>ML675705.1:1130248-1312382 GCA_007922155.1 Mesoclemmys tuberculata
TTGCAGGTTCTCAGCACCGCCGGGACAGGAGACACACGGCTGCGCAACTCGTTGCAACACACCCCAAAAGAGGCTGGCTGAGCCACGGGTTTGGGCTTCCGCTCTGCCGCCGTCAGTAGGGGCTGTGCCCCACTCCAGGGGCGACTGCATGTCAGTGCCGGGCAGACGATCCGGTGCAGCTGTTAAATCGGCACCGTCCCTATCGGGTCAGGATCTCTGGTCACCCTCGCGGCCCCCCTGCTCCTTTCCGAACGCGCAGAACAAAAAGGGCATCGCAGCCCTGCTGGTTTTCAATGGCAAAGTGCGATCTGGCGCCCTCTGCGGGACACAAAATGGTATCGCAGCCCTCCTGGTTTTCACAGGGTAATACATAAATCCAAAATAACAGCTGTCTGTGGGGTGTGGGCGGGACTTTTGATTCGAAACATTTCCAATCAGCTCTGCATCTGAATGGCAAATGCATTCAAAGCTATTGGGATCAGTACACGAAAGAGAGTGCTCAGTGGGGGAATTCACCCACCGCCCCCCCTTTATCAAGCACCATATCATGATTGTCTATGCTTCATACGTAGCTTTTTCACAGTCAATTCCTGTGTGGGTCATCTTTTCCCCACCCACACACCCTCCCCCAGAACAATAACCAGCCCACATAATTCTAATTCCTGGACAAATTTGCGTATCCCTATGTTTTAGATAGGGGCTGCAATAAATGAGCTTAAGTATTTCTTGCAGGTATCTGATACCCCACCAGCTTCAGTGCCATTTCACCCAAACTACAACACTCCACTTAAGTGCTGGTTGGAGGATTTCAAGGGCCTCTTGTGTTGGGTCCTCTGCACCAGGGTGAATTTTCATCCATAGGGCCAGATTCTCAACTGATGAAAATCAGCCGAGATCCATTAAAGCCACCTCTACTGATATATACACGGGAGAGGGGTCCGGCTCCCAACTGTTATAAAATGTAAGGAATGAGGGGGAACGTCTTGATTATCTGCAATAATCAATGTTGGAAATGTCAGTGTACAGACCTGATGTTGGCTGTGACCATGGATTGAACTATGGACATCCAGAGCTAAAAGCATGAATGTGAAAGGAAGGTTAAGCACCCACACAAAGGAGCAATTGTAGATCAGGCGTTTGAGAGGGATCACCCAGAGTGGGTGGGAAATAAGAATGCACACTGTCCAGTGAGTTACATGAAAGTTTCTCTTTCTTTTTCCCCTTCTAGGACGTGACGAGCGTTTTGAGCAGGTGCGGAGCTGCGTTTTTACCTTCCCTCGTGTTTTACTCATGAGTGCATCCAAACGCTCAGTGCTAGCCGTTCAGATAATAAGGGCCATTTGGACTCCTGGAACAGAAAGAGCACCTTCCACTTCACATAAGCCCTGGGTTCTTTCCAGCTTCCTCTGTGGAAACTTAAAAACTTACAGATCTCCTTTTCCTACCAGGAAACTCAGTCAAGCCCCAGGCTGAAAACCCTGGAGACTGGAATCCTGCTTTTATTTATCCGTGTAACATGAAATTCACCCTTTCTGTGCCCCAGGAGCATTATTTAAGCCCCTAGGATCAAATTCAGCCTGGTGCAGAGACTCAGATGTGCCATGGGGCACCACTTAAGCCCTGCTTAGAGCCTGATCTAAGGCCTCCTGAGGTCCCTGGGAATCTTTGCAGCGATTCTGAGGGTCTTTCCCGTAAGACCTGATGTGGGGCTCTAATGGTGCATAGCTCTGTCAGCAGGCCCTCTTCACTGAGATGGAGTTTACCGGGGGCATGTAAAGGAATAAAAATGTGGCCGCTTTTGGAGACATGTTCTATGCCTCCCACGGCCTCGGTGGAGCTGGCTCTCCCCCATTCCCTCGGTCCCGGCGAAACTTGCTGTCCCCCCAATGGCTTCAGCGACTGGCGGAGCTGTCGGTTTCTGCCTTAGAGCTGGAGGAGTTCATTCTCCCTGACCTGGCCCCAGAATTCTGTGCCCCACCCGATTACTGGGGGGCCCCTGCTTGGCCCCCCTTGTGCATGCTGCTGGATTTTACCCAGAATCAGTGATGGCCTTCCCCTCCAAGGAAGGATAACCCTGCCCTGCCCTGAAAGATGGCACAGGGGCTAAGGCACTAGTGGAGGACTTTGAACTTCTGGGGTTAAGTCCTTGCTCTGCCAGAGGCTTCTTGCAGACATTGGACAAGCCTCTTAGGGTGTGTCTACACAGCAAAAAAAAACCTGTGGCTGTCCCAGGCCAGCTGAGCCAGACTCACGGGGCTTGGGCTGGGGGGACTGTTTCATTGCTGTGTAGACCTCTGGGCTCAGGCTGGAGCGCCGAGCACAGTGGGAGGGCACAGGCCAACCATGGGTGTCTAGTTGCTGTGTAGACAGACTCCATGTCCCTCTGGGCCTTGGTTCTCCACCTATGACATGGGGGTGAAGGTAATGGTCTCCACCACAGGGGTGCTGAGAGGCTAAATACGTCAAAAACGGTGAGGGGCACAGAGACCGAGGGGATGGGTTCCACAGATGTCCCTGAGGTAGAGCTGGCATTAAACTAAGGAGTGTGAGGGAATGTGAACAGCTCCCCCCTCGTTGTTTAAAAGAGGCAGGTTGGCCTAGTGATTAGGGGAGTTAGGAGATGTGGATTCTCCTACTGGGAGGATGATGGGCAAGTCATTTCCCCACTCTGTGCCTCAGTTTCTCCTTCTGTAAAGGGCGAAAATGATACTGACCTTCGAGGTCTGCTGATGAGAAGAGCTGGTTTTATTAAAAATAGGGGGACAGCTCCCACTCCTTTCTCTGGCTTGGGTCAGCAGGACACTCCCTTCCTCTTTCACGGGCATGGTGAGAGCGCCCTCCAACTTCCGTTCTAAACTTTTATCCACTGCCTGGGAAGGTCTCACTCAAAGGGTGAGAAGAAGAGTTAGCCTCCTTGGGCAATTCAGTTCTTTATCTCTGGGCTGCATCCTCCAGTTGTGGTGATAAAAACAAACCAAGATGTTAACAAAAAGGGCACGGATGCCTTCTCCCCGCAGGCCTATCCTCACAGACACCTGGAAAGATGGGTCACCTGTCTTTGCCACACTGTACACAATTCTCCTGGCTTTCTGGGGGGTTGGGGATCTGTACATGGCCAGCAGATGGCACAAGGTCAGGGCAGGGTGTTGATTCAATGCCCAGTTAAGTTAATTGGACTCTTTCTGCTGGTGTCAGTGGATCACATCCGAGGATGTAATAACAGGTGTGCTAAGTCCATGGTTTACTCCACATGCTCTCCTGAGAAATGTGAGATAGATAAAGCCTGTGGGGACAGAGAGATGTTGGTGAATACTATACGTTGAATTCATTATTTGCAGAATTTGGTCAGGGAAACGCTTTTAAAAAATTTAAATTTAAAAAATTTAATTAAATTCAAATTAAACATTCAATTAAACATTTGGTCAGGGAAAGCAAAAGTTGAATGTACCACTGGTATGGTGAAGCAGAGGTTCAGCAGGTTATTAAGCTCACCTTTCCAATCGACTGCTTTGGGTCTCAGCTAAGGCCTAAATTATAGGGGATGGGGAGTGCTATGTTTCAAGCTATTCCTGAGGGAACCTTTGTCTATGTGGGAGTGTTATGTGTCCCAGTAGATTTCATACCTGGCACCCCCCAATCCTGTAATGATACAAAATGAAGAAACTAGATTTACAAAGCAACAGCTGCTAGAGAAACCACCTCTGTTGAGATACAGAGGTTTGCAAAGTCATTCTGTGCACTAAATACATCCTTCAGATTTTCACACCATGCATCCAGTCCCTCCTTCATGGCAAGATACAGGTTTTCTGGGACACTGAAGGAATAGATTCGGACTCTGAGATCTTTACTTATCCTACAGCAAGAGGCCTGGACAGTAAAAACTCTCAGTGGGGTCAGAGACAAACAGTTTTCGAACCCTTGATCTGTAGTGAAAGTATAGGAAGTTGGGTAGCCCAGGAGAACACCAAAGATGGTGCATAGATTCCAGTTGGCAGAGAAGATCTCACTGGAGGTGATCAGCTGAGACGTGACACTTGCCAATGTTTTAACATGAGCCAGTATTTCAGCAATGTGACCTTTTATAGACTCCACGTATTTTGGCTCACAGTGGCCAGGACACGACCTAGAAACTGAAGCATCAATGAATGGCACTTTGTTTGTGAGTAACAGCATCTCCAACCACAGCGTTGTCTCCTCCAGGTTGAGTATCAAAACACTGTCTGCTATGTTGAGAAGATGCAACCGACATCTCATCAAGCCGATGTCCTGGATCTGCTGAAGATAGTTCTTGATTTTGTCTATTCCGACTGTACTGTAATCATACAGGACAGCAGGTTTCAATCCAGAAGCAACAGCTAAAATCTCCCCTGCCAGGTGCAAAGAGCCAGTGGGAGACAAGCCCTTCTTCCTCCTTGGTCTAAGGTTCTGCTGTGCGGCTGCTATTAGCAACTGAGATAACGTTTTCATTGTGGTTCCCTAGCTTCGGTATTATTCTGGAGTCGGCTGATCCAGAATGAAGTCTTGAATCACTGTACTCTATACCGCCACAATCAGCTTTTCTTCTGGCTTCTGATGCCTCTGTCACTTCCTGAAAGATACTGAAAAAAATAGTATTCGTATTTAAAAGAGATCCAATGTATATGTGAGCTTCAGAAAGTTAGATTTTTTTTCCCCTGGCTGCAAAAGCAACTATACATAAAAATACTCACATTTTCACCCCTGTGTGCACAAATAAACATCCATTGAATCCCCATTTATCCTCCGCAGGGCAGGGGCAAAACACATTATTTCTGCATACAAGGATTCTCTGGAACCTGATGCCATCCCATCCAGCTGAAGCAGAGTGTGCAATTTACAGAGCCCATTACAACTGGAGTTGCTTAAGCTGTGGTCCCCATTTGCAGAGCCCTTGCTGGTGGGGCAGGAAGCTGGCTGGCCCGGCTCTCCTGCTGCTCCCAGCTGAAGCAAAGCAGAGAGGAGGAAAGGAAAAGACAAAAGCAGCGTTCGTCCTGTTTTCACAGCGGTCATTAACACGCCGCGTGAGCATCGAGCCACCAGCTCCCCCCCGGAACCCCCCAGAGCACGTAACAGCGCTACTGCCACCCTGCAGGGGACGCTCCTTTAGCAGCGCTGTGTCCCAGCAGCTCCCCGCGGGGCACAGCGCTGGGCGCGGCCAGGGACTGCGGGGGGGCTGATCGCGTCTCACGCGTGTAATCCCCGCGGGCGGGCGGGCGGCTGTGAGGATGCCCGGCGGGGGAGGGCCGTGCAATGCTGCCGCGGGACCGGCGGCCCGAGCACGCAGCGCCCCCGGCCCCAGCAGCCAGGCTCGGCCCCAGCAGAGGGGATGCACCGCGGGGATCTCAGGCTTCCGCTTCCCCTGGCTGGCTGCTCCCTCCCTCGTCACCTGACAGCAGAGGCCGCCGTTCCCTCCCCGGCCGCCCGCGCTTAAAGAGGCAGGCTCCAAGAGGGGGCGGCCTTAGGGTCATGGGCCGTGCAGCTGGAGCCCTGCTCAGCTGGCCGCAGAGCAGGCCCGAGGGCCATAGCCCTGGCGGGGCGTCCGGATGCTTGCAGCGGGTCAAGCCCTTGCGCTGCGTGTAGATGCACGTGCAAGGCCGCCCGTGGAACACGAGTAAAAGGAAAGAAATCTTTCCCGTTCCCCTGGCATTTGCAGCTCCGAAGCCCTTTGCCCATGCTGGGATAAGAAGGGCGGCCTTGCTTTGGAAGCAGCTGCTGTGGCCATTTGAGAGAATAAAGCCAAACGCTGACAGCGCAGCTCTCAAGGCTGCATGTAAACCTTGTATCCAAGCTCCTCAGAGGGAGACGTTGCAGTGGAAAGATGGTCCCCGTAGAAGAGTCAACTTGGGCGACACAGCCACAAGGCTAGGACTATCAATTACACAAGCATTGCTCTGGCAAGTTGGGGGTTTCCACCACCAACCTCACCTCTGAGCCCTGGCTTGCCCCCTCTCTCAGCTGGGTATTTCCCTCTAGGTCAGAAGAGCCCATTTTCAGACCTTGTGGCCTACCCCCCACAGCGATAAGTGCCTCAGAATGAACTGTGAAGGTTTGAGAGCCCAGGTCCACACCCCGTACATGGCACTCAGCAATTCACACACCTCCCACCCCTTTCCCACTGAGCTCCGTGCTGGTGGCAGTGAGTGTCCAGGACAAAGGCTGAAATCCTGGCAGTGTCACCAAGAAAAGCCCTGGCCTGCCAGGAGCCTGAGCAATAGCCAGAATCTGGATTCCATTCTTTGCATGCTCGTGAATCCAAGCTCCAGCGCCCCTCAACCACTTTTCAGGCAAACAGAAGATTATTGCTATAGCACATGGTGGTGAAGGCAGGTAAACAGGTAGCAGTTCAGCTTTTTATCCAGACTTCTTGTTCTAAAAATCCTGAAGAGCTGACAGCAGCCTGACGCGGGAGCTGAGATACAATAGGTAACCTAAAAGTACTGGAGAAAAACTAAAAGCTAAACCCTTGTAAATGTATCCAACTAAGAATTATTTTGGAAACAAGTCACAGGAGCAACTGAAAGCAGTAAGAAAAATTAAATGCATGTCCAAATTTCACAGTATTTGGATCTAGCATAGGGTTGGTTCATGCTTTGCCCAGATGAGGTTTGCCCCTCTATTGCTTATGGCAGTAATAGTTTATTTGAGGGAAGTTATGCTCAGTGTACTTTGAAACTCTAGTTTGCACACTACTAGAGAATGCCTCCAGGCAAAGCAGCCGTGTGTGTGTTTTGGAATCATCCCACTGTTTTATGGTGCTTAAATACATCAGCCTTCTTGAGTTACAGTAATCCAGCAGGAAAGTACTTCCTGCAGTAAGTTTTAGTAGACTCCTAAGTTGACAGGGCTGTAAACCTGAGCTCATCCCATGACTATGGTAGGAGGGTATGTTGTAAATATCTCACTAAAGGTCCCTGTACTTTTGTTATTAGTCACATTGTTTACTTCCCCACAAAGGGCAGCTATCACAACACCTCAGTTTTACTGCAAAGAGGGAAAATAGAACGTGGTTTGTTTGGGTTTTTTTGGGCAATACAGTGATATGATTAGCTAGAGGTGCTGGTTGCTTTCGGATACTAGTCTACTGTTTAAGTCAACTGACATTCAACTTTTGCTTTATAAATCCAAATCATTATTCTGCTCATCTGTTAAAGTAAGGAAAAACAGCTAAGCTCTATTTAAAGTGGGTCCACTTGATTCAATGGTTTCTTTCCACATATCTAGCACAGGAAGACTGTTAGTGTAACATACAATTATCAGTCAGTAACTTTGAAACCTCAGCAAATGCATGCATAAGCCAGACGACAGCAAGTTATAGGGAACTGCCTATCCAAAAGTATTTCCTAATAGCAAAACAAACTTGCATTGTCTCTCTCTTAGCTGATCAGCTTGCATTAGTAATTGAATGCCTTAGATTTTTGGTAATCTATGTGAAACATCAGTGGTAGTTAAATTTCATGGACATCATAATCACTAAAGCACCTCTCTCATTAATGCCCCCTGCAGCATCTTACCCTCATGCTCCTTTAAAGGAGAAAAGGTGAACTGAAAGTGTTTGAAGGGGCAGACACGTAAAATACACTGTGACGGATAGGAAGCAGGGCAACTTTCCTTTGTTAAACATAGCTTAACAATTGCAAACAGTATAGCAATCTCATCATATAGACCTCTTGAGACACATGTATACACAAACAAAATTGTACATTAAATAAGAAAGTTGTAAAATATTTTTATCTTTACAGGAAGTATGATTTCTTCTATTTTCTCTCCTTTTAAAATTCAACTTTACTAAATTAAAACCTAGTCAGAAAGGAACAATTTTACCTTCAGTATTTCTGGCTCATGTACACTGTACTCATGCAACTGAGTAGCACCTACTACTAGAAAATGGAGCTGTAAACTCATATTTAGCATTGCTGCACATGACCTGTGTCCATTTCCCTCACTCAAATCCAGGATTACGTCCTATACTGACATTCAGACAAGCAAGAATATGGTTTTTAAGTGCTGCTCATAGAGAAGCAAGTGCATAATGCGATGTTTAAGGATGCAGAACATACACCTACGACACTTCACTAGGGAGATCCTGGAATATTTAGAGAGCAGTTTCCTTTACAAACAGGAACAGGGCACAATGGCAGTCAGGAAGTGAAATAGGCAACTGAATAATTAAAAAAGTAACACCTATTAACCTCTTTTCACCTGTTTATGCATGGGGCGGTTCATATGGAAATATAGATAGTTGGGTTTGTAACGACTGGGGCAACCACATGATGTGCTGCCTGCAGGTGTGAAGGTGGAGGACCTCTCGAGGTACACAAACAGGCTTAAGCGCAGGGCAGGGGAACACCGGGGAGTCATGGTACATATATGTACCAGTGATGTAGGGAAAGCTAAGAGAAAGGGCCTAGAGGCCAAATTTAGGCTGCTAGGTAAGAGATGAAATCCAGGATCTCCTTGGCAGCATTCGCTGAAATGCGATCACAGAAACCTAGGGTTAGACAGGGCCTTGAGAAATTGTCAAATCCAACCGCCTGTACTGAGCCAGGACCTTGGTCTAGAGGCTGTAAAGTTAAAATCTTGAACACTGTGTACCCATCAATGAAATTATGATATATCAAATATATAAAGCATGCTAGTAGATGTAGCACCAGCCAGCCATTTGCTGCTACAGAAAATTCAGAATAATCATTTTAATCAGTCTGTAATTTCTCAAAAGCAATTTTAATGGAGAATAAAAAAGCATACTGGCAGTTGATAATTAAAACTGTTTTTTACATTGATCAACTATTTTACACACAAGACTTAAGCATTAGCTATTTAAAAATATTTAAGACTTTAAAACCTGTGATTTATAATAGATTGCTTAAGCTAACTAGTCTGAGATTTAAAAAGTGTAGTGCAGTAGAAGGTGCTGCTTCAAAGCCTTTCATTTGAGAAGCTCAAAAAGTTGAATTTTGTATATGGTTGCAATTTGACCATCTGTATACAGGATTGACACAGGTTTTTATTTATAGGCAAGCCACTGTTTAAAAATATCTTTGCTATGTACATAAGAAACCAGAGAGTGGAGAAGAAGTCAGTCAGAGACTGAACATATGTCATTGTGCTGAGAGTGGCTGAGCAATATTCATTGTTGGTGCCTGCATTGGCCAACCTTCTTGATGAGTCTGAAGGAGGCGGTACAGCTGTTTCAGGTGGGCAACAATGTTGTCTTTAATGTCAGGTGTGGAAATCTGAAGCCGCACACTGCCACTGTCAAAGGAACGTGTGAAGTCACCAGAAAACATTTCATAAATCATCCGAGCTACAACTGGAATTACCTGTTCAAGAAAAAACAGTTATTTTAGCCTAACTAGGGTGATAACCCAGAAGTGGCATAGTAAGGTTCCAAATACTCAGGTAAACCCAGACACTTTTGGAGTGGTAGACTCTTGATCCATAGAACAGTGTCACCACTACCACCTGAGTTGCAGTTACACTGAAACACTCCACTTCACAGTAAATGCATTTCATTTTACTTGGATTTAAAAGCTAAAAAATCCACCAGCTTGCAACTCTGGTTTCTTATCTCATGAACAACTTTTACACTGCCACCTATGCTGAAATGGAGAACATCTGTTAAAGATTTTATGTATTTGATCGATCCATCCACTGTTCTAACAGATGTTTGTTTTGCAGAGCCATAGCTCCCTTACCTGAACCACAATCAGCTTTCTCTCCCTAGGTTTTCCATCAGGCCATTCTTCTCCAAAACAGAAGTAGATTTCATAAGGTGGCTGCTTTTCTACCTGTCCTTTTTGGTGGGCAATCAGCTCTAAGGAGAGAAGCAGTGTGATAACATCAAACATCAATGTGATAACTTTTATTCCAGGGAATCAATTTTACCCTTCCACCCTCGCCTCTCTCATGTATCAGAGATTTTTTGCTCTCCTGGTAGAAAGTTCTCCAAAAATTACACTAGCCACCAATGCTGCTCAGTGAATGAAACAAGTAGTTAGTTGTTTAGCAGAAGACAACACCTATTCACTTTTCCCAATTTTTTAAAGTGCTTATATACAAATGCTGGAAGTTTAAATACCGAGATGGGTGAACTTGAGTGCCTCATATTGAATGAGGCTATTGCTGTAACAGGCAACACAGAAACTTGGTGGAATGAGGATAATCAATGGGACACAGTAATACCAGGGTACAAAACATATCAGAAGGACAGAATAGGTTGTATTGGTAGGGGAGTGGCACTGTGTGTGAAAGAAAGCATAGAGTCAAATGAAATTTTAAATGAACTAAACTGTGCCATGGAATTTCTATGGATAGTAATTCCATAATTACTTGAATAATAAGAATATATCAGTAGAGATATGCTACTGACCACCTGACCAGGATAGTGATAGTGTGTCTTTGCTCGGGGAGATTAGAGAGGCTATAAAAATAAAAACCTCAATAAAAATGGGGGATTTCAACTATCCCCATATTGACTGGGTACATGGCACCTCTGGACAGAATGTAGGGATAAAGTTACTTGACACCTTAAAAAACAGCATCTTGGGAAAGCGAGTCCTGGAACCCACAAGAGGAGAGGCAATTCTTGATTTAGTCCTTAATGGAGCATAGGATCTGGTCCAAGACATGAACATAGCTGAACCACTTGGTAATAGTGACCATAAAACAATAAAATTTAACATCCCTGGGGGGTAGAGGGCAGCCCACCACAGTAGCATTTAATTTCAGAGGGGCGAACTATACAAAAATGAGAAAGAAACAAACTAAAAAGATCCAGAGCCAAAAGTGAAATCCCCACAAGTGGCCTGGAAACCTTTTAAAGACACCATAGTAGAAGCTCAATTTAAATGTATACCCCAAATTTAAAAAAATAGTCAGAGAGCCAACAATATGCCACCGGGGCTAAACAAAGTAAAAGAAGCAGATAGAGGCAGAAAGGCATCCTTTAAAAAGTGGAAGTTAAATCCTATTGAGGAAAATAGAGAAGTGCATAAACTCTGGAAAGTGACATTAAATATATAATTAGGAAGGCTAAAAAAAAGAATTTGATGAACAGCTAGCCACAGACTCAAAAAGTAACAGCAAAAAATGTTTTTAGTACATCAGAAGCAGGAAGCCTCCTCAACAACCAGTGGAGCCACCGGATGATTAAGACACTAAAGGAGCTCTTAAGGAAGATAAGGCTATTGTAGAGAAACTTAATTAATTCTTTGTATTGGTCTTCATGGCTGAGGAGGTGAGGGAGATTCCCAAAGCTGAGCCATTCTTACTAGGTGACAAATCTGAGGAACTGTCCCAGACTGAGGTGTCAGAGGAGGTTTTGGAACAAATTGATAAATTAAATAGTAATAAGTCACCAGGACCAGATAATGTCCACCTAAGAGTTCTGATTCTCAAATGTGAAATTACCAAACTACTAATTGTAATATGTAACTTATGACTGGAGGATAGCTAATGTGACACCAATTTTTTAAAAAGGCTCCAAACGCAATTCCGGCAATTATAGGCCAGTAAACTTAACTTCAGTGCCAGGCAAATTGGTTGTAACTATAGTAAAGAACAGAATTATCAGACACAGATGAGCATATGTTGGGGAAGAGTCAACATCATCTTTGTAAAGTGAAATCACGCCTCACCAATCTACCTAAATTCTTTGAGGGTGTCAACAAACATGTGGACAAAAGGTGATCCAGTGCATACAGTGTATTTAAATTTTCAGAAAGCCTTTGACAAGGTCCTTCGGATCAGTAACTGGTTAAACGATAGGAAACCAAGAGTAGGAATAAATGGTCAGTTTTCAGAATGGAGAGAGATAAATAGTGGTGTCCTCCAAATATCTGTACTGCGACCAGTACTGTTCAACATAGTCATAAATGATCTGGGAAAAGGGGTAAGACAGTGAGGTGGTAAAATTTACAGATGATACAAAACTACAAGATAGTTATGTCCAAAGCAGACTGCGAAGAGTTACAAAGGGATCTCACAAACCTGGGTGACAGGGCAACAAAATGGCAGATGAAATTCAATGTTGATAAATGCAAAGTAATGCACATTGGAAAACAATCCCAACTATACATATAAAATGATGGAGTCTAAATTAGCTGTTAGCACTCAAGAAAGATCTTGGAGTCATTGTGGATAATTCTGACAATATCCACTCAATGTGCAGCGGCAGTCAAAAAAGCTAACAGAATGTTACGAATCATTAGGAAAGGGATAGATAATAAGACAGAAAATACTGTACTGCCACTTTATAAATCCATGGTATGCCCACATCTTGAATACTGTGTGCAGATCTGGCTGCCTCATCTGAAGAAAGATATACTAGAATTGGAAAAGGTACAGAAAAGGGCAAGAAAAATAATTAGGGGTATGGAATAACTTCCATATGAGGACAGATTAAAAGGATTGGGACTTTTCAGCTTGGAAAGGAGATGAATAAGGGAGGATATGACAGAGCTATAAAATCATGACTGATATTGAGAAAGTAAATAAGTGTTATTTACTCCTCATAACACAAGAACTAGGGATCACCAAATGAAATTAATAGGCAGCAGGTTTAAAACAAAGAAAAAAGTATTTCTTCACACAACACACAGTCAACCTGTGGAACTCCTTGCCAGAGAATGCTGCGAAGGCCAAGAATATAACAGGGTTCAAAAAAGGACTAGATAAGTTCATGCAGGATAGCTCCATCAATGGCTATTAACCAGGATAGGCAGGGATTGCTGTTTGTCAGAGGCTGGAAATGGCTGATGGGATGGATCACTCAGTGATTACCTTTTCTATTCATTCCCTCTGAAGCACCTGGCATTGGCCACCATTGGAAACTGGACATTTGGTCTGACAGAGTATGGCCATTCTTATGTTTCTTTTCACTCTGGGCCTAATCCAAAGCTTGTTGAAGTCAGTGGAAAGACTCTCATTGACTTCAGAGGGCATTAGATTGGGCTCCCATGTACCCAGACCATGAAAATGAGGAGTAAGACTATCAAGACTGACCCCCAGGCTGGATCTTTCAGTTGACAGTGCTATTCGTGTTTATGCTGAAAGACCAGTACTCAGCATTATTGCCTAGCATTTAAAGTTACTTACCACTTAGAAATGTTTCCAGACAGAAGAGTTTGACTTTCTTCTGCCTCTCAATCAAGTTTGGTGCGATGGATGAAGGGGCACATGGTCCAGACCAGTACACCTTGCACTGGCAGAGGCGGATGGCATAGATGGCATGGCCACTGACCTCCAGAATCAGTCCCCTGTCCATAACATCTAGTAGCCGGCTTGTGAAGATCTTTTGCTTTTCGTTGTTGATTTGGTCTGTTCCTGGAAACTTCACTTGCTCTAAACTAATAGGTCCAAACAGCTCTTCTTGGTCTGGCATAGGGCCCAGTTCTCCATAGAAGAGTCTACATCCCTGGGGATTGCTCACAGTTGTCGTCTGCCCAATCTCCTTTCCTCGATACTCAAACTTGATCTCTAGATCTGTCACTAAGAGATAAATGGTTAGAATGACTTTGTTCCTGTTCAGCAAAGACCTTGGCATGCACCACATCAGACAGGGTAGACATTATTGCAGGAAGAGCATTGCAATATAAATTAGAACTGCAGAAGTATATTCTAAATATGTACAGTTATCTGTGCATAGAAATGTAAGAAGTCAAAATGCAGTAACAGTAAAGTAAGACTTTTTTATCCAGTGCCAGATGCACTAGAAATCCATAGGCATACTTACTAGGAAGAGAACTAATCCAGAGCTCAGGAGAGCTGAAGAAGTCATGCTGCAGTGCAGATGGGGGCATCTCCATATCTAGAGGTTCATTCTTTGGCCACACCGCTTCAGGGCTGCAGTTTCCCACACTGGCTGGCCCCATCGGGGAATCTACACGGAAGAATCAAGTACATTTGTGAACAATATTTAAAAAACTTAAACATTGACAAATTACATTCACCTGCCAAGAACTAGCATACTTGATCAATTTTTTTTACCATCATTTGACAGACATGCCTGATCTATTAAATATGCACATGCAGAGATGTCTCTCAATTTAATAAGGTCACTATAAACAACATATTATAGGTGTTGTAATGATACTCACTCTCTAATATGGCAGCGCCCCGTTAAATAGAAAGATCTGATTACTATATTCCTGTAGAATGTTTCCATACAAAAGCTGTTTTAGTGAGTGTTTGGTTTTGATATTTACATGGCAAAGATTTGTAAACTTGTTATAACAATCTAAATAAATAGTTAAAAACTAAAACGTTTATTTGGTCCAGTAATGACTGCATTTTTATTAACATGACTAGTTTATCTAAACAGAACTGTGGCATAGAATTGATTTAAAATACTGTCCTTAGTTTTCCATAATGCTGAATATAGAGGGACAGAGGCATGAATAGGAACATTTGCTCCAATTCTCTCGTTTCCCAATTATTCTGGGACGTGCAGAAGCTGCTGTAAAGCAAAACGGGGGTTTCTGTTTGGCATTACATCCTCTAATCACAGAACAAGTAGCACATGAACAATGATTTCCCTTACACCGTTCCTCCCCCAACAGTATCAGCATGCTTCCATCATAGAATGGAAGAGAGTTAGGCACCCAGGCATAGCCAGACTGCAGCAGTCCGAGATTGTCAGAGTATCATTGTGATGGTTTTATGTTGCCTATCCATGGAGAACTGAACCGAACAATCTCAATGCATTCAGGTTCAAACAGCTATGAGATGGTAAACTTCAGTCACTACTCTAGGAGCACTATGATGAGAACAAAGTACTAGTATTGCTGTACTGATTGGAGAACTTTCTAACACAAGTAATGTCTTTAGTTTAATAAAAAACTAGCAACATTTAAAAAAAAAAGACTTCTCGGGTCAAAGGTTTAGAGAACAGGAAAGGGACAGCTAATACTGCATCTCGGCTAACCAGATTATCTAGAAAATTTCCAACACCAGGTCAGACCCTTAAGAAACTAATAAAGAAGCTCATTTAAGTGCTGAGACAACATTACAGTTAACATCTGTCAAAGCAGAACCTAGCTGTCTAAAATTATACCAACAACAGCTATTTAAGAAATCTCTATTATTCTAAATATTTTGATTTGACGTACAAAACAGGGATCCCGTTTCTTTTTAGTGCACAGTGTGAGTTTCTTCTCTTAATAAAGCTTTATTAGAGGAATCCAGTTCACTATAGATGTAAACTGAAGTATTGAAAGAACAGATTTGTCAATGTGGGATAGAATACTGGTGTAAATAGATGTCTTTACAAGGCAAGAAGCCTTGGATAAGGATAAGGTGGTCTGGGAAGAAAACTTTCACAAGTCTGTTTTTAACCACTGCCTCATTTTGTTTTCTGATGAAGTTATACATTTGTTTTAATAATACCACCCCCAAATTCTTATGTAGTGCTTTTCATCCACAGACCTCGGAGTACTTTACAAAAGGATATCAGGGTTATTATCCCTGTTTTACAGAGAGGGAAACTAAGGCATGGAGAGGTGAACTCATTTGCCCAGGTCACCAAGGAACAGCACCCAGTTCTCATGAGTCCAGTCCAGTGCTTTATGTACTAGGCCACACTGCCTTGCTATCACAGTATTGATTAATAAACACCAAACTAAACTAAAAACCGATAACGTACACTGATTTACAAGTCTATCACTTAATTGACACATTACATTCGAATCTACTAACCATTGATATTAAGAAAAGGAAATGTGTCCTGTATGGGAACATGCTGAGATGGATTCAGTTCCTCCTCCTCCTCCTCATCAAGGTCATTATCTTTCTCATCCCAGGGAGCAGAGCCAGTAGAGCCTGTACATAACCACACAGTTTGAGTTTAGCAAGCAATACTGAACTTCATTGATTACTGACAAAGACGACACAGAACATCAGTTCTCTCTTCCACTGCAGTATGGGGCCAACAGATGCACTTGTTGAATAGCAAAGAAGTTTGTAACAGACAGATCTTGAAGTCAAAACTTGGTTTCAAGACACTGGGCAAAACTCATTACTGGTCTCATTCCATGGAGGTGTTGAGCTTTGCCCCAAGTGAATTGGAGTTTCTCTTCAATTTTGTCCCATTTACTTTGCATGGTTTCATAGACAAAGACAAAGGCAGCAAAGACAGTTGCCAATTGTCAGGCTGTGACCAGTTTCCCTTTTGCTTCCAGATTGTGACAATTTTCATTGACCAAAAGGGTACTGCTCATAGCATTCGTCCCCTGGAAGTCTTAGAATAATCCTCCACTGAAGTTCACTTACTGATAAATACTGTAAATTAGAAACTAGTTTTGTGGAATATCAAATGTTAACTTGCATGCTTTACTAACATCAGAAGAGTGACATACTATGCATTAAAATCATGTTTAAAACTCTTTCTACTAAAGAGGTAAGATGCAGACTAAGCAGCATGACCAAGGACTGTGCAAAATGTAATATAGTAGAAATAAGGGCCTACACATTGAATACTGTGCGCTATTCTGGTTAGCGCAATAAAGATCTATTAGAACTGGAAAATGTACAGAGAAGGGCAACAAAAATGATCAGGGATATCCAACAGCTTTCATAGGAGAGAATTAAAAGATTGGGACTGTTCAGCTTAGAAAAGAGATGACTAAGGGCAGATGTGAGAGAATTCTATGAAATCCTGACTGGTGAGCAGGAAGTGAATAGGGAAGTGCTACTTACACCTTCACATAACACAACTACCAAAGGTCACCTAATGAAATTAATAGGCAACAGGCTTAAAAACTGATACAAGGAAATACTTCTTCATACACCACACAGTCAACTTGTGGAACTTGTTGCCAGGGGATGTTGTGAAGGCCAACAGCATAACTGGTTTCAAAAAATAATTAAGTAAATTCATGGAGGACAGGTCCATCAATGGCAATGAGCCAAGATGGTCAGGGACCCAACCCCATGCTCTGGGTGCCCCTAAACTCTGACTGCCACTCCCTGGAACTGGATGACAGAGGATGGATCAGTCGACTGTTGCCCTCTTCTGTTTACTCACTCTGAAGTATCTGGCATCAGCCACTGTCATAAGATGGGATACTGGGCTAGATGGACCACTGGTCTGACCCAATATAACCATTCTTATAGAAGCAGCTAAACGCACCCTAGTGTAACTCCATTAATTTCAGCAGTTATGCCAGGGATGGATGTGGACAGGGAGGCTGGAACAATTTATAAAGTGGCGGTGCTGAGAGCCATTGAACCAAAACGTAAACCCGGCAGATGACGGAAACCATGACAAGCCAGGGGTGCGAAAGCACCCCTAGTTCCAACACCTATGAATGTGGGTCTAAATCTTTTAGTTTGATTAGTCATCAGGGACCCTCCACCGGGCAGCATTGTTTGCAGAAGTAACTGAAGAGTTAATGTATCAGCAGAACAAGGCCCTTGTATCGGGCTGATGCCTGCTTAGTAAATAGCACTGCCGTCACCCCTTTCCTCACCTGGGTTAATGATTGATCCTTGGGACTGTGGGATATCACACACTTCATAAATTTTAACAGGATTCATGGGCACCTCTTTTGTGCCATCATACATCAGGTTGAACTCCCGGCTTTTGTTAAGGGCGCATCGGAGCTGTGCTTTCCATTTTGCAGGGTCTGGATCATCAGCGCCTTCCTGGTACTTCCCCGTTTCCACAGCCCATGCCTGGGGGCAAAGTACATTGCGTTCAGCTGAGCTCTGTGATTGTGCCCATTTTTAGATGAGTGTCAGATTTCCAAACAAACGCATTATAAAAACTCTCATCTTTTACAAAGATTCTTCTAAGCTACCCCACTTCTTAGAGCAGCTAACAATTGAATTACTTTTATCCCCCAACACAAAAAGAGGCTCAAATTTTTATGAGTGACTAGTGATTTTGGGTGCTCAACTTGAGACACCTTAGGAAACCCTGATTTACATAATACTGAGCACCAGCACTCTCTTGAAAATCAGGCCCCTTTAAGTCTCAGGTTGAACACCCAAAAAATCACTGATCACTTTTGAAAAATTGGGCCATAGTTTGTTGCGTTAGAACAGCCTGGTTCAAAAGGGGGGAGGGGTGGAGAAACACTGGTCAAGATACTAGTTTTCTTTCAAACAGTCCTAAATGCCACCTGTGGAGCCCTAAACTCACACATTGCAAACAAGTCCTGAGATTCCTCATGAGACTGCTCTGGGAGAATAAAGTTACATCAATAACGGTGGGTATCAGAAAAGAGGGGTGCACCTCAATTTGTTCACTCCAAGTTTACTCAGTATTCCACTTCTGATCAAATTCTGCACAGAGGAAATATTAACCTAAGTGACAGTTTGCCACTAAAGACTCAGAACAAGCTAGCCACTTCCCAGGCAAGGTAGCTATTAGAGGAAAACAATCTGTTAAAAGCCAGTGATAACTAGGGAAGTCTTCTACAATAATGGAATGAGGCTGGTAGTTTGAAAGAAACACAAATGAGTATGGGGACATCTTTAACAAGTCTTCCCCCAAACTAAATGCAAAATTTTGTACTCAGATTCATGCAACATTCCTTCTGAAATCAAAGGAATTGGGTGCATTTAGAAAGCAAAAGGTGGCTACAAGGTGTTACTAGAATGGTTATCTAACGATTATTCCAAACAACTCTCAATCCTTTTGTCTCTAGCCTAGAGCTGTCGCTTGTGTGTTGGAATTCACAGAATTATAGGTAGCAAAGAGGTGTGTTCAGTTTGTTTAGGAAGTTACATACAAAGACTCCTGGTGTATTCTGTAGCAAGTTTCTGGCCTCACTTATAAACACTAGGCAGCAAGAGAGTAAAGCATCACAAACTATATGTTTTTAACTGTTCATGTGAAAAAACAGAAATAAAACAAGATGCAACCTGCCTAGAAGTAGCCAGGAAAGCAACGTAACAACGGTAGGGTTTTTTCTGTCTGTCTTCTCCCGCCCCGCCCCCCACACACACACCTTAAAGATTGTATTCTCCTCTTCATGCTGAGGACTGTGTCGAGTTGCATGCTTCCAGGGGATCTGAAATCGCTTTGCTTCCCGATTAAGCCATACGAGACCTGGATACATACCACTATCTACCTGGGCTACCAGCCAGGGTTTCAAACGAACTCTGCGTGGATGTAATGCCATATCTATAGAAAGACAAAAATCACCAAGAACTCGCAGAGTCTCTTATTCACTAATAAAGTTAACACAGTTTCTTGAAGCTGAGCAATAGAAACTGAATCAGGTATACCTTAAGTGAGGATTGTTTAACTGTCATTCAATACTTATTTGAAAGCATGCCTTAAATATACAATGGTTATTAGGTTTAGCCAGATTATATTCTGCTAAAAAACAGTTACTAATCTGTCACTAAAAATTGCCTTAATGTTCTCAAACACTTAAAACTGTCTGGGTTAAATCATCAGCAGCTTTCTACATTAGAAGTTAGGGGAGCCACGAGTTGGTGTATGATTTGTGTTAATAATTAAGCAAAGTGAAGGATAAACCCCATCAGAATGTTGTTTTAGATGCTGCGAAGCTTGTTATGCAAGAGATAAAGCTAAAAACAAACAGCGGAAAGATACTACGGTTTTAAAAAAACAACTCTTCAAAGAGTTCAGCAAGTTGAATTACCTAACCAGATTATCCCACAGTCACAATATTCTTTCCCCTCCTCAGTGGAAGTTAAATATATGCCCAAAAAGAATATTCAGCAACTGCAAGAAAGTCTCAAATGGGTCAGTTTTGTAGTGGAAGATAACAAATAGATTTAATTTGAAAGTAAATTGCATGTCTACATGGTGTGTGCCAAACAGCCATGAAAGGCATTTGCAGTTCAAATCTTGCAGGTATTTGTGAAGGACATGAGATACGTATCTCATTATTGAATACACCAAACTACATTAACCAGTACATTTTTAGTTTGGTTAGAAGAGAGTTTTAAAAGTAAGTTAACGGCAAAAATTTATTCATCCTTAAAGGAATACTTGTTCCAAACCTTAGGTTTTATGATGAAAAAGTTTTATTAAACTTGTTAACAGAAATACCTTCTTTTTAAAAATCAACTCTAAATTAGTTGGGATTTAAACACTCATCTACTGTGTTTGCAACTCAAATATTGAAGTATTTTGCCAGTGTATGAGAACCAGATGTGAAAGTAAAAGTAAAACAGACAATCTAACCTATACTCACAGCTCTAAATGAAACAAGTAAACAACCAGACAGGGTGAAAAACAGTTACATTTTCATATGATCAACATTTACATTTTATAAAAAACATAAGGTTTAAAATAGAGAGAGCATTTTTCACATAAGAGTTTTACAGCATATTAAATTTCAGGCTCAAATTACTTCAAAAAAGGCTTAAATTACATGTGCACATGTTTATAGTTTGCATTTCTGAGTGTTCAAAACTCTTCCTTAAAACTACTTTTATCTGACCTGCTTTTTAGCATACAAAACCATAGTCCACGAGAATTTATGTAAAGGGTGTATAAATCTTACAACACAAATATTTCTCCTCATCAAAATATAGAAAATATATGAATCTCTCACAATCTATTAAGGATTATTGATGTAAAAATTACAAAATATGATTTCAGCACAGCTGCAAAAGGCTTTCAAGAAGCTACCTACCATAAGACTAAATGTATCAATTTATTTGTAGAAATACCTGCAGGTCCAATTCCAAAGCAGGTGAAGCAAGTGATCAAAGAGAGTTAATCTGTAACCAGAATAGAGTTGGTTTTATTTATTAGGTGGAAAAAAACTTAGATCCAGTTGCAAATTCCTGTTTATTTAATTTAGATTTAAGCAATAGGTTAAAAAGATGCCTGTTCAAGACTTTAGCTGCCCTAACACCACTGTTAATAAAACATCACAACAGCGAAAAATAACATCAAGTGTAACTCTCAGCTAGACACTTACAAAAGCTCCGTTCTGGTCCTTTATTGCTCTGGAAGGCATACCTTGAACCCTCTCCAAAAACCTTCCCAAACAAACATTTTGCTGCATGCCCATCGTGTCTATTTTGGACTGAGGGCTTGTCAGCATAGCAAGTTAGCATCCCACCAGGCGTGGTGTGAACTCACAGTACACCGACTTGCCCCACTAACACATCCTGGGGTGCACGCCCCCAACACTTTCACTGAATTGGGGCACTGACCACATGGGACATAAGCGCACAGCAAGCCGCTGTGCTGTAGATTCACAGCCTGCTAACAGGGGGCAGCTCCAATTGTGCGGTCTCGTGTAGACAGGCTGCTGGCTGCCACTCGTTTGACGAGCATCGACTGGATGAACAGAGCCGGATAACAGCGCGGAACGCCACTGGCCGCACGCTGGGGCTCTGCCTCCCGAGACCAGCCCCTGGAGCAGAGCTGGCCCCTGCTCTCCCCGGAGTCCTGTCTACACGGGGAATGGCCGGCACGCCGCTCCGCTGATCCGTTTCTCCGAGCAGACACAGCCCGGCTGCCGCCGGCGGCGGCCACTGACCCGAGCCTTACACAGGAGGGAAACTGCTGTGACCGGCCCGGCCCGGCCCGGCCCTTCCCCGCCCCACAGCCCAGAAACCCGCCGCTCGGCCCGGGCCCGGGCTCGGGGCCCTGAACCGGCCGCTCGGCCCGGGTCCCGCCCCCGCTCCGCGCCCGCCCGGGCCTGGCTCCCCGCAGGGCCCCCCGATGTACGGGGCCGCCCCTGGGGGGAGGGGGCCCGGCTCCCCCGCCGACGCTCACTCACCGACACGGCCCCGGCAGCTCCTCCTGGCGCGGCGGCGGCCCCGCCCTCACCTTTCCCCCCGTACCTCACCTGGCCAGGTGCGGCCTGCGCAGGCGCAGTCGGGCCCGCCCCGCCCCGCCGGGAGGGGAACCGCGCGGGGGCGGGAGAGAGCCGTGAGAGCCGGGGAGGATCGGGTCCCTGGGGGGTGTCCGGTCAGCGCGGGACATTGGGGGGCAATGGGACCGTGACGGGTGCTGGGGTCCGTGGAGGGATATTGGGGGTAATTTGGTCTGGGGGGGCTTGGGGTCAATGTTGGGGTGTTGAAGCCCATGGGGGTGTTGAGGTCCATGGGGCAGGGGTGGGGGTGTTGAAGCCCATGGGAGTGTGTAGGCGGATGGGGAAGGGTATTGGGGTTAGTGGCTCAGCTCCTGTATCCACGCCCTACAGGGTACCCCGTTCCTCAGGGTGCCAGGGGTGCAGTGTGCAGGGGCAGCACACCCAACACATGGGGTGTCCGGATGGACACGCCATGCTGTGCCCAGATCAGCTGGATCTCTGGGCCTATATCCAAAAGCTCAGATTCGCTGGGACTTTGGGCAAGTTGCGTCTCCTCTGCACACTTCAGTTTCCCTGCCTGTCAGAAGGAAGAACTCACTTTTGTGCAACTGAGCCTGCTTGCATCCCATCCTCAGAGCCATCCATACCTGCTGTGCTGGAAGTCCATGCTTGTCGACCCAGGAGATTTATAGCAGTATAATTATTCTTCTACTCTATAGCTATGTCAATATAACACCATGTGCGGACACTGGTCTGGAATAAAAGTGACTTTATTCCAGTATAATCACTTCCCTTCTGTCAATTTTCCTGCATAGATAAACCCTGATTAAGATTTCACTGCTCCTGTGAGCCCTGTAGGAATCAGCATAGTTACAGGAGAGGGAGCTGGAATCTAGCTTGACTCCTGCATCATCCACAAAATTGTTTGCTAAATATCAATTTGAGGGCAACACCTGGGAAAACACAATAGGGTTTCACAGGTGACAAAGACCCTGAATATACTACATTTTCCCCCCTAAAATTTCATAATGAAATTACAGGGGAGAAAAGTTGCTGCTGGCTGCCAGCGTTTTCACCATCAAGTGTTCAACCACTGCCATCCAGGCCTGTTCTGGGCAAGGTCAGAGGACAGAGTGCTTAAATGCTGGGAGACTGCACTAGCTCAACCACTGCTGGTGAAGCTGAACTGGTAGGATGAATAGGAGATTATAGGAAAATAGCCTATAGTAATTGGAGACACTAAGGGCATAATCTAAGACCAGGGGGACTGCACAAGTGTAACCGACAATCGGGTTGTGCAGAATCTGTATTACTAATGATGATGCACAAGCAGGCAAATTTCACTCCAGATCCCACAATGAGATTGCAGGGCTAGCAGTTGTAGGGAGAAGCACACACCCCGCGCGAATAAACAGTACATATAGGATCATTTAATATATTACAAGTGTGCCCAGAGGCTCCAGTCAGGAGTGGGACCTCAGTGGGGTAGGTACAAAATAGACATATATGAAAATATTGTCTCTATCTTGAACTGGGAATTACTGAGAAATAGAGAGAAAAAGTCCTGCTATTTTTACATACTCTTTTCAAAGTAGAACTGTACTTCAAGATCCTGGTGTGAAAACCCCCTTTAAAGGACAAACTATTATTATATGCAAATTAGGGGTAGGCACTCACGTTTTGTCCTGTTTCCAATATATTCTTCCCTTCCACTCTCATTTGTAGAAACTTGAGCCTTCGTTCTTTTTCTCAGTATGGCATAGACAGATTTGTCCTAACACATCCCTAGCACCAACCACTGTGAAACTCCAATGGAAGCACAGACAGATGGTATTCTCAGAGATCTGTGAAACTGCTTCTTCCCCGCCCCACCTCATAACAAAACTCCACCGCTGCTCATAAACATACCTTTTGCTGTGAGTCCACTACTGTGCATGTCTTCTCCCCAGTAGGCTTAGTGGCTTCAGTAAACAATGTCCCTCAGCAATCCCTTACTGACGTTACCTTCTTTTTTCATAGCTGAGGAGCAGTGAGTCAAGGGTGAATCTTGGTTTCGAGAGAGCTAGTTGAACATTACAGTTTGGTTTCAATGCATCAGAAAAACAGTAGGAAATTTCCTTCTCCTTGCTGCCCACACAGCCTGGAGTATGCTACCCGGCATCTAATGATGTTCCTATTTTTGGAAAGCCTGGCCTATGCCCAAGTTTTAACCTTGTGCCAAGCTTTTACGATTATTTGAAGTTTCAGAACTTTTCAACACACACTGAAAACATAACTTCCATTTCTATGGAGTCTTTTGTCATGTGCTTTACAAATTTTTAATGCAGAAATCAGATCATTCACCACTGAAATGCAGCTACTTCTGGGGTGGAAAATGGCAGCTGTTAGGAGTACACAGTAGCATTACTCCCAGCATACAACAAAACGGTGATGGACTTACAAGACTAGCATGCTCCTCAGCAGTATCAATCTGCATTAATGGATTTGGCCTGCTGTGCAAAATTGCATTTATTTACCAGACCGAGGCAATATTGAGACCCCCGTTTTGAATGGGGCCTTTGAGTACTATTGTAATAAATTATAGGTGATAATAATATCTGCTATACTGTTATTTTTTTCCTTATATAAAAAGCATGTGACAGCCCAGATACCCTGCTGATGGGCTCAGAAGAGGTGAAAGTTGAGCTAGATAGATCGACAGATAACTCTTGGTAGAGAGCTTCCCACTGCCAGCTATTTTGGTCCATTCTGTGCCTCTTGAACTTGTCTAGGCCCTTCCATAGCTGCTCCAGCCTGGCATGAAATATCTGCCAAATCCTCTGAGCCATAGTGCAAAATCACACATAGCTGCTTGTGAACTGGCTCTGGCTATTGCCTAATTTTATAGCCAATTTTCCCACTAATGAGAGTCTCACAAGAGATAGGGTAGCACAAAGGCTTCCATAGCCAGCTGGAAAGAGAGCAAATGAGCCTACAGAAGAAAGAGAAACAGAGAGACTGATTCTTAGTTTCTCCATTCCTGCACTTTGGGCAGAAATGGGGGGGAGAGGGGGCACAAAGGTAACTTTAAGCCGCCTTTGCATTTCCTGTATTCTGGGGCCATGAGAGACCCTGCCTGACCCTGGGTGTAAATTAGACATGTTTCAAGTCTTCTTCAATTTACAGTCTACTTCCATGGCTCCTTGTGGGGCCCGGGAAGCAGAAAATAGCCACGGCAGTGTATTCTGGCCATACACCCTGATCTGCACACTCTACCAGAGGCTGGGAACAGAGCTAGTGTAAAGTTTTTATCTCAGCTTATGGCCCTCTTAGACTGTCAGAGCAATTAATAGGGATCTTAGTGCAAATGAGAATGAGGCCCAGTTTGTTTCAGAACAATGGAACAATGCAGCAAATGGGTTATGCTTGGTCCATTCTTGCATAATTATAAGGGTTGGCATGACTTTTCTTTGCGTAGATGACGCCTGGCAATATCCTCTCTCTCTCCTCTTTGTGCCATTTTTATGCTCAGCAAAGAGAAAAGTGATTGCTAATGCAGATGCCAACAGCTGAACCTTCCCACCCTTGTGCAGTCATTTCTGGAATTTCCTCCAGGCTTTACCAAAGCTGGCATGTGGGAACATGCTCTGTAAATGAACTGAAGGAAAAAAGGCAGTCTAGCTTGCCTAATTCTAGCTTTTCATGTTCCTGGCTGGGAAACACAGCAGCTTGTGAGCTCTTGTCTCTGGTGATAACTTAGGGATGGCTCATCTGACAGAACCCGTTCTTTTGCAGCTCAGTCACCAAACAAAGTGCTCTGTATAACATTGCATATCTCCAGTCTATGCATCATTTTTTCCAGGATTGGTCATCCCCTGAGGGCCATCTATTCCTTATCACATGGTAGTCTGGTCATTTCCTGAGTACCAGCTATTTACTACAGTTCAGAGTTCTCTAGAGATCACTTTTTTTGTTTTAAAAACTAATAATCTGTACTTACATTTACATTAATTTGCACAGCTGAAGTAGTGCAGAAAGAAACCCACTGGATTATAATAATTAAAAGCTATCCCATAAAACAGTATTATATTGGCAGAATGGGGATAACGCTTACCTGTGCAAAGTCTGCAGTGTAAAAAATCTTAACAGCTGGGAATTTGTGTAATATGCATGTGAGTTTTCGTACCAATAGCTGGGTGTTTAAAATTATGTGGGAGGAGCAAAAATAAACAGGGAGGAGCTATTATCTTTTAAGGGAAAATATCATTGAATTACCACAAGGCAAAACCAAATTATGCAATGAGGTAACATTATGTCCCAGGCATGTACAACTTTGTTTTGTGCACATGGTAGTCAAATTCCAAAATGCAGCAGCTTTACAAACAGAACAGCAGAAAATGGTGAATTGCTCTATGTCCTGGCACTCAACCTTTTCTATAACATGATCCCAAGTTACAACAGCATCGATCTATCTACAGGCTGAATAATTTCTCATCCAATAATTTCTGCATCAAGCTCATAACTTCTGTTTAAACTATAGCATACCTTTTAAAAAGGTGTCTAATTTGTTTTCACATCTCCAAGTGATGGTGAACCCATCACATCCCTAGGTAAGTTGTTCCAATGGCTAATTACCCTTTTAAAAATTACTCTTTTTAAAAATGTGTGCCTTATTTCTAGTCTGGATTTGCCTACCTTCAACTTTCAGCCTTTGGAATTCCGGATGTTGCATGTTTGTTTGGAGTTGATAGATGGATAGATAGGATTTGGAAGAGGAGAGTAAAGATACAACATATCATTAATCATATTTAATCACATATCAATATGTATAATTTACACCTCAGTTATCAGTATATAATGGCCCAGATTTAGAAACTGGCTAAATACAATTTCATCTTTTCAGTCAGAGTAATTAATGCAGGTTTGTCCAATATTTGATGAGGATGTAGTTGATGGCTTCCCCAACCTGCTTGCTATTATTCCTCCTCAACTGATCTCTTGCAGTATTGAAATGATGCTGCAAAGACTTCCTCATATGGAATAATATTTGCAGGTCTGTCACATGTAATTGACAAATCTTTTCTGACTGTTGACAAATCTTCTGACTGAAAAACTGACTCAGAGCAGGGATGTCTCTTCAAGAAAAACAAACAAACATGGAAATAAACAAAATATTTTCAGTAAAAAGAAAGTTGTATTTCACTAACAATGTCAAGTTTTGGTTGCAATTTAGCTAGGCTGGAATAGTTTTGGTTTTCAAAAATTACTTTTATTTAGTGAAAGCCAAAAAAAATTCTCAAAAACTGTTACAAAAATTTCAAAATGTTTACACTGTAATGAAAAACTGAAAAATTATTTCAGGAAATTTTGAAAAAAAAACCTCTGAAACATTTTTAAAAATTCACATGACAAATAATTGACATTGTTGACAATCTCTGATTAGGACAGCAACACAAAGTATTTCAAGCCCTTTACAAGGAAAGACTACAGACCTTTCCAGTGAAAATTACTTCTACTCACAGAGAATTATTAGCCCCATTTTACAGAAGCAGAACTATGTTAAAGCACATTAGGGGACTTTGAATTCACTTCAGCAGAGGGTCTACATAGACCAGTTAGCATGTAACAAATTGCTGCACTTTAGAAATCATACCCTCATAGAGCATATTGTTGCTCACTGTAGACAAGCCCTCAGCTTCTCGTTCTGTGCTAATAAGAACTACTTTTTATAGGTGCTGTGATCTTACAAACGGTTGTGCAGATACTTGCTCTACTCCTGGTACTAAAGTTAAGCACATGAATAAGTATTTGCAGGATTACAGCCTAATTTCACTGGGCCAAATCCATCCTTGTTGGTGGAGGGAGATGCAAACTGGATTTCTCTGCACCCTCTTAGCACACTGCACCTCAGTGAGGTTCACCTGGCATTTTTGCTGGAGAAATGCAGCTTTAATCTCGCTGGGGATTCCACTGGATCCCATTTGTACCCATACTTCACCTGCCCTGACCATGTCTCAAAGACTCAGAGACTTTGCGGTCAGAAGGGATTATCATGACCATCTTGTCTGACCTCCTGCACATCGCAGGCCACAGAACCTCACCCCTACCCCTTCCTTGTGCAGACTTTTCCGTGGATCTATGTAGCACTTGGAGATCCTTGCTTGGAAAGTGCCATAGAAACACAAAGTATGGATATACTCCTGCAAGCCCACACCTAGGTGGGTAGTGCCATTGACTTCACTGGGGCTCCTTGCGTGAGCAAACAGTCAGCATGCGCATGTAAGGAGGTGCAGGACCAAGAGCTATTGTTTTAAATGGCAGCCTGATTTCCCTACGGTAGTGTGTGCCTAGCTGAACTGCTGAACCATGTTCTTCCACGACATTATAAATTCCAACCCACTGCTAAAAAGAGTGACTTTAATCCTCATGCCCCTTGCTATTATTGCAGTGTAGAGACTATTGTTTCCTATTAATACTGCGCCAATCCTCTTACGGGTGGAATCCTATCTGTGTGGCAGGGTAGCTCAGGCACATTTATAGCAAGAGGTCATTTGTTTCCAACTGACATGGAAAGACAGACTGGACTCCGACACCTGCTATGGCAATGGATAAAGTTCTGGTATTGTCATAAGAACATTGCACTAAAAGAACAAATAATATCAGTCACCTACAGAAGTGAGGGCCCAATCTCTGGGAGTGATATAGGAGATGGTAAAATGCCTGATGCAGGGACTGTTCTGTGTTCTGTATATACTGTGCCTAGCACAATAGGGCCTGATTTTTGTCTGGGTTCTTAGGTGCTACCATAATACAAATAATAAATAATAATTAAGCTACTGGAAGCTGATGTTTCTCCTCTCTCTGTGAGATATGAACTATTTCACCACAACATGTAGTAAACACTGAAAGCATGTCAATGAATGGAAGATACAGGATTAGAAAAAAATGTAATATGATTTTTCTGCTTAAAAATATCTTAATGTATGTATAGGAATTCTGTTTTTTTTAAATCAAACATCTTATATACAAACCATTAAGAGGTAAAAAGCAATTTGTATGTATGTATAGAAAATTTTCCCATTTTTAATCAATTCTCATAGCATCCCAAAAAACTCAGACACGTGTCAGTGGCTAGGAACTACTCTTACAGAGATTGTTTCTGATTGCTTTGTTATTCAAATAATGCACAGAATCAGGGAGAAGGGGATTATACATCACATATGAGTGGGAACCTTGGCTTTCAAATCCTTAGATTGACATTAGAAGTCATTTTGACCCTGCCTGTAGTTTGCTCCGAAAGGAGGCACAGCTCTGGAACATCTGAAGGTCTCTGTGACACAAAATGGGAATCTCCTAATGATCTTAGTTATTTTTATCCAAGTCTGATACCACATGTTGGACTAAGGAAAGCCACTCCAGTATCCTCTAGTAAGAGAATGAGATTGTAGGAGCAAGCAGAGGCCACAGAAGAGAAGGAAAGAAAGAGAAAAGGAGGAGAAGGCATAAAGCAAAAGCAACACAAGGTGACAAAACAGAAATATACCACATCAATGAAAGGCAAGAAAGAGAAACAAAGTCAAGAAATAACCCAGGAACAAACAGAAGGAAGAAAAAGCAGCTGAAGGAGAAAAAGGAACAATATAAGCAAAAGGACATTAACTAAATTTTCCTTTCTTTCTCTTCTGTTTTTTGGAGCAACATGGGACAACATTTCACCAACGAGGAAGGGGAACAAACAGATATTGATGTTGCTGAGTTGCAGGAATGGTATAAGAAGTTTGTGGTGGAATGTCCCAGTGGGACCCTCTTCATGCATGAATTCAAACGCTTCTTTGGAGTCCAGGGTAACAAGGAAGCAGCAGAATATATTGAGACTATGTTCAAAGCTTTTGATAAAAACGGGGTAAGTGTCAAGGACCAGCAGTAATGGAGGTGCTTACATAGATCAATCACCAGTCTTATTTTCTTTCTGAAATTAGGGGATTATTTTGGCTCCTTGCATCCTGTTGTTATTTTTTTTATTGAGTTTGAGACAAAGTTATTGAACCCTGGTAGCCCAAGAAGGAGCTCTAGTACTTTCCATGATGCGAGGATTAACTCAATGAAAATACCCTCTTTAGTTCTGGTAGCTGAATCTAAACCACAGGTAACAATTAAGGGCACATTTTTCTTACTCAAATGCCTAAATATGGATTTAGATGTTTAACTTTAGGCTCCCACATTAGCCAGTTTTTCCCAACAATCCTCAGACAGTAGAGCTGGCTCAGGAGATGAATGCCCAAAAGTTATTTTCCTCTCTCTCATGGTACAGAGGGAATTGTAATGAGTGAAAGTCTAGCAAGGCTCTGTGTTGTGTGCAGTGGAGTGAGAATCTTGTCACAATGAAATGCACAGACTGCAATCCCCATTTTAGTGAAACATCTGGTGAGTGAAGCTGTTATGTACAAGAAATCACTTCACTCTGGGTCTTATCTAAAGCTGACCAATGTCAATAGAAAGATTCCAATTATTCCAGTTGACTCAACTAGCCTTTGGATCGGGTCCTAAAAGAGAGACCCGCTTTATAGACTCTCATTTGCAGTATCAGGCTGATAGAAGTCAGTTATGCAGTGGGTGCACATGCATGCTTCCTGTTAGCACGAGTAGGAGAGAAGTGCATGCATGAAAAAAGGGATATTTTTAACAACAATGCAGTGATTGTAATACTCCCAAGATGTTATAGAGGGTGAATGTAAGAAAGTCTTTCTGCCATCATGGCCTGCCAAGTATAGACTAGATAGTGCACACACAAGATAGCAGCACCTGTGATCTTTTGGTCTTCCCATAAAGCACAGACCCACCAAAACTGTTATGGAATAGCAGCAATAAACTGGCAGAACATGCTGGGCATTAATGAGTGATTTCCACTTTCAGTGCTGCCTCAAGAAGTGTCCTTTTTGGTGGGCTCTCTGAGCACTCTCCCGTACACCCTCAAGTGTCCTTCTGATCACTGGCCACCAGCTGATGAGCCTGTAAACCTGGTATTACATAGCAGGGCCTCCCTGAGGGCAACCTGCCCTGAGGTGAGACAGTCCTTAGACTTAATGGCAGAGAATCTGGGACCAGATCCTCAGCTGGTGTAAACTGGCTTAAGTCTATTGAAGTCAACGTAACTGCAGCAGTTTGCACCAATTAAGGATCTAGACCTTGGTCTTTAGCATAAAGTATTCATGAAAAGTTACTGTGTTCTCTCTTTGAACGTTGACTGCAGATCTCCACACAGCAGCACATCAAGCTATAGACCAGCAGCTCACAAGTACCTTTGTAGACTGGATCATAGTTTATCTTTATATTGTTAAAAAGTGGCCATTGTTTGGACATTCAGTTTACTCTGTGCTGGTGTCAGTTTCAATCCAGCTGAGTCACAGAAGGTGAAATTCATCCCTGTGCAAAGGCCTGTGTGGTACTAAATCCCAGTTAAAACTCTCAAAGCAGAGCTTCTGTGGGACTTACGTGGGACTTAAGCAAAGCAGAGGCTTTAGCTGGCCTTCTGCAGAGGGGTGAATTTCACCCACTGGGAGTGATTCCGGCACACAGTAGGGAGTATGAAAATAAATGCACATTTTAAACAGTATTATTTGTTCCTTATTAAAATAAATAGACTACAGCTTTAAAAAATCTATATATACAAGATGTTAGCTCAGTGTTTCCTAACCAATGTGCCGTGGCCGTCAGGTCTGAGCAGGTGTGCCACAGAATTTTTTGAAAAACTATTTGAAGAGTTCTGAATTGGCTCATGAATCTTCATGAGTTCATTTGGAGACTATATGGTGGTGTGCCTCAAAATAATTTAAGGTATCAAGGTGTGCCACAGCAGAGCAAAGAAAAGTCTGGGAATTAATGTGATAGCTGAATTTTTCCTTGTCTTTCCCTTCCTACCTAGTTAAACATAGCAGTTGGGGAAGGGTCTTGTTTTTGTTTAAGACAGTGAATACCTGACATCTTCAGATCAGATTCAGCAACAAATCCCACACCGCACAATCAATCGATCAATCAGTTGGCTTGAAAAGTGCACAGGATTCCTTAAAGAATGTAAAGCAGCAAATAAATAAATAACGAAATAATCAAGAGTATCACCTTGGGATATTTTTCATCCCTGTGTACACTGATTGGGTCTGAGTAAGTGTCTGTGTGGTTGCCCCTCTTGTGTCTGCAGGATAACACTATTGATTTTCTGGAGTATGTGGCTGCTTTGAATCTTGTCCTACGAGGAAAACTGGAACACAAGATGAGATGGACATTCAAAGTGTATGACAAGGATGGGAATGGCTGCATAGACAAAGCTGAACTCTTAGAAATAGTTGATGTAAGTAGGATTTCCTTATTCCTTATACTACAACAGCATCTAAAAGACCCAACTGAGACCAGAGGCCCATTGTGGTAGGCACTGTATATACATATAGCAAAAGACAGCCTCTTCTTCAAAGAGCTAACACAATTGGGTGGACAAGACAGACAAAGGATGTAAGAAAGGAGCACTTAACCTCTTCTGGGAACTTCTCCCAATTCTCTCCTAACCAACAAGGGAAGTACTTAGTAATCACAATAGGAATGATAATTAGACAGTATCTTCTTCACTAAAGCCAGTTGACCCCTCTTCTTTGATGGGTCATGGGCAGCAGGTGTGATAAGGATCCTTTGATCAGGGCAACCAGGGAGGATAGCCCTGGTGAAGTTTAGCCAGGGTTTTAAGGTCAGCAGGGAATCAGGCATAGCTGTGTCATGCCTTCACCAATCTCCAGAATGGCAAGGTGTCGACCAAAACACTTTAGCCTCATGAGCAAAATTGGTGCCAGAAGCATTTTTCCCAAGAGCACCTGGGTTGGAGGCATGAATAGAAAAGACCTGTCTAATTCTAGTAATAGAAATAGAAGAGAGACTATGGACCACCCTGTGCTTTCAACTATACCACTCCAAATCTTGAGTAATGCCACTGATTCCAATTTGGACCAGATATTTTAACCTAAGGATGCATCTGCTTTTAACTTGAAATGGTATTAGGAACCTGTGTAGCACATTGATTTGGGATCTGCTTGGATGAAAGGTGCTACATAAATGCAAGGCCATTATTATTACTGGGTTTTTGCATTTTAGACATGTTTACAGACTGAAATGTTTCCAGGTATTTGCATGCAAAGATCTGTTCCTGTGAACTAGTGAACAAGCAATCTAAGCACAGATCTAAGACTCATGAATAGATGGATGGATGCACTAAGGTTTTTTCCCAGGTATGCCACTCAAATGCTGTGAGGCCTTGGGTAAATCATTTAACTTTTCAGCATGCGTATTCCCATCTGTAAAATGGGGACAATAATACTTGTCTAGCTCGCAGGGGAGCACTGAGGTTTGATTAACGTTTGTGATAGACACAGAGAGACAGACAGACAGCAGGATCAAAGTCCTAAATAGCATCATTAATAATAACTCTCTTTCTTTGCTGTTTTGTACTTGATGGTCCTTTTTTACTCACAAGCTTCTTTCTTTTCAGTCTATTTACAGGCTGAAGAAAGTGTGTCGGTCAGAAATGGAGGAGAAGACTCCACTGCTTTCCCCTGAGGAGGTCGTGGACAGGATATTTCAGTTAGTGGATGAGAATGGGGATGGTAAGAAATTTACAGCTCAGGTTGGGTTCACGCCTTGTGAAAAGACATCTCTGCTGGCTAGACCAATGTAATTGTTAATCATCTAGGAGGATCATCTTATTCATATTAGAAATAGTGGATCAAGCTCTGATCTCAGTTACATTCAGGTAAATCTTGAAGTAACTCCATTAAGGTCAATATCAAGGGGTGGGAGAACATTTCCTGTTGTGATATCATAAGATAACAGGAGTTCAAGATGGAAAAAATCTTCTAATCTATCTAAATAATTATACCATACCGATCTCTGGCTCTGAGATCATCAGGTACCCTCCAAAACTATAATGTAGGGCTCAATCCTAAAACCCTGGAGTACTCCCACTGTAGTCAACGGGACCACTCGCATCTGTAATGGTTTACACGATCAGGTTCAGAGTTCTCCTGAAAAAGGATGCTTCAGATATCAAATTATAACAATATTTGGTCTTAATCAAAAGCCCACTCCATGGAGGATAGGCCTGAATATTTGTCTGTCTCTTAGGACTTGTCTACATGGGGAAATTGACCAAAATAGCTATTCTAGAATATTAGCTATTCTGGAATAACCCCCCATGTGGTCACTGTTCCAAAATAAAAGTGACTTTATTCCAGAATAATTAATACATTTTGGAATAATTCCTTCAGAATAAAATCACCTCTATTCTGTAATAGAGCAGTCTCCCTAGAAGGGGTAAAAATAGCAGTGTAGCTTATGAGGCACAGCTTAGGTGAGTAAAGAGACGCCTGAAGGGTGTGGGTACATATTCAAGTACATACCCTATACACTCTCTACTCACCGAGCTGTGCCTCTCCAGCTACGATGCTCCTTTCAGCAGTGTAGTGTCCTGCCGTCTCCCACTTGCTGGAGCCTTTCGCTGCCACAGGGAAAGACTCCATCAGAGGCTGAGTCTTTCCTTGCTGCCTCCCCTTTGCCAGTCTTTCACTGACACGTGTGGCTGCACGCTACAGTGTGGGCATGCTGTGCTTTTTACTGTGGCATGAAGTTGCCTGTCCCTTAGATGCCACCACCAGTGGTGTGTAGTGTAGACAGAGCCAGAGTGTAGACACAGCCTATGCTGATGGGAAAAGATTTTCCATAGGTGTAGGAACACCAACTCCCTGAGTGACGGTAGCTAGGCCAACAGAAGCATTCTTCCATCTTCCTCGCTGTGTCTACACTGGAGGTTAGGTTGGCACAGCTGCAGTGCTCAGGGGGTTTGGATTTTTCACACCCCTGACCGACATAGCTATATATACCTAGATTTTAAGTGTAAACCAGGCCTTTCTGTCACACTCTATCGATCTCTGTCTTCTTTATTTCTTCTCCAGGACAGCTGTCCCTTGATGAATTCATTGATGGTGCACGGAAAGACAAGTGGGTGATGAAGATGTTACAAATGGATGTAAACCCTGGAGGGTGGATTCTGGAACAGAGGAGGAAAAGTGATTCGTTTTAATAGAACCCTCTGTGATTCTGATATGGATGAAAATGTGTGATACCGGCTGCACCGGGAGCTATGTCATTTTCAGGGTGAAGTTACCGGCTGGTCACTCTTAACACAGCCTCGGCATCCAAATGAAAACTTCAGATGGCTTGAGAAACCTTCTTTCCACATGGCAAACCTGTATGCTGAATATAGCATGGAGACCACTGTTGGCAAGCCGCTGTAGAGAATAGGCCTCTTTGTGAACCTGCTATCCTGCTGGCCAGCTCAGGCTCCTGGTTACAACCAAAGGAATTAACATCTGATAGTATCCTGCCACGGCTGGTATTCTGAGTGGTGTCTGTTATTCAGATTACCCAAGGGGATTGGGAAACGAGTATTCCCGACTCAGTGGAATTGCTTTCACTGTAGATCGGCGTCTGTCAATATCATCAATGCCTGCAGATATAGGAACATATTGAAAAACAGCAACAAAAAGTAAGTGCTTTGATAACAGACTTTGAGTACTCAAGAAGTCTGTTATGATGCCTAATATGTGTGAGAATGAAAGGTGGATGTATTTCATAGACCACAATAAGCTCTTTGGGACGGGGACTGTCTTTTTGTTCTGTGTCTGTACAGCGTCTAGCACAGTGGGGTGCTGGTCCGTGGCTGGGGCTCCTAGGCATTATGGTAATACAAAGATCATTGGACATCAGTATATCAGCATCACAGATGAAAGTTACATTATAGCAAGTGAGACAATGCCATGTTCTGAATTTCTGTGCTGGTAGCCAAAACTGTATGTATACAGGGCACAGGAAAATGTACTGTAGGGAACAATAGCATACTGGCTCTTTTCTATCTCTCGTTTCTATCTGCCAAATCCTGCTCCTGGCATCGAGCCAGAGGGTCTTGGTTCTGGGAGGTTCTGTGAGTGTTGGGAAAATAAAATCTCCAGACTATGGAGCAGCAGGGGAAAGTGCAATACTACTCTACAGCTGGATTTAGCTGGTGTCACATAATTATAGATCCACTTCTTTTCGAGCCTCTGTTTTCTTATCAAAATCAACCATTGCTTTCAGGCATATTTCTCCACTCTGTGGATCTATTTTGAACTCAGCGTGCTGAACTTTCACTGCTGTTGAGAGGTGGTTTGTGTCTGGAAGGAGTAGGTATGGGAGGGCAGAATTTTGCTCATTAATTTTCACCTTAACAAGAGCACCAGTATTGGTTTGTAATGAGTGCTGGTAGAATGAAACAAAAATGATCTATGACTATCCTAGCGAATAAACACAGTGAGTTTACTCCAGAGTCACTAACCCAACTGCACAGTATAAAGAGCGAATAGCTGATCATCAGAGGAAAATAATGTACAGGCATCCGCTAGACTGAGATTTGTTATATTTATATACAACAAACATATCTGCAGAGTCCAGGTAGGTTAGTGGACTGAAAAAAAAAAAGGGACAAAATTTATTGAATAAATTATTTGCAACCAAAAATTAAGGTAGGAAAAATATGACTGAATATACTAGATCTGTATTTTTCCCCCTTTGAAGCAGTAGGTGTAATCATATCTGTGGGAGATTTGCAATCACTTTTCTTTTTTCTGTGGCCTTTTACTGTAATGTCCTTGCTTCTCATTAGTTCACTGGTTTGCTCTTTTATGGTTTTATTGGTTTCTTAAATGTAGGGAAATAAGGGGGAAACAGAATGAGATGCATATTGTGCTGAAACTCATGTGTAAAACATAAATCCATACATTTTGGTTTTGTTTTTTTTTAAATAGATTTTATAAGAGTCTGTTACTGCTATTTCCATAGCAGAGAAAAGAGGCAGTGTTTTTCATTTTTAAGTAAAAGCTATACTTTGGGTCATACAGTGGGAGCTCTGAAAAAAAACATTCTAGTTTCAGAGTTATTACCAATTCCAGAGAGATTCCCTACATTTAAAATGAAGAATACCACTGCAGCCTCTGGATTAGTTGTAAACATTCTCTAAATCCTGGACCACACTCCCGGATAGCATAAGATAGTGTAGCTCTGTTGACTTCCGTTCTGCAGTGCTGATTTATACCAGCTGAGGATCTTCCCCAGAAAGCAGGGTTAGAGATAATCAGACAAATTCAGGTGACATGGAGAGTGGCGTAAATTGTACGTCCTTAGACTTCTTACACTCATATAGCTGTACTCATACCCATCCTTCTGATGGATGTTCTATGGAGCCTGATTCTCCTCTGCCCTGTGCCTTGTGTAAGCATTTATCCAAGACAAGATTTTGAACTCTCATAGATTTCATATGCACATAATGGCGTGACTTAATTGGAGTTACTCCGGCTTTACACTGGTGCCAGGGCTTGATCCAAAGCTCACTGAAATCAATCCAGAATTCCTTCGCAGTAGGAATGTGCGGTTTTTAAATGCTACAACTTCTGAAACTCCAGGGTCCAAACCAAGCTAACTCAATCTGACAGTTACTTTTCCGCTCCATTTTTCATTTTCTTTTCAGGTTTACATGTGGCTGATATTTTAATTTCTTACTACGTAGCTGAAGCTTCCTTATACCAGTCAGCCAATCAGATTGTGGAGAAAGAAAGGTGTTTGAAATCTCCCATCCCCATATAAATAAGTGTATGCTGGCGGGCTGTTTCAGTGAGAGCTTGTATAGAATCATTGTTAGCATTTTGTAACATTTGAATTTAATAAAGAATATTTGTTTATTAAAATAGTGTGTTTTCTTCGGTTGTCTACCTTTTCTCATTTCCCTTTCCATTGAAGTGGTGGCCAATGGCGTATAAGGCAGAGTAGTAGGGTGAAATTAGCAAGCTGAGTCTCAGGATAAATCTTCTGTCTAAAAGAAATCTCTAAGGGTATGAAATAAGGAACTCGCAAAGGGATGAGGCTCACATTGCTTGGGTCTTCATCAACGAAACAGGATGAGGCAGAAAAATATTCAGCAGGAGATGGTCCTGCAACTACAAGGAGATGGGAACCGGTCTCTTCCATTGTCCTGTAGCTAATAGGATGCATGTAATATAAGTCTTTCTCTTCCAAATGGGATCTGCGATAGCAACACTCACAAAGTCATGAGTCACGCGAGATGCAGATGTGATGGCCACCATCTTGGCCATTGAACCAGGGAACTCCAGAGCTAAACATGGCAGGAGCTAGAGTCAGACTCTATAGCTGTACCAGATTCACATCCTCTGTAGATCAAGTCCATAGAGGGGGGCACATAACACACTCGCCAGTGGGCTACACAAGGCCCTGCAACATAGAATTACTGAACCGGACAGCAGCAGCTTCTCCAACAGCAGTGATAGATATAAAGAGCGAGATTTACTACTGACAGCATCCGAGACAGCAGGAGGAAAAACCGGCTCCTACCAATTTAGACAGGGCACGACCACCTCAGCCAGAGGGCAGTTCCCAGCTGACTCTCCCTGCTGCCTGTAGTGCTTGGTCTTATTTAATTGGTTAATGGTAAAGGCTACATATTTTTATGTAGCTGACCGCTGTCCTTTATGAATGGACCAATTCCAAAGCAGCAAACTGTACCCTTCTAGGAAATCACAGTTCATAAGACAGAAGCAAAGCCCCTCCGCCGCCCCCTTAAACCATTGATTTAATCAGATTAATGAGCTCAGGATTATGGCTGTATTAATTATGAAGGAATTCACCACAGCCAGATTCAAGTAAATACACTATACTGACTGAATAAGTAGAGCATGTGTATTTGCTAGGAGCAGTAGAATCCCGCTCAAATGAAGGCACGAGGTAACAGATCCAAAATCAAGGTCAAATATAGCTCTGAAAGAAGCGGGTGCCTCTCCGAGCTCAGTGGTATTACACTGACTCGTTCTAGGGCTGTATTTGGCCACAAATGTTTACAAATCTTAACAGTGTTTAAAAAAAAATTAAATATCCTTTAAACTAATTTTGCTAGCACAATAGTGAAAAGATTTTTAATGGAGTGATGGCCTGTGTGGTAGGCACTGTTGCATGCGTGATGAGATGTTGGTTTCTGCAGTCTATGGCCAGTGGCTGGGTAGGTGGGCTATTTTAATTAAATGGCTCATCTTATCAAGTTACAAAATACAGGGTGCACTTCTAGTGCAAGGCCGTTGCTAAGAATGGCAGCTAAGGACAAGGAGAAGAGGAGCCGGTTAGACTTTTTACATAGTTTATATTGGTCAGGGAAAAAGTTCCTAAATGTAAATTCTGGCTAAAAGAAGAAATAATGGGCCCAATTTTCCACTCTGTTACACTGGCATAAATCTGGCATAATGAAATGAAGAATCATCCCCAATCTCTCTCTCTCTGTCATCAATGGCATTGTCAACTTGTGTCAAAAAGTCGGACTGGAATTATTGTCCCCCTCTTAAGTCTATAAGCACGAAAGCACTATGAGCTTTGATGGCCTCTCAGGCTCAGTTTGACCTCTGTGTTGGCTCTTGCTGTCAATTACTTTATAAATCCATTTTCCAGACTTACTGCCTAGCTGAAATTGGATTTGCCTGAGCCGATTTCTCACTAGCCTAAGTTGGGAAACCGGAGGGTGGGCATTGAGGCTTGCTAAAGACAAATTCCATCTGACTCTCTGAGCTGATCATTGTTTCCTCCCATTCTTGATGTTCATCAAAGATAGACAGGCCTGAAGGTGAAATAATCAGCTTAGAAGCTGAAGCCTTGACTGTTGCAGAGAGAGGCCGTTTGGGGGATGGGACAGAAACCCGTAGCCAGCAAGGGTTATCTTGCCCTGAAGCACACTGCACAGATTCTCCAGGAATATTACTGAGCATGGCTGAGCACTGCGCAGGAATCGTCTCTGCTCTGAAAGAGAGATGGGCCCTGACACAGCCCCTGGTCAGGGTCAGATCCAGATCTGCAGCCAGGCTCTGCATAGCGCAGAGGCTCAGGTCCTCCACTAGTGTAAACTGTCAGTGGGTTTGCCTCTCGTCGCAGACAGCTGCGCATATTAACAAGATGAAGGCAGCCCAGTGCGCAATGAATGCAAGCACTGCTGGGAAAACAGTCTGACCCCTGCCTGGTAGCATTTGAGCAGAAAGCAGACTGTTCCCAAGGCTAGGGCTTCATGTAAATCCACGTCTTTTCTGACATACCCATTTTCTGTCCGCAGCCCTGGAGTCTTGAGCGGCAGGCAGCCAGCGCAGTAGAGGCCGGAGATTCACTGCGGCTCAGGGGGGAGCAGTCAGAGTCATAACCTCATCTACACTCACAAATATTCTGTGGCTACAGTGTGGGGTAGCCTGCAGTGCACCATTGAAATACTTGTACAATCTCCGGGTTGCCAACTGTAATTTTTTTATGAGTCTCAGGCTATTTGATCTTTTTCTTAAAACTCTGTGATAACGTGAGAGCCTCAGCTTTCAGTTAAAAAATGTAAGTTTCTAGCCCTCGTGGCTAGGGGAAAGCTGGGAAATACGAAGCAGGTTCACCTTAAAGGCTCAGAAACCAGCAGAGAAATAAAAAACCCGCAGAATATATTAGTTAATTCTTTTAAAGCCAATTTCATGACGTTTTAGGGCCTGACTCATGATGTTGGAACGTGTGGGGTTGGCAATACTGCATCAAGCACCTACACGCAGGGAAGTGGTAATAAAGAGAGGACTATTTAATCTGCTTTATGTCAGTTTCTGCATCCTCACACCATAAAGTGTACAAGGAGACATACTTGCAGCTTGGGTGCAGTAAACCTTTATTTATTTACTCTGGATTCTTCTTGTAATTGTTTTTCACCCCTCTGCAGCACTAAACAAGGGAAGCAGCAGTGAAAACAAAGCAAGGATGTCTTGCTTAATCTCCTTCCTGCTCCCCAGAATGGGATCTCTCAGGACTTTCAGTGGGTCTATAATTGACCCAGGTTCCCTGGCCAGAATTGTAAAAGTGATGTAAATTAAGTGTGTATGGGTGTGAGAGAGAGACCCAGGTTCACTTACAATGAGAGAGAGATTATTTTCTTAATTTCAGAGGGCCAAAAATGTATTTGCTGTCATTTTTTAAAGGACTGAGAGAAAACTGGAGGAGAGGGTGGGGCTTCAGCCAAGAGAGAGTAATTCCCAATTTTAGGGATTAAGAGCCAAACCAACTAGGGATTCTATTCCTACAAAACAAATGTAATCCATAAATGTAAAATGACATTATTACTTTAAGGATTAAGAGTTGCTTTGTTTGCCATCAGCATGCCTCTGTGGTGTGGTTCTATCTCCTATCACTCAAGTGGCGATACAGAATCTTTCTGGCTGCACAGCATATATGTGGGGTACCTCCACGAGCACAGAGCTTTGGAAAGGTTTCAGCAACAGGCAACACACGTGTTCCTGACAGTGGTCAGAGGGTGGCATAATTGCTCTACTCTCGGAACCTGCTGCTGCAGGAGACATTCCCAGACAACAGAGGAAATGGTAATCACATTATTATTTGTATTTCAGTAGCATGTAGAGATTTTGGCTGCGATCTATGCCCATACTAGACAAACACATAGTCAGAGACAGCCTCTGCTGTGAAGAGCTTTAAAACTGAAATAGTAAGGACAGACCAGAGAGGGAGAAAGGGTGTATTACCCCCAATTTATAGATGGGGAAATGAGACCCCTAATGCCCATTGAAATAAGCACCTTGGCACATTTGAAAATCCCACTAGGCTCCTAGCTGTATCTTTAGGTGCTTAAATACCTTTAAAAATCTGGTCCTAAGTAACAGCAAACAGGTAGAGAATTGAACTGAGATCTGGCGAGCCCCCATCCACTGGCTCATGTGTTTTGCCCACCGCTGTTTTATTAATTTGTTCTTATTAAGCCAGTCGTTTGAAGGCAGCTTCTCTAGTGCTCATAAGTAATTGGGGTTACAGTGCCAGCTTGTCTCCCCAGTAATGCTAATAAAACATGAACTAGTAGTAAGTAAACAAAGACAGCTGGCACCTGAGCAATCCCTGGGTGGTTGCTCCATTTGGCTGTTTATTAAATTGCACATGAGCTAGGGCAAAGAGATTGCCAGTGTTGTTTTTCTTTCTTTTTAATTTGCCGTCAGAGACTTTAGAAAGCACCATCTACGGCAAGGAGGGGTGGGTTTGACAGACGCACATCTACCCTCATATTCAGCCAGCTTTTAGGACAGCTTAGTCTTTAGAAGTTTGTGATTAAACAGAACTTGGGCCTGTCAGGGTTTTTACAGGAAACATTGCAGCTTCTTTCATGATTAAGTGTACAGAAGAAATAAAAGCCAAGCTTCCAATGCCATAAAGGGGTGAATTTCATTCTTGTGCAGAGAGCCAGCACAAGATATTTGCAGTGCTTAAGTCCAGCATAAATTCTATTTTGAGGGTTTAGGTGATCTGGAAGTCTCATTCTGGTCCCCTGCACTCCAGTGAATTTCACCCACAGAGCTCACATGGGAATAGATCATCAGGGATCTTATAATAAAGCAATATTCGGCTCACAGCTACACCTTTGTAAACTGTGTCACTGGTTGAACTGTCCTTTTACCAGAGTCCTAAATTCAGCCTCACCTGTGACTAGTTCATCTCTCAGTCTAATGACCATGTGATTGGAGCATGTGATTAGGAACCAGGCCTGCTGGGCCACATAAATGCAGCCTAAAACTAGTCAGAGGGAAGATTTAAGGGAGTAGTAAGGTTGTGCGAATGGCTTCATGTAGAGAAAACAGGGTGGAGACTCTAGTTCCCAGGCAGAAGGCTTGCAAAGAGCAGGAGCCAGCTAGGGACAGCTGGAGGGAAGCTGCAGCAGAGACAGGATTCCTAGTCCTGTCTCTATCAAAGGCTGCTAGCCAGTATGAGAGTGGGTGGGAAATGTGAGTTGTCTTGCACTTTAAGGAGCCAGAACAGAAGGTTATTAGGAAGTGTCTGCAGGGTGAAATTTTATTAACTGTGTGGCAGATGGGGGAACTGAGGAAGGGATGCACTTGAATCCAGATGGGGTGAGCCCTGTCTGCCTAGAATAACATCAGTGCAGCCAGCTAGCCCTGAAATTCAGTGAATGCAGGAGCAAAAGCCCAGGCCTGTCTAGTCTCTTGTACCATGTTAAGCTGTGGTGTAGCTCGCTCTAGTTCCCTGGATGGAATGGCTCTTGGTATACGCCAGGGAGTCAATGTATCCAACTAGAAATAGAAACATTAATTTAAAAAATAAAATAAAAAGCCCTAAGTGAAATAATTTTATAAAATACCATCTTTACTTGGTTCTCTAATTACACTAAAAGATCAGAAGTATAAAATCTAACCAGTAAAATGCAGCCAAATCAGAAAAAAAATATCTAGCAAATTGCTTATACATTGAAAACAGCCAGTGCTAAACAACAAAACATTGAATGTGGGAAAACAATTGCTTCCAGTGTACAGTGCTGCCTAGTTCCATGTGCGTTTGTTACTGCTGTGGGATGAAGAAACTGTCGCCCCCCACCCCAACTTCTAGAAAAGTGAATTGGATAACTATCCAAACCCTACATTAGCTGGGCCAATTAGGAGAGTTACACTGGTATAAATGCAGAATAACACACCAAAATTTGGCTCAACAGGATCAGTAGCTAACTAGGAAAGAATTCCACAAGATCAAAGAGTGGATACTATACATGGTTCTTTCTGTACAGATGATACATGCAGGAATATTTCTACAGACACATGAAAAGTCATTACCTTTCAAATCACTGCCATTGCTGCCCTTTCAGATTTCTTCATGGAGAAACACGGCCATGCAGATATTTGTTTGAATAGTTCAGACATTAGTAAAAAGGCACATTTATGTTTTTCACATTTTAAAAGGAAGGAAAAAAAGGTGCTGCAGTCAACACACCTTTTTCCTAATTCATCTTATTGGTTTTTTTATATCTTGCATTGCCTTAGTTTAAAAAGAGCCATAAACCAAAGGATGAGCGACCTACCATTGACCTCTTCTGCTTACGTGGCAAGCATCAGAACTACCAAAGGGAAGCTGTCTCAACATACATAAGGAAGGAGGAAATCCAGCTCATTTCTCCAGCTGTTCTGGAATCCCCTCTTTTGGGGAGTTATAGTGCGTCAAAACAAAAAAGATTAGACTGGACATTCTTAGAGTCCATTTTTCCTCCACAGAACGTTGTCAGTCTGGGCAAAGATTTCACTATGGTTGAAATACACACTTTGAGGAAAGACAACACAAGGCTCAGGCACCACTTAGTCTATTCTATTCTGTGGGCTTATGGTGAGTTCAAGATTCGCCCAAGTGCCCTGCGTAGTGGTGAATTTCACCCTGTAATTTGAGTTGTGATGTGATTTGTTGAAGCAATATAGGACTCTCCTACCACGTCACGCCATACAATTTGCTTATGCTCCAGTTTGCTACAAGCTCCATTTTAGTCCTTTCAAAGACATAATAGAGAAATTATTCTGTCAAATATCTGATTTGTTTTCCTTGTCGTGTGTGTTACCTGAAAGAATTCTCTGTGAGGGTGTGTGTGTTTTACTTTTTTCTGAGAAGAAAATAATCACAACCGTGTTTAAAAACTTCTCTAAATACGACCTAGTTCACATTTCTCTTACACACACTTATACATGTGCCAAACAGAGAGGGGCTTGCAATGTAAGTGATCTATTCAAGGAGGATGCCATTTACCCCAGTGCAGTGGGTCCACAGATGCCCATGTTGCCATTGAATGCCTGTGTCAAGGGTTTAAGGGGTGTCTAGAGCCATTTTGTGGGCTCCTGTGCAGATCCAGCTTGCACCCATGTTGCCTCTTTGCTTTGAATTCCTGCAGCAACCGGGGATTCACTATTGATTTGACTGACAGAAAAGCTGGTCATGGTGAAGTGAGCACCACAGAGTCCCAGGAAGGTCCCCTGTGTTTTTCACATACCCATCTCCATATGCATCAGATAGCTGTGGTTACTACTCAGCTCTCGGAGGGGGACATTCACCCTGAGCAGTCCCACTTAACTTCCCCAGTGCACGCAGCTTACATCAGGCAGTCCCCATTGCTTAAGCTCACATTAAGAACCAGGTGCTGTTGCTTTTGAAGTAAGAGGGGTTTGCCCTGGGCTTTAGTGGAGCCAGGTTTTGGCCCTAATGCTTAAGTGGTATGAAGACTTTGTGAGGCCCCTTGCACTGGGGTGAACTTCCACGGGGGTCATTCAGCAATGCTCCTTCGGAAGGTATGATGCGATCCTGCTCTCCTCTTCCTGGAATACATCCTTCACGTCTCTCCCTAAAGAGCAGCAGCCAAGTTCGGAAGCACCCAGATGGCAAAGGGGCTCATGTGGCACCATTCGGGAAGCCCCTGGCATCATGTGATCCTAGAGCAATGAGCCACCTCGGCAGCGCCCCCTCTTCAAAATCTGATTCCTTCCTTTTACAGAGGCAGCAGGGGTCGCATCAGCTCCTTGGGCAGTGCTCACTGGACACCCAGAGGCTCTTGTCACTGCTGTTCTGCATTGCCCTCAAAGCAGCTGCCTACACACCAGGTTTGGCATGATTAGAGTCGCTCCTGATCCCCCTGCTAGGGCGATATTCTACCATAGGATGTTCTGATCACAGTAGCAGTAACATAGCTTGCCAATATCCCCACCCTCACCAGTGCTTAATTTTTGCTAGGGCTCAGCCCCAGCATCTCTAGGCTTGGCAGTTCATGGCCCTGGCCCCTCTGCGCTTGCTGCATCAATTATGAATGTAAAAAACAAATTGTGTGAGCCCCAGCCCCTCTTTCATGACAAATTAAGCACTGACCCACCCACCCCAATTTTTTAATAACATTAGACAACGAAATAAATGAATTTTTAGAATTTCTATTCAGCAGCCGCTTCCATCGGCTCCGAGCTCTGTGGGTTCTTCCCATCATTCTGGATCATCCGGACAATGTGTGTCAGGTCCAAGCTGCGGGTGAGGGTATCCAGGAGCATCTCATCCTTCTGGACTCCCTCCATGAACTCCTCCAAGGAGAGCTCGCCTGTTTGCAGGAACACATGCAAAGGGGGTTCTGTTAAATCCTGCTATACTCATTTCCGTTGACTTCAATGGGCCTTGACTCAAGCCCGGAGGAATTATGTAGACATAACATAAAGAAGGGGCCTAGCCAAGGCTCTCAGCCTCCTGCCAAATAAAGTTAAACTCCTTGCACAACATCAGACTCCCCTCTTTGCCACAAGTCCAATTGCTCGCCAAAGCCCACCTCCTTCCCAGCTGCTGCAAACAGAGGCAGCTTGCAGTGTGCCCTGAAGGTCAGTAGATCACAGCACCATTTCTGACCAGAAGAGAGGAAGCCTGCCTGAGTGTGGACGGTGTCTCACAGAGAACCGTCTATGGCCAGTCCCCTCTCCATTAGAAAGAGAGGTGTCCATCTTGAGTTCCTCTGCTGATCGCAACTGTGGCAGTGTGTCATGAAGAGAGGGGCAAAGTCCTACACCATTAGGGCCTTGAGTGGGGTCCACAGGGATCTGTTCTGGGTCCCATGTTGTTTAACATCTTTATTAAAGACCTGGACACAGGAATAGAGAGCATGCTGATCAAATCTGCAGATGACACAAAGCTGGGGGGGTTGCCAACACTTCAGAGAATAGAGTTAAAATTCAGCGGAATCTTGATAAATTGGAAACTGGGCTATAGACAACAAAACAAAATTCAGCAAAGACAAAGGTAAGGTGCTACACTTAGAGAAGAAAAACCAAATGCACAAATACAGACTGGGGATAACTGGCATGGCAGCAGCACTGCTGAGAAGAATCTGGGAGTTGTGGTGGATCACAGCCTCAACATGAGTCAGCAATGTGATGCTGTTGCAAAAAAAGCAAATGCAATTTTAGGGTTGCATTAACAGAAGCAGAACATGCAAGTCACGGAAGGTGATAGTACCACTCTAGGTTAGGCCTCAAGTGGAATACTGTGTCCAATTTTGATCACCAACATATAGAAAGAATGTATAGAAACTGGAAAGGATCCAGAGGCAAGTGACAAAGATGATCAAAGGGATGGAATGCAAGCCAAGTGAGCAAAGGCTGAAGGAACTGGGTATGTTCAGTTTGGAAAAGCAAAGATTAACAGGAGACAGGGTAGCGGTCTTCAAATACTTGAAAGGCTGCCATAAAAAAGATTGAGAAAAGTTGTTCCCTCTTGCCCCAGAGGGCAGGACAAGAGGCAAACTACAGCATAGCAGATTTAGATTAAACCTCAGGGAAACAGACTGTCTAGGGAGGTCATGGAAGCTCTTTAGCTAGAGGTTTCTAAAGGAGGCTGGATAGCCATCTGTCTTGGAAGGTTAAAACACAACAAATCCTGCATCTTGGCAGAAGGCTAGACTAGATAACCGTGGCAGTCCCTTCTAACCCTATGGTTCTATGATTCTATGATTAACAGTGGGCAATATGTAAACACTTAGATCTCACGCAAGGGGGAACAGGACAGAAGGAAATGGGACAGGGTTAGATGCCACCTGTTTCTTCTTAATTTGTTGAGACTTTGGACAAAATTTTAAAGGATTTCCTCTCCTACCCTAAAGCTTTTTGGTCAGATCTTCAGATCCTCCACTGATGTAAATGGCCATAGCTTTACTGATGTCAGTGGAGCTACACTCATATACACCAGCAGAAGAACTAGCCTTTAAGATGCTTTCAGTTCTCTTCTTGACAGCTCCAGCCATTTGCAGAGACCTGGCAGGAAGAATTAGGGTTAGGGGGTTCAAGTTAGAGCAGTGCTCATTCATGCATATATAGTTCCTTACCGTCTCCATTGATATCAATTTTATCAAACACCATGTCTGTGAATTCTTCTGCTGTCATTGTTTCGTCACATCGGTTAATGGCTCGAATAGCCTGGAGGCAGAGAAGGACACAGAACATTTAATGAGCATGTTGTGTAGATTTACCAGTCCGTGGACAGTGAATAGCAAAGGGGTGTAAGTTTAAATGATCAAATGTTCATGTAATGGATGGGGTTCTCAAAGGAATAACAAGTACAAAATAAAAGATACAGATCAATTTAAAATACATTCAGTGCATTAAAAGATTAAGGCACACTGGGATAATTCACAAACTTTTGACCTCTGGAAATCCTGGTTCAAATCCTTAGGTTCAATTAAAGTGCTAGCCTCAACCTAGTCTTAAACGGATGAATTTAAACAGCACGGACTGGAACAGCGGGGATTGCTGCAGGTGAGAACTGGAAGTTACACTGGAAGATGTGTGGAGGCAGAGGCTTCAAGACTTGAACTGCTGGGGAACTCCAGTCCCTCAGCACAGCAGTAGGGAAGAGCAACTGGCACAATTCATGCCCACACCAGGCTTGGACAAGTTCCTACTGACCGTTATGAAACACGGAAACTTCTCAGTTCGCACCCAACTGAACCTGTGGGTCCTTTAGCCCAGCATGTGAGTGGACTAAAGATTTGGCCACAGCTTGCTAATTTGCCAGTTGAGTGAGCACAATTACCTCCCTGGCTTGGAGTGTTCTTCCTTTGGACTTGCGTCCTTGTGGCCTTTCTAGGCACTTCTGTCTAGTGGCTAATATCCGAGGTACTGTGGCAACTCAGTTATTGGCTGAGGAAAAGAGGGGCAGAGCTGCTGTTGCTCACCTTGATGATGTTCAATAATTCTCCTCTGTCAATGCAGCCATTCCCGTCCACATCATAGAGCTTGAAATACCATTTCAGCTTCTGTTCCACTTTTCCCTTCAGGACCAGGCTCAGAGCTGCCACGTATTCCATAAAATCAATGTAGCCATCCTAAAAAGCATAAATCAGAGGTGAGGATAAGTCAGATAGTCACGGCCTGAAAGGCTTTGTCTGGTGTCTTTTGGAACTGGGGACTGCATGTCTATAATAAAAGGGGGATATTACTTACCTTTCTCTAACTACTGGACCAGATCCTAGCGTGGTGTGAATTGGCTGTAGCTCCTGTGCAGTCAATAAACTATGCTAATTTATACCTACTGAGAACCTGCTCCAATAAGTGTAGAAGCATTTTGAAATCTATCTATGACACTGATCTGGCCCCCATCTGTGCAGTATGTTGGTGCTCTTATTCCCGTTGTACAGCTGGGGAACTGAGGCACAGACAGACTAAGTGACTTACCCTCAGCCATCTGAGTTCAATTCTCTACTCCATCCCAGGTTCGGGAATGTGCATTTCAGAAAAACAAGGTTCTCTGGGTGACATTCACCCTGTGCCAGGGCCAGCACAGGGGTTTCAGCAACACTTAAGTTCCACTCACAGACCTATTTTGCTGGCTTAACTTATGCATATGGCTAGTGCCTGCCCTGCTGCACAGGGGTCAATTGCATCCTCTCTGGATAAGGTTTTGTGTGTCCTATTGCATTCTCCAAATTTGAATAAAATATGCAAACAAAACAGACATAAGGACCTTGCGCTCTATGCAAAACCAGCAGAGGTGAAGGTTTTTGCTCTCCATTGAATTTTGAATGCAAGCGGCAATTGCCAAAAAGCAATTAGAGAAATTATATTAACTGATAGTTTCAGTTACCCCACACACCTCCACCCCAAAGGGGGTCATTTTTAAATTTGCAGATGCACTCATCAGCAAACTCTGAAAGTATCTGCCGGGCTTAGAGGTAAATTAAACGTAGAGATCTTTTCTTTGCTATGGGACTCTTTATACAATACAATGTTATCTCAGGGAGCAAAGAGGAACAGGCTTATGCAGATGAAATCTGATGGGTTACCTAACACAATCCCATCCACGTGCGTATGTAATTATTTTCAAATCCTAATGGGATTTGCATGCAGACCTCAAGGGGAGAAGAGAATTCACAAAAAGCATGTAAAATGGGGTCCTTTGCTGTAATCTTTTCCCTCTGGAAACCTGGGTTCACGTTTGGTCAGGCCACAACAGAAAAGGGGTTTTGCCTCATTTTTTCTGCATAGTCACATTTCCCCATCACTAAACCACCCCATACAGTTGAGTGCATTTATCTGGAGAGGCTTAGATCAGGGGAGGTTACAGGTCAGGCCTTCTTACACTTCTTACACTGCCACAGTGCATACTCCCAAACATATTCCCAGTAAAAAATGGCACATTGTACAAAGCGACGGTAATTCCTCGGGAAGTATGGGCCATGAATGTTATGGAATCAGCCCAGTGCTTCCAGGATCCCAGTTAAAGAACAGATCATCTGCTTCATTCCACAGTCACAAAAAACAGATTAGGTATAAATAGCTGCTCAGTCTAATTACCACCCTGGATTTCCTGTGCATTGATTCAACAGTTAGGTGTACATTCAGACATGGGATCCCTTAGACGATGGATTAAATACTGGTGTACTGACTTTGGGTAACATTTTCAAAATCCTTTAAGCAATCTAAGAACCTAAATCACATGGATTTTTCAATAGGAGTTAAGCTCCTAAATCACTAGGGCAGTGTTTGCAAATTTTAACCTTTATTTTTGATCTAGCAGGGACTGGGAGATGGTTTCAGAACCGTGCGTGCTAATGGTTGTTAAATGAAATCAAGTGTCTAATTCTCAGTTTGTCTTTTCCTAAACAAACCACATCCTTGTTTAGGCAGGACATTTTTTAGCTGGTGCATGTGACTGAAGGGTTAACTAACAATGCTGTAAATCACTGTAATTTGGGAATACCATGACATGCAGACAGAGTACAGTGTAACACAGAACCTGTTGAGGAGGGAAGTTTTGCCTGAAGGACAGCAGAATAAGATGTGGAGGCTGAAAAAGCTGATGCATTTGCCTGAGAGTGAGAACAGCAGAGCAAGTTACAAATTGCTCTGAAGACAAGAGCAGGAAGTTCAACTCCCCTCCTGGCACTACGTGGTTACAAAACCATACTCTATTGAAAGCACAGTTAGTCAAGTACAGGGACCAGCAATAGCATGTAATATTTAATAAGCATTCTTGAGTTAAACCGGCTAGAGAGTTGTGCTTCACTTCTACTAGGTGCAGAAACGCCCAACTGAGAGTGAAGTCTTTAACCTTCTCCCTCCTCAGTTTCCACTAGGTGACTCCCCTGCAGTTACGCCTGCACATCTACACTGCTTGAAGGGAGTGCAAAAATTAGACTGTGACTCCGCTCAGGCCTCTAGAAAAGTGGGACCAAGTTCATCCTCTGCCTGTTTCCACTGAATGGAGTTAGGCTAGGTCTGAATTTGTGCCGTTCCCTTCAGACTGGGCATGCCCGGAGGCCCACTGCAGACAACAGCATAATCGCTCCCGTCCTAGCAACTTTTTACTCTTGTTATTTGTATTGTGGTAGCACACAGGAGCCCCACTCACGGACCCACTGAGGTGACGCACTGTTCAAATGCAGAACAAAAAGGCAGCCCAAAGAACTTACAACCTTAATATACCTTGACACCCACCGCTATTCAAAGCAATGGCCCAAATCCTCAAGGTTTAGTTTTAATAAAATTCTTCCTGTCTCCAATGAGTTATTAAAGTACAGCAGTTTGGGCTAGGTCTACATGTAAGGTGACACGTAGAGTACAGGCATTACACATGTAGTTAACTGCCCAGTGCAAGGTAGGCTCTATCCACTCTTATCATTGCAATGCGTAGCTACACATGCCAATGAAAGGCTCTGGCAGGAGGGAGGCAGCAGGACACTACACTACTAAAACAGCACAGTAGATGTGCTATGAGCTGGTTGGACATGTAGAGAGCCATGTAAAGTAAGAACATGCTGAGAGTTCAGGTATGTACAAAACTTTACTCCACTCACCTAAGCTGTGCCTCACCATCTACACTATTTAGACTTGTGCTAGCAGGGCATGCAGCGTCTTTACTCTACAGCCCGTCACAAGTGCAGATGTAGCTTTAATTTCATTGCACCAGCAACTTGCTAGGTACTTGCAGAGAAATATGAAGACACAGACCATGTTCTGCTCTCATTTACACCAGTGTCTATCTGGAGTCATTCCACTGACACGACTAGATTTATACTGATTTAACTGACAGCAGAGTTCTCCTAAGGTCAGTTACTTTGTTTTCTTACAAACACATACTACTGGGCTATGTGCTAACGACCCTCACTCATCCCCACTGAAGTCAGACGATAACTCAAGTTAGTGGCACCGCTCATGGTAGCAAGCTCTGTATCTGGGAGGAAGTGTTTGCTGGACTGTGGCTTAACATTTTGTTAATGCGGTCAAGGTTCCCAAAGTCTCTTGGAACAGCTGTGATAATTTAGGTTTGGGCAACAAGAATAGTGCAGAAAAGAACTGCATGGGGAGACCAGGCCCCAAGGAGTACTATTATCTGTGGATCTCACTGCTGCAAAACTAGACTTGGAAAAAAAAAAGCAATTAAAGAAAAGTGTTTGGGGATGTGGAGGAAGGAACTATCTGCAAGCCAAGGCTGGAATGAGACCCCTCCAGGAGGAGTCAGGGGATCCATGATTTCTAGAGCTCCATAAATGTACATGAGTCCAGCAATCCCTGCTGTTCTTACTCAGGAACGTCTCCCATTTGCTCGTGTATGAGTTGCAGGATGAGGACATACGGCACAGTCCTTGTTCCACAGAGGGTCAAAACCACGTGCAAAGAGAGGATGTATTCTTCTCTGAGAGACACAGGTAAGACCCGCACCTACTGAAGCAAAGAGGAACCATGTTGCCTTTGATCTGGGGAGAACAGGTCTCACAAGGTCTGTTCTCTACACAAGGGCAGTGTTGTTTTCACCCACATTAAACAGCTCGATTACACCAAGAGCTAAAGAGCAAGGGCTGTCCCTTCATTTGGAGCTGTGTGGGGAGCCTGCAGGGTTCAAAGGGCTCCAGAGGATAGTTAGTGGGTACTGAAGTACAGTCATGCATCTGCAGGGTGCAAGGGGGCTCCTGACATGCGTATTCCCACCTTGGTGTTCAACAGGCAGCTCTGCAGGGGTCCCGCTCTAAGCAGCCTGGAGAGTAATCTCCTTTGTTTTGCCTGCTGAGAGCTTTGTGTGGCTGAAAAATTCATTCCTGACCAGACGGCCAGCACAAGGCTTTAGGTGACAGCTAAATCTCAGTTAAGCCCTATGTCAAGGATTTCAGCAGTGGGCAGACCTCACGTCTTCTGCACTAGGCTGAATTTTGTTCTCAAACTATGGGGATGAAATGAAACCTCGGACAAGGAACTCATGTGTGATGGGTGTTATGGATGGCAGTTTGAGACAAAGAGACAAGGTAGATGAGGTAATATCTTTTATTGGACCAACTTCTGTTGATGAGAGAGACCATCTTTTGAGCTTACACTGAGCTCTTCTTCAGGTCTGACAGATGGACAGACAGACAGAAAGCTGACTCTTGATATGGCCATGCCATTACTTACCTTATTTATTACAGAAATAAATACATTAAACCCTCAAATAAATAAAGCTACCATAAGCACAGCTCTCTTGTCCTGAAAAGGGCGAAGAGCCACTAGGGCCTCCACCACTGCCAATCTGTTTTATATGGAAGGTGAACAGATACCAGAGAGATGGGCATCAGTGCAACACTCTTAGATAGGCAAATCCAGAACCACACTATTGATGTCACTTCTGGATTTACACCAGGGACAGTGAGAGAATGTAGGTAGTTACGCCTAGATAGTTCAAAAGGACCTTTCCTGCTGAGAGCTCCTGACAAGCCAATGGGCCTGATCCACTCCTGCTTTACTCATAGCATTATGTGGATGTAACACCACTGAAGCCATGTGTCAGCATAAGACTGGCCATGAAGTCATGACTCGGGGCCTGCGTACCGAGGGATCTTTCAGCCACCACTGGAACGGTGGTGGTGCGACTGGAACATGGCAGCCAAAGAAGTGACTCTGGATAGTAACAAATGTTCTTAATAGGGCCTGAGATAGCCTATGCAAGTCAGTGGGTGACTTTCCACTGACTTGAAGGGGCTTTGGATCAGGCCCATTAAAATATAACTTTACAGAGCAGGTCCTTCTCCCACTTGAAGTCGGTGACATTTAATTACTGATTTCAGAGGCAGTAAGATCGGTTCCTACTACAAAGCCAAGCATCCATTAGGAGCAGTCACAACTTGCTTAAGCGAGTCATTTGGTGCTTTTGCTACTAACAGCACCTTGTGACAATCGGGAACTAATTTAGCAGGAGCAAGTCATTAGAAATTTTAAAACAAGCTACAAAAAGAGAAGCCCAGCACAAGAAAAACACAGATATCTAATAAAACAAATCAAATGATAAAAAACGTAAAAGTCAACAATAAACACGCTTCAGCTTTGCCCTAAGCCTGTGGAGCATGCCATACTGAGTACATGAGGAACTCACCGTTACTCAGTTAAACGAATGCGGCACTGGGGACTCAATTTCTTTTACTGACAGTTTGGGATTAAAAATATAATTTATTTTAAAGGGATTAGAAACCACCAGATAAAATAATTCTTTTAAAGTTTTATTAAAAAGAGAGAACTACAATTTAAACCTAAAAAAACCAGAATATTCATTTTGGAAAGAGTCCTTTTTTCTTTCACTTGCATTCATAAAACAGACTCATATGGAACATTCACATCAGATACTTTCATATCAATATATTTATATGAACTTGCAAACCACCAGCTTGCAAACTTTGCAGATATCTCTGAAAAATGAGTGCAAAGTGGATGCAAAATGCTATCAAAGCTGGTTTTGGGGAGCGGAGAATTTGGATTTGGTAGTGTTTTACACCCACTTGGCCCTTTACATGGGTGTTAATGACTATATAACATATAAGGCAATGGAAAGACAGGCCATATTTATATATTGTTTTATACTATTATTATTATTATATATTTACTAGATATTATCATAGTACTTAGGAACCCTAGTCATTGATTAGGACCTCACATATATAACACATACATACACACAGGTACATATATATTAAATAGGGTCGGTAGTATTTACCTTATTAAAGTCAAATGTCTCAAACATTTGCTCAATGTACTTATTCGACGCTGGACTCAGGTTTTTCAAGCCAAAAAATTGTTTGAACTCATGCAGGGTGAGCTGGCCCGAGGGACACTCCGTCATGAACTTCTTGTACCATTGGTGGCACTCAGTAGCACTCAGTTCTTCCACGGCTTTCCCATCCATGTTCCCCATTTCCACACACAGAGATGGTCACGTTTTCAGGAACAATGGAAATTTTTTAGACTTCTCCTCCTAGGTTGTTGGGAGGTTGGTTTTTTTTTTCAGTTCTACTTGTTAAGTTTCAAAAGCAGCTGATGTCACAGGTGTTGCACTAATTAGAGAGAACCAAAACACCCATCCACAAGATTTTTCTAGTTCGCTGTCATGGGTCACAGAGCTGAAAAGGCACCCTTCCAGAGAGAGTTTCACACTCCCGAAGGTGAATTTAAAATCGCAAAACCCTCTTCAAACAAAGACCTGACATTTAAGTATACAGCAAATCCTAATCCAGCCAATGAGGACCAGCCAGTGGTGAGATGTCATCTGGGGCATCAAGAGTTCAGGATTAAAATAGAAAGGAGGTAAAATGGAAAAGAGTCTTGCAGATTACAGGTAAGATTATGATGGCAGGATTTGTTCCAGGCGTAATCTCCTAATCTGCTTCATTTCTGATTTTGTCTCGGACCATGTCAGTGATAACTCTGATACTAACTTCAGAACAAAAGAGAAGAGACTAAAGTACTCAGAAGGCCCTTTGTTATACGGTCCTTGCACTTCTTCCCTAGAACCCGTTATAGCCAGAGGGTTTCCAAAAGTGGCCAGCAATCTAAGTCTGAAAAATCAGAATGGGGGGAAGAACATTTCACACGTTTTGTTGGGGCTGATTTTGATGGCCTAGGAGAACACAAAGGAAAGAGAATCTTCCAAGCACTAACCAGCCCTGCTAGCAGACTGGGCCCAGGGGGCAAATCCCCATCTGGTCTATTGTCATAGCTCCACTGACTTCAACGGCGCTATGACAGTTTACACCAGCTAAGGATCTGCTGCCAATTGTCATTTGCATCAGAGATGTTAAAGGGGTTTTAGCATAAATGAAAACGGGGGCCAATGTTGTTTGCATATCTAAGGTAAAGCAACCAGGGACGGGTTAACAAAAAATTGATCCTAAGAAGTATAACAGGCCAAATCCTCAGATACAGTAAAAAATTTATAGAGCTACCTGGATTTATACCGGATGAGGGTCTGGTCCATAGTATTCATAAAGATTTTCTCTTCTACATACTTTAAGGCAAGGAGCCCAATTTTTGCACATGACCTGATGCAGCTTTCCCTCCATTTATGCAGGGATAAATAACAGAGAGGTTTCAAATTAAAGGTCTGCAGGCTGATTACATTTCACCAACTCTTTGTCAGCTACATTTCATAGAAGCATGACAATGACTGGACAGCAAAAATACCCAGCAGGGCAAACATCAGTGAAAAATGTGGAAGAATAAAATAAGGTTCAACACAGGGTTTTTCGGGCAGAAATATTGTGAGGTTTGATATTCCAGCAACAGTCAGTGTACGGAGGTTCCGTGCACTCTAAATAGCCAGTGCTGAGAAATTCAACAGGGAACACTTAAAAGCAAAACCTTCCACAGACATCTGCAAAGCAGGATACAAACCCTGTGCTAACAATGAACTGAGCATGGAGAGCTCCTCTCATCTGTGGGCCTCAAAGGGCTTTGCAAACGTTACTCATTTAACTGCACGGTTCCTCCTTCCAGTCTTATTTCCCCAGTTTTTACAAATGGAGAAACTGAGCTTCAGAAAGGTGATTCAATGGCAGAATCAGCCCCAGAAGCCAGCAGCCCTGGCCCCAGTCCGATGCTCTCACCACCTAATACATTGGACACCTGCCCTATATTTCCCCTTGATGAAAGCAGAATTCCTCTCCTGACACCTCCTCCCCCTGCCTTTTTATCTGGGCTGTTTATGGCACAGATTGTTCCTGGCCCTGATGTGTGCACATGAGGCAGCAGAGCCTAAGCAGGGTCTGGCACAATTGCACCCTCTGCACAACAACCCCAGAGGGCCCAACACCCCAAAGAGGGCAAGGAGGGGCAGGGCCATGGGTGCCCCTTCTGCCCCAGCATGTGGGGAGGACTGGCCTGGGAATCAATAGCACCCCCTGAAGGGCAATCAGTGACTTTCCTCTGCATGCTAACTGTGGCATTCTAGCAGCCTGCCAACTGTCCTCCCCTCCCTCCCGCCCCACGCTGAGGCTCTGGGGCAATGTACCTCGGGAAGAGCAGCTCTGTTTGAGGGATCAGGGGCGGTGCAGAGCTCTTCCTGCTCCGGGAGGGACAGAACTGTGTGGTTTATGCAAGAGGGATTAATATCTAGGGCAAGGAAACACCTCATGCTGCTGGAGGAATTACTTTTGCCAATGGCAATCAGGGGAAAGCCTCACGTGTGCAGGATGTAAGGAGATTCCCCCAGATTTGCTGTTGATATAAGCATCATGCAGGCTAAATTCAGCTGTGGGTTATACCGGTGAAAACCTACTTTCCAAATCCAGAGTCAATGGAATTACTCTGGGTTTGTGCCAGTACATAGGGGGAGCAGATTTGGCTCTCAGGGTTGTGGTGGTCGGGGGCTGCCTTCTACTCAGCAAAATTTGTCTTGGCCTCTGGCTAGACCCATAAGAGAAGGGAGGGGGAATTTACCTTTCCACACTGCTGTATCCCAGCATGACCTCTGTCTGCAAGCTGTCTGTTCTTCATTGCTCATCACATTTGCAATCCCCAGTCCCCAACGATCAATGGACGGCAGAAGCTGGGACCGAGAAACTCAGACAAGACAGCCTAAAAATAAACTACTAATAGAAGAGTCTGTGGGCTTGTACTTCAAGAGACACCAAAGTACTAGCAGTATATTAAATACCAACGCTTTGTAAGAGCTTCCGGTGGAGATACTCGGGAGCCAAGGGAAACAGCCCTCAAGGGGTCATGAGGTTGTTGTGAGGGGGGTCGCAAGCAGTCAGGCCCATGCCTGGCTGACAGCCAGAGCCCTTCACAGCTGCATGGCTGGACAGCAGCAGCTGTTGGCCACATGCTCTGAAGTCAGCACTTCCCCCAACAGTACCACAGGCAGAAGTAAGGGTGGCATGACATGGGGGGTTGTCAATTTTTTGGGGGGTCATCACAGCCTGAAAAATTTTCAAAGGGGGTCCCAGAAAAAAAGTTTGAGAACCCCTGCTGACCTCTTTTACGGTATGCTCTAAGACAGGGCTAGTAGAGACCTCTCCCGCAAGTGACACATTTCAGTTCCAATTACTGAACACAAAACCAGCCAGCTTTTACAGCTCCACACACAAAACAAGCTGTCTGCTTCACTGAGCGCAGTGTCCTACTCTGTCTGTAAGACCAATCAACGAAGGGCCTCTGATGCTTTCTAAAGTCTGACTAGGACTTTGGGAAAGTAAAGACGACACCAACTCCTAGGGAATACTTGCCAGGTTCTACACTGAGCCCAATGCATGTTGAGGCAAGTTGTCAGGAGTTTAGTCAGTGCTGTGTAGATATCCATGCAGCGCACAGATGATCAATACAGCTCATGTTTTATGTGCCTCACTGTTAAGTCTCAGTGCTTCAATTTAAGGGGTTTTCAGCAACTGGGACGCAACAAGTCTGACTGGGTTTTCCTGTTTCAATACAAATACGCAATACTCTAGGCAATGCATTTCTTGGAAATTAGTGCATTTATAAAGTGGATAGATTCACCCAACCTAACAACATCTTCCCAAACCCCTAAATCCACACATCAGTTTCAATTTTAATTCACTTCATGTAATGTGCCAGCTAGTGGCTAGTTTTGGTAACTTAACTGCAATGGTAGGTTTACACTATTGCACTGAATTCTGGAAGTAGTTGTGCAGATGTTACAACAGCTGTTTGCTAGGCAGCTGTGAAAGCTTAACTCCTGCAGTATCTCCCCAGGTTGTCTTCTAAAGACAGCCAGATGAGATTTACCTTACCCCTGCAACCTATGCTCTGAGCTAGAACATCCTATAAAAATGAGAGGCTCTGGCCAGGCATGTTGTCAGTCTCATTGCTTTGGGTTTATTGTAACTAGCTGTGGTTTCGTCCCAACAATGGGTCTCCACTTGACAACGTTTGCACTCTCTACGTCCATCACCTTCCTGGTGTGATCAGTGTCCCGGCAATACCGGTACCCACAGGTTGGCTTCTGCACAGTGTAAAATGGAGCGTATGAATTAGAGTAATTCGATTTATAGAAGACAAACTTGAGTGAATCAGGCTTATGACTCCCAGGGTGCACGATGAAAGGAATAAACATAGAGGCTAAAGACTGGTCCTTATGATAGCCTGTTGGAGATGACTGATCCTTGGATGTACGCAGGGTGCAAGAAAAATCCTGTAAGGCTTTGGCTGTTTCTATTCCCTTTGATCTCTTGCAGGCACTGATGGGAGCTGCAAGTTTCAGACCCCTATTGGCCTGTGAAAAGAAAAGTCAAACAAAGAGATATTGCAATCCTCTTTTTTTTCCTGCACAAAACTGAAGGAGTTTCATATTCTTTCTATCATCTACCCAAACGTAACGGTGCTGCACTAGTACATGAGAGCTGAACAGTGAAACAGACCAGGACCAGCAATGAAAGCAGACAGTCTAGTTATACTGAACAGCAAACAGTCAACAACTAGTACAAATGGTAAAAATCTGGCCACTTGAAATTTAACAGTGACCAACATGAAATGCTTCATGTGAAGCCAAACAAAGTTTTCCCCACTCTTTCAATTTGCCAGAAATTAAAAAAAAAAAAAATCACTTTCACTTTCAGTAGAACTGAACTATTTTAAAAAATAATAATTTCGGAACTGTTGGTGAAGCGAAACATCAGTTATTTACACAGCTCTGTCGGCAACTCCCTGATCACACAGCTGTGCCCGCTGATTGGCTCCCAGAAGTCCCGCCATGCCATGCGTTTCTGTGCTAGTTGTATGAGTGCTATACAGGACCTATCCACGACCTACACACATCCCTCAGTAGGTCTATTTCCATTTTGTGCACAATTATGCAAAAGATGGAGAGGAAAACTTGCAGCGTTTTTTTTCTCCAAATTATGCACTTCACATTAATTTTCCATGCAAATTTTTTTTTTCTTCTGACAGAATTAAATTTTTCATCTTCCCCCAAAGAATTTCTCTCCTCACAAACCATTTTAACCCAATGCTATGACAGACATACCCGAGATGGGATACTATTGAACAGGAGTTAGTGCATGGGTGGCAGAAGAGCTCAGGAGATTGGGAACGGAAGAGGACAGATCTTCATCCCAGGTCAGATGCCTGAATTCAGTCCTGAGCACATGTTGCTACTATCAAACTCATTTCTCAGAGGCTAATGAACAATGAGGTGGTGATCTCAGACCAGATCCTAATGGATCAGGTACCTTCTAACATCAAAACTGCAACCATCCAGAACCCTTGCTGACATTCAGGGACTAAAGAGGCCATAAATGTCTCACTTGACCTTAGAAGTGATCCCTCTGTGGGGATACATACCAGCTACCATACCAGCATGGTGGTATGGGTAAAGCTTGCCAATGCTCTCTCTGTTCTGTGGGTCAACAGAGAGCTGCAGTGCTGTCAGTGCAGCACCTGGTGTGAGTGTTAAATTCTCTGAAAGAATGAAAATAGAAGTAGGATTTAAATTCACATAGGGCTGGAAAAGGCAGGTCACGAGGAGAAGGTGCAAACATCTCGCAGAAATAAAATCTACCCTGCACACATACAGAGGTAAAACACTTAATCTAGTGAGTGACTTTACATCACCCAGCAGTTCTGTTCCACCAGAAGAATTGCCATTGCACTCACACTGGTTCTGACTGTCGCCACTGGTAATTTGAAGGTTTCCTTGGCAGGGATGTTATGTTTTTTTACCTTGGTTACTTAACCACCTAGAGCTACTTGGGGTATGCCACTTTTCACTGATGACGCCTCTGATCCTTGGGAACATCAAATGGGAACCAAGTTTTCCCTGCTCAATTATCCTATTTATTTGTGCATCCTAAACAACGTCTCTGGTGACTAGCTTTATTTTTAACCATGTGAAGGGGTTTCCATGATGCCCTGGCTTATTCAGTTAATCTATTTTTGGCCTATATATCTGGCTCTGACCACTGGGTCATAAACCTATTAATCACATAACATGATTATGTAAATTAAATTGCATAATGTCTTTGAGAAAAGGGTGTCAGCACTGCACAAAGCTACTCCTGGTCCTGTCACCCACTCTCCAAACAGCCAGTTGTCAGAGGCCTTGATGCTCTCACTGCAGGACCCTTTTCCTAAAGGACCCTTCATCTGTCTCTGAGAGCGGCTCAAATTTAGCTCAGTGCCTCCTTCTTGATCCTCCCCAATGGGCCCATGGCTAGCACTTCCATCTGCATTGCAGCAGCAGGATTCCACTCTATGGTGGCTATGGGGGAAAGACAAAATCTTCCCTTCTGAGATACTGTATTCTCAGGATGCCACTAAAATTCAGAAGCTTATCTGCTGCCTGAGGGCCTAATCCCAAATTCACTGAAGTCAAGGGGCAGAATCCTATTGATTCCACTGGGCTTTGGATCAGAGCTAACTGCAGCTTGCAAGTGAGAGATCAGCATGTTCCATGCCTAGGGAACAGGGTTTACACACAGTTTGCTGACACCTCTTCCCCATGCTGAACTCTCTTGACTTTGGGAGTATAGTAGTTACTTCTGGGAATGGCGGTGTCCCCAGTGCCCGGTGTGTGATAGAAATTAGAGGTGATAAAAGACCTCCCTTGGACAATGCAGTATTGTTCCCTACTGACCAGCCAGAGAGGAAGGCTAGAGTGTCTAAGCCCCGGGTATAAAGTCACTAATGGTACATCTACGCTGCCTATGGGACTGAGCCTCCAACTCAGGTAGACTCACACAAGCCTGGCCCCCGCAGCCCCGATTTGTGCACAGGAGATGAGGGTGCAAGAGGGGAGCTGGAGAGGCACGGTGGGATGCGCTCTCTGCACGCGGGGGGGTTGCAGTCTGTGCCCGGGGGGGGGATGCACTCTGGGCACGGGGAGGTTGCACGGGGGGGATGCACTCTGTGCACGGGGGGGGTGCACCGGGGGGATGCACTCTGGGCACGGGGAGGTGGAGGTGAGCCGGGTCAGGGGCGCCCCCCGGCCCCCGCCCCCCACAGAAGGCGCCGCCCCTCCCTTGCCCGCGGCCAAGCCCAGTCCAGCCAGCGCCTACCTGCGAGGGAATCCCCGCGGCGGGGATCCCCGGCTGCGTCATCCCGCCGCCAGGGCCGCTCCGCCCGGCTCCCGGTCCGCACGTGGGCGCTGGGGGCGGCGGGGGGCGGAGGGGGCCCGGGGCGCTGCGGGGCCGGGCCGGGCCGGGCCGGGCCATTGTGACTCGGCCGAGGCGTCAGCGGCCGGGCTGGGGGGGGGCCGCTCTCCTGGGGCTCTGGGCGCCGTCCCCGGGACGCGGCGCTGCCTCCCGAGCCCGGGGCTGGGACCCGCCGCGGCTCCCGCCGGGCGCTGCCCGGGCCAGCGCTTGCCCCTGTGCTGACACTTCTTGGTGGCTCCACTTTGTCCCTGAAGCCGGAGCGCCTGGACTTCGGTGCGTCCCCGCTTCCGTCTTCAAAGCAGCACGGGGGGATTGCCCTCGTGCCTGCAGAGAAAACGCCTGAAAAACTCGCCCGAGTGCACCTTAAAGGCCCAGGAGGTGGAAGGCGGATAAAAAGCAAACCCCTCTCCCCCCAGATCTCAATATCACGTTGTTAACAACCTAATTATGTGGGGGCCGCTGACTTTCCTGGGTGGATGGAGCGGTCTGCCTGCTTGGACCTGCTGGAAGGAAAGGCCCCATCTACATGCCAGATATTATGTGGGAGAAAACGAGAACCAAAAGCCACATGAAAGAACCAGGTTCCCCTTCCAAATCACAATACTAAGAGGGCACTTTCGTCCAATGCACAATGACCAGTCACAAATAACAGGACATCACAATGCCCTACAATCCCATAATGCTTGTTTGTAAGAATAGGGAACCACCTGAAGTAATAGCACTGCACTACACAGCACAAAACTCCTTACTCATCTGCTTAGAGCTGCCATACTAGTTACAGTTTTTTTTAATGATGATTTTTTTACTGAGTGAATAATGCTGCGTGAATGATTTTCCTCCCCCTATATATTTTTTCATGAGGCTTTCAATGAGCTGAGACGAACAATCTTTCAGATGTTACCTGCAATGATCCAGATTTGCATTAAAGGAATAGTTCTTCATGTCAAGAGTTGCAAATTCAAAGATGACTGAGGTGACAAGTAAAACAAATTTAATAGTCTCATCCCCTCACTAGCTATTTACTTTCATGAGAATTAGGGAGTTCAACAAAATCACTCAACAATATACATATCAGGAAAATAAATTATTTCCTCCTGTGATAAAAACTATACTTTGCAAAATTAAAACAAACCCTCTTTTATGCCTGACTAGTTAATAATCACTAACACTGCATGAAAGTGAAAATCTTCTTTGTATGAAAAATTCATTGTGAAAACAGGCCAATTTTTCCAAATATAGATATAATTTTGGCCAGTGCCAGATTGTTAATTTCCAGTGTTTTCATGGAAGTTCCCATTCATTATTCAAAATTAATGCACATTAAGAAATGGTTATTGAATTCAGATATGAATCTTTGGCATTCTATTTTGATGGCTTTACATCATCAAAGCATTTTATCTATCTCCATTAACAAGTCTGCATAATTGTATGTATATTAAGTAATCTGTACATTCATGTTTATTAATTTATACTGTTCACTTAAATTTAAAAAAAAGGCACTTGAGCCATTTTTTGAAGGATTTGACCTCAGTTTATAACGCTTTGTAAATTTCAAAGGTCTTTGTTTTTCTTGTTTTTCCTATTTATAGATGTGATGTCACACCCCTGAAATATACCTTTGATAATGTTGTTATACAATGTGAATGTTAATAATGTGTTACCGCCACAACAATCACTTTGTTCCATGGCTGTCTATGAGCTACAGTCTCAACATCATATAGCTAAACCTGAGAAGAGAGGGACTACGCCTCCGCAGGGGTGGATTACCTATTTTATGTACATGAGCTCCTCATGAGATAAAAAAGTTTCTTGTCACTTTGTTGCATGAATAACTGGCTTCATGCAGTAAGAGGTATTTGCAGAAGTCTTGTGTTCCTGAGTTATGGAATTGGCCACAGATATTGTGCTTTAAGCTATGACACAAACATACAGCTGCCTCTCCTACAATAACTCACTGAGGAAATATACCACACTTCATATGGTGTTGTCCCTGTCACGGCAAACATGTTTGCGAGTGCTAGTGACATCAATGGCTACTAGAGTTCCAAATGAAAACACGTATATGCCATGTCTGTTGTGTTGCCTCTGGCAGCCTAAATTGCATGTTTCCTAGTAGCATTTATTTCTGCTGGTAACAATGAGGAACTTGGGGGTGTGCTGCATGCGAGGAATGTGTGTGCTGCTTTTATTGGAATTCTAAATATTTCAGTTGACAGCTGTGGTGCTCACAAATAGACCTGCTTTAAAAGGATAATGTCATTACGTAAGAATAGGTGCGGTTCATAATGTACTGTGGAAAGGATAGGTGGAGGGGGTTCCTGCAGATAGGCACCTAAATACAAATGGCTGTCCACTCCCCAGGAAGTGCTAAAGCATCTGTAGCTCCCATGGAAAAAAATCAGACTGCTTTTATGTAGGTTCCTAACTTTAAAGGTTCACATGCATTTGTGTAAAGCACTGCCCTCCACTGGAGTAAATGTGCCAGGTGCCCTTATAGCTTGAGTTAGTGGAATTGTTTGTTCAAATTACAAGGCTAACATCACAACCAGCATGTCTGCTACTGATTTTTTTTTTTTTATTTAAACTCAAAAGAAGCTATTCCTACGACAGATAAAAAGGCATCATTAGACACATAATAGGCATCAGGTGTGCCCATGGAGACAGTGAGCAACTTTTATTGCCAGACAAAGAAAAATAATTGCTAGCTGAAAGTCAAAAGAATGCAGATGTCAATCAGCGGTGATACCCCTCCCAAGTCCCTTAGAAAACTTGGACAGATTCACAGCTGAAAGGGGTTTCCACGGAGCCAGAGTTTTCCTTCCTCAGCCTTGTGCTTTTCTTCATTATCCATGTCTAACTCACCCTGCTACTCTTGGTTTAGTATTTACTTAGTACATAGCTCACATGTGTTTACTTTTGTGCAATAAAAAGGGAGAAGAAAAAAGGGGGAACACACATGTACTGTGTTTGGTAAAATAATATTTTCCCTTCTATTTTAGGAACAGTAATGTGTGCATTTTCAATAAATGTGGTCAGTAAGACAGGATTTTGTTGTGAGAAAAATGACTTGGCATGAAGAATAATATCTTGCATGTACTCGGCCTTTTGTTCTCGGAGAAGCACAGAACATGTAAAGTGACATGCAAAGTACCAACGTTTTGCATCACTATATGTCTAAAGCAGAGAGCCCCCACCAGCATAGCATGAGGGTGGGATTTTCACAAGAGCACACTGTTGGCCTAACTGCTGCCATTGAATAATCGTTGGCTTCAATGGGAGCAGAGTTAGGACGAAGTGGAGTGCTTTAGAAAATCCCAACTCTGTCTCCTCCCATCAGAGGCCTTCAAAGCGCATTGCAAGTGTTCACCAGTGCTCCTTCCCTGACCTCACCCAGTCTAGGGATCAGCCTGCGGGAAAGAACAAATATTTGTAGTCTGGAGCAAATGTGAGGGGTGTGCACAACAGCCTTTATAAAAGTGGCAGGTATCTCTAGTTATTTAGCAATCAAGTCACTGGAAGGGAAGAAGACTGGTGAAGACATACCGGAATTTGTCTCTCTTTACCACCCTCTTCCCAACTGCTACTGGCTGCTGGCAGGGGGTTGACAGCGTAGATGCTGCTGTTCCACCTTCCCACTCTGATCTTCTAGGGCCTTTGAAAGTGCTGCAGTCTGTTCAGGCTCCTGCTTCTATTCCCCTTGGCCACACCTCCTGCGGGGATGTGTGAATTGGCTTGGGTGCACCTTCTACTGCAACTGGGAAGGGAAAAGAGAGGTTCAGTTGGGGGCCCTGACGTTTCAAACAACAGACATGTGCATCTCTATGAATGAGACCTGGTCTGGTCGTTTATTTAGCCTAGTGTGGCACCACTGAAGCCACCTGGAATTTTGCCGTTAATTTCAGCAGAGCCAGAATTTCACCCACTGCCGCTCACTTTCTCTCTCCAGGTTTTGCATGGCCCTTGTCACTGGGATCCATAGGCACCTTATATGAAAAATGGTGCCAGTGAGTTGGATCTCACTTTACCACTAACTAATAACACTTGATAATTCTGTTGACTGAAGCCATCGCGCCTTCCTCCCTTCCTTCCTGGAACAGCTCTTCTCAAAAGCATTGTGGATTTCTAGTACTTTGTATTATTCTATTAGCCCCTCCATTGATTAGCTCCTCTCTTCCCTTCCCCCCAGTCCTTGAGTTAATTTGTCTATATGTGTATATCCTGTTAAACTGGTTTGATCAAACATTGTAAATACCAGGTGGCACTTACCAAATGTCTTGCTTATTTCACATTTGCTGATGATGTACATATCTTTGCATTTATCTTACAAATGATGGAAATTAAGCTGACATTACTAGGCAGTGGAGGGTGTCTTTCATTTGGTTCGATCTCTAGTCATGAGAGGTACTTGAAAATTTCTTCTAAATGTTCGGGGTGCAGGAAGGGTGGGCCCTGGCCAAGAGCCAACATTGTTTTCTCCACAAACCCTCCCTTATGAAAACTGTGTACAGTTTCTGTCTCGTTACCTGTCTTATCTTACTTGTTATCTGCGAGCAATACTGTTCCCTTATTTTGACCTTGACCCTTGGTCCAGATTGCACATCACAGTAATTTTGTGCACATGTGTGGTCCTATTAAACTCAAGGCATGCATAAAGTTAATCATAGGTGCCAGCAGAAATTTGTTAGTCTTTAAAGTGCTACAGGACTTTCGTGGTTTTGGCGGGGGGGTTGGGTTTTTTTATTGGAGTCTAGGTTTTATTTTCAATGAGGGGTTTAGGTCCCACTACTAAAAGTTTCTGTGTTTCTGTCCCATTAATTCATTTTTCCAGAAAAGTACAAAAACGAAAGTCTAAGACGAGAAAGACATTTACATGAATACAGCAATTAATAGCGCTGACATCCTGCCAAAGAAAGGCAAGTTTACAAGGCTGTTATGGCTTGATAATTTTAGCTTCCATTCTTTGTTGTTGTGGTGGGTTTTTCTGGTACAAGAAAGGCCTGGTACAGGGTCATAAAATCAGTGTGTATTAGTTATAAATGGAGGCTCCAGTCCTGCAAAGACTCACTTAATATTAAGCATGAGCAGTGCCGGTGATTTCAACAGATCTACTTATGTGACCAAAATTAAGCATGTGCATAAGTCTTTGGAGAATCATGACCCTAGGTATGTGAGTAACTTTAGGCACTCATATGTTCCTAGTTAATCCAATCAAGTGTGTCAAGTTGCTCACATGTATGATGTATGTTTGCAGGATCAGGGCTACAATCTCTAAAATATTACCTTTGATATTGATGTCTTGTATCACAGCCATCTCAGTGCAGCCCACATGACAGCAAATTTTAACATCTTTAGCCCCATTTTGCCATGGATGCAAGATTATTTTTTTCTCCATTTCAGTGGTGTTTGGCAGTTATGAGTTCACTGTCATTGGACTGGATTTCCATTTTCAGAGTATTCCATTGGTACTCATTTCCTGCTATTCACTGGAAGATTTCATTCAAAACTCTGGAAAGGTCTTTGCACATATTGCGCTAATATTTTTGCAAGGAAAGCACATGGGACAGATAAACTGACTGTTGGCAGCATCTCCAAAATGTACTATAGTAATGAAACCTACATACATTTTGACCCTAGTAGCCGTCTTGGAAGTACAAATGAAGATAATACATGCTTTCATCACCTCACAGTGTTGTTTTCAGCGTTAATGTTTGAATGACTTTTCGAAGACGTAAAATGCTATGGAATTCCCAAGATTTATAATTAACTGAAGTTATTATTCATTAACTTGCAATATTTATTTGTGCCACATATAAAATAGCTTTCAATGTTAGGGATTCATTCAAGGAAGTATACCTGATTTTGTACTTAAGAGGGAAAAAAAATTATATGGTGTTATTTACAATTTCCCAAAATACAAAAAAAAAAAAAAAATGGGGTCACATGATGAAATCAACAGGCAGCAGATCTAATATAAACAAGAGGAAGTATTTTTTTGCACAATTAACATGTGGAACTCATTGCCATGGGATACTGTGATGGCCAAAAGTATAACTGGGTCGAAAAAAGAACTAGATGAATTCACGGAGGATACATGTATCAGTGGCTATTAAGCAAAATGGTCAGGGATACGACCCTGTGCTTGGACTGCCAAGAGCTGGGAGGGGAAGACGGGGTTGATCACTCCAACTGTCCTGCCCTGTATATTGAAGCTGTGATACTGGGCTAAGTGAACCATTGCTCTGACCCAGTAGGGCAGTTCTTATGTTCTTATAATTGGGGTCAAATTCCATAAACTTTAGCTAGTTCTTAGATTTAGCTAGCTCTTGTGATCTAGGCCCCAATCCTATGAACTAATCTTCACAGACAGGCTCTTCTGTCTCGACACGGTCCCACTGGGGGAAGGCATCAGGACTTTGCATGGACACAGAGCCCCACTGGTATGGATCAGCTTGCAGGTTACAGAATTAGGCCCTTGCAGGATTAGGCCCTTAGCTATTAGCACACCATCTAAAACAGGTGGCAACCTTTTGAAAGTGGCATGCCAAGTCTTTCCCCCTTCCCAGCACCCTGGCTAGGAGCCGTCCCTGGTCCCAAGCAGCGCTGCACAGCAGCCACTCCCCCTTCACCCTGCTCCTTCCCCCACGTGATGTGGGCTCTGCGCCCTGGCCAAGAGCCGCTCCCAGCACTACCAACATTTGTACAACCCTGGTGCCAATGGCAGTGTGAGTGCCGCTCAAAATCATCTCATGGGCCACGTTTGGCATCCATGCCACAGGTTGCCGACTCCTGATCTAAAATCTAGATGCCAATTTGCTTTCTGGAAAATACACAATGGAGCAAGATGATTAACCTTATGAGTGGTCCTAAAACTATTATTTATTCTATTGCAGTGGCAGCTAAGGACCTCAAACATAGTTAGGGTCCCACTGCACTAGGTACTATGCAAATAAGTGAGCAAATACAGTCTTTGGGCCAAAAGAGCACACCAGGTAGGATTTAGACTACACATAGATGAATAAACAGACAAATTGTGGAACAAAAGAGGGCCAAGTGAGAAGATAATAACAACAGAAAGAGAAAAACCAGACTCTAAATACCCGTTTCTGCTACCCTGACTTGATGAACATACTAGTTAGAAGCACAGTTACTGACCAAGATGTTTAATCAACAGTAGTACCACGCAGAAATGACTGGTATGCATACGTATTTTTTGTGCCCTGGCCTTGTTTCTCCTTACTGGAAGAGAGAGAGAAAAGGGGGGGTGTCCTGTGAAATCAATTCACTCTCTGACTAACACTTTTTGCTATTCGTTTGTCTGTGGAAAAACGGGAAGGAGAGTGAAAAGTGTATTTGTTTTTATCATCACCAGAGAAGAACAGATGAGCAACTTTACAGAGCTGCTAGATCCTCTCTTGGGTATCAATCACTGTATTGCGGAGAGATCCACGAAACATCCCTGAACAGCAGGGACTAGAGACTGGCTGAGTTTAACAATGGCTTATTGTGGCAGGAAGGAAGGAATGTGACCTAGGGAGCTGCTGCTGGGTGTGGCCAGGCAAGAACAGCCAGCCCTCTACCTGCTCAGGTGTTTACCCTTAAAGCAGCATACAAGGTAGCTCTGCGGACCAACACCTGTTTTAGCTCCAGCTGGGTGACAACAGACTGGAAATATGTCTAGCTAAAGGAAATATTAGAGACCTGAGCAGAGCACAGCAGAGGATTTGAACAAAAATGAAGAAGAATCACTCTGTGCAGGGGACATTTAGCAAACTTTTTGGGAAGAAACATGCGAACAATACCAACACCCCTTCCCTCTATGCCACAAATCCACCATGGATCTTCACGCAAGACGTCACCTCTGAGGGAAAAGGTGGTCCTGGTCGGTATATCTCTTTATTTGGGCTTTCCGGGGAAAGAGATTGAACAGCACAGAAGTCTAATCAACCTTCCAAGGTGCTGCCTGGCCTGATTAACCTCGTGCTTTCAGGATATTGAATCTATGCAGTGACTGGCTATTTTAGGAGTGGGGAGAGTGAAAATAGCCAGGTTGGGGAGCTCTGGTTTGGACAGAATGGATCCTGCTAGGGTTCCTATTAATCATTCGTGCAGTTGGGGAAACTATGGGAGGCATTTGTTAGGGCTGAGCAGATTGGAAGGAAACATGTTTGAACCTGTGATCTTCTGAACTAGCAGTAAGTGATAAATCCTGTAAAGTCAAGGAAAATTAAAGACTTCTGAACAAGTTTAATAGCTCACAGAAACTAGGAAATTCTTCTCAACAAGCATGAAGAATCTAGCCTAAAATGTGTGTTGATAAGAGATTCTCAGATCTCTGAAGAATCTGGTCTGTAACTTGCTTTGTTCTTGTTTGTTAACACATTTGATCTGCTCTTCTTTTCTGGATTTCAAAGGAGCTTTTAGATGTGTACTTTTGTAGGTGATTTGTTTTTGAGGAACTGTGTGGTGCCATGTTTATTTAGTCTTTGGATTTTGTGTATTTCGTTGTAGATGTAATTGTTGTACAACACCCTGGAAGCTTAGGTGGGATAGTGCCAGATATTTTATTAGAACTGAACTAAATTATAGATAACAGAATGTGGATTGGCTTTGGTGACTTTTCGATTCCAATAAGCACTTGTAAATTCAGGGATGGAAGTATTGTTTCTTTAGCTCGGTAACTTTTATTAGTGTGTTAGCTAAAGATAGGCAGAGGGATTACATCCAGACCTCAGGCTAGTGAAATTCAGATGGGGCCATCAGGTACGATTAAAAGTGTCATGAGTCTTCATTCCAAAATTGCTCACTTTTCATTATTACTATAAATCCAAAGAGGGACTCAAGTATTTTCCGGCGAGGGGTTTTTGTTTCAAGTGGCAATGCCTTTGGGGCATTAGAAAATCAGGCCTCAGTCCTGTGACTCCATCCTTCAAAGTCAATGGCACGCCTTAGGAAGCACAAGGGACGCTGGCTGAGAAGCTAAGAACCATGAGTCCTTGAAGCCTGCTCAAACAAACAAAGGTTGTAGGATCAGGCCTTTGGTAGCTCTTAGCTCTTAATATTTGATTTTTAGGGTGTTTTTGTACTTAAGAGTTTTTCAAGCCAGCATGTTAAGATTTATCTGTGCCTTTATCCCAGGCCTGCTGTTGCTTCACTGCTGAGCAGTTTAGGTGCAGGTTTAGTTGAATTTTGGTTTCTGACAATGCTGCTTTCTTGCCCCATCAAAGCCCTGCCCTGTATCTTGCCCCGTTCTTTGAACACTTACTGCACAGTTTCACCTGCTAAAAGGAGCTCCGCAGCTTATGCTCTAATCCCCACCCTAGTTTTGCATCAGATATATTGCAAAGTAAATACAGGTTAAGCAACAAGAAAAGGGAGTAGGTTTTGCGTATGGCTGACTCAGAGATTCCTGAATTTAGTCCTTAATGCCACCCCCTCCTGAGCTAGGGCAACACTAGTTTTAAAGCTACAGCTACCATCCCTAATGCAATCCCTGCAATTACACTGTTACATGGCATGAAGCGTGAATAGCCGCTCTCAGGTCCCATAACTGACTCTGGTGCTGTACAGTCTGTTTGGGAGGGCATTCGTTCAGTTATAAGTACCTTTAAAACAAGGAGGCATCCCATCTGCAAAAGTCTCCAGAACGAACTGTATATCCGAAGGTGCCCAAAGTACAACCCAAGGGTCAGCTGTTTCTTAGGGAGTTTTAAAATATAGCTCATGCATGTTCTGGACGAGGATAGTCAGCAGAGAATGCTGAACAACTTTTACTGCTGGTGATTTCTAAACAGGCAAATCCTATTTATCTGGCAAGGAAAATAGAAGTACAAGCGCTCAGGCTCGCCCATGTAGGCGTTGAAATGAGGAATGATTTGGTGTTCCTGCTAGCACTCTATGGAGACCTCCAACCAGCTGTTCAGTCTCCTTTTCGTCCATGGCCACCTCGTTGGCATGAGCTGTTTGCAGAGAGAAGGGAGACGTGTCTGTGTGGGACCCAAAACCCAAGCTCAGTAGAGGGGCATTAACAACAGGATTGGTCAGGAAATTATTCTTTCCCCCCATTTACCCAAAAAAAGCCCAAAGTTGTACTCTACATTTTTAATGAAAATTAACGTTTTTTCATGGCAGTTTCTGGTTTGTTAACCTAGAACTCATAGATAGGGTCTTGCAAAACTTTGTTTCTCGCTAAAGATAAATATATTTTGCTTTCTCCCTCCTACTTCTGAGGATGTCACAATTGCATGCAAATCACACTTCATGACAGAGACCTGAGAACACAATCTGTTTTGTTGGATCATGTTTCCTCCAGCTAACCATCTGGGCCATGTCTCAGACTGTTAGGGTCCTGGACCTTTCAGTGTGAGATCATCTGTTGTCTTCCCAGCCTGGTTTCACTCCTAAATAACTCAATCCATCTCTATGAAACATAACCGAGATGCAGAGAAGAAAGTTTGGGTGTCATTTCCACCTTTTGGCAGGCTACAATGGCAACCAGGTACCCAAACAATCTCAGATACGAGCTGGTTGGCAAGGCAAAAAATAAATAGGTGTCTCCTTTTTGAAAGGTGTTTTCATTCAAGCAAGAATCCCCATGAGATTTTTAGGCAGAATATTCAACCCATCCCTTTCACTTGTTTGCTTGGATTACCCATTCCTAGTTTTCTACCATATAGTCCATAGAGATTGAAGGTGACCAGCAGCTGCTCCTCCCATGCCTCAGATTTGAACCTTGGACTCCTTTGCACTGATGTATGAGCGTCATGCTCCCAAACTAAAAAAGCCACTTTCATAATACTGCAGTGATGTAACCCTTTTTTCCCTCCCATGAAAATCAATAGCAAAATCCCATTGATCTCAATGGGTGTAGGCTCTCTCATGTGGGAGCTGATTAAGTTTTATCTCTGAGTGTATCTATTTTACATGCCTGTAACCCCCCTGCTTTGCTTTAATGTTAACTTTCTTGGTAACAAGTTATTCCGTAGCTATCCTTCCAGCAAAGGTGGGGTTTACATGCTTCGGTGCCTCTGCCTGTTAATTCATGCTACTAATCAGCCACAGAGAACATCATTAAAGTAAATTATGGGCTCTATTTACTGTGAGAAAGAACAATTGGAAGAAAGGTGTGGTCTAATGGTATGAGCACAGGACGGGGGCTAGGAATTTACCAGTTCTATTCCCAGTTCTGCCACCAACACCCTCAGAGGTCATGGCCAAGTCATGTCAACTATTTGCCACAAACCTTTGTACAATTGGGATAATATTTAACTCAGAGGGTGTCTTTCAGCTTTATTGTTTGTAAGGCACTTTGAAGACTCAGAGTGTCTTCTGTTAGTGCTATTCATCCCTCATTGCATCACTATAATTTGTACTGCAAGGAAGCACTGGAATACCTGAGTTCTGAATCTGATGACAAGAGGAACAAGGATTTTGCGAGGACTAAAGAAGCATTTATGTCTGGGTTTTTGTTCTATTTATGTTTTCACTATTTAACCAAGCCCCCTACCGTAAACAGCCAAAATACAGCTCAGGCATGTTCCCGCTTTATCCAGACCAGTTCACCTACCCCTCATGCAAGGTGATTCATTTAGAAGGAGAGAGATGCATGGAGGTGGATTCATAGTTTGACTGCTCAGTACTGCATTGCTACAACCATAAATCCACTGGAGACAGCCCTGGTGTAAATTTGGAATAAGTGGGAGCAGAATTTGGCTCTGCGTCTCTGGGTGCCCAATGAGGATCAATGCAGTGCTGCCGGCGTTGACTAGATACTTTGGGCAGAGGTTTAACATCACTCCTAACCCTACCGAATCAATGAAGTTTGTCTGTATAACATGCTGCTGAGGTCTTAGGGTACGTCTACACTTAACAAAACCAACAACTTCAGTAGCCAGTCTCAGAATCCGGCTCAGCTGCCGGGCTCCTGCTACAGCACCAAAAACTGCAGAGTAGACATTCCTGCTCCAGTTGTGAAGCCTGATGAAGGAGGAATGGGTCTCAGAGCCTGACCTCCAGCCCAAGTGTGAACAGCTACCTGGCTATTTTTAATGCTGTTGTAGGAGCCCTGTGAGCCCTATTCTGCAGGCACAAGCTCTGAGGCTCGCTGCCCTGGGTTTGTTGGTGGGGGGAGTGTGTGCACTGTTGACCCAACCAAGGGCTTTTGTACCTCTGAACATTTCCAAAGCCCCCTCACGGCTACCGTGGAGAACTGCTGGGGGAGCAATGGAAAGCGCAGGAAGCAAAGCTTTGTGGCTGCCTGCAAAGCCCCTGCACGTCCCCATCCTCCTGCAGGCTCCACTACTGAAGCTCAGTGGGAGTGAGAGGCTGCAGATGGCTTGTCCTTTGTTCGGGGTTGACTATAAACAGTCTGAGAAGAGTAGCTGCCGGTGCAGATGGCCATTCCCGGAGAGCTGGGATAGTACTGAACAATGCTAAGGGCCCATTGTCCCTCTGCGCTGCTCGGTTAAATGACAGAGACCTGTTGTAGAGACACAGCAGCCGAAAGTACCAGCAACAAGGCCCACATGCTGGAGGACACCTCCTTACCCATAGGGATATGCAGCTGTCAGGATGGGGACATGAGCCAAGGGCAGGAGCTCTGGATTCAGCAGGGATTCTGTGACAAAGTTAGAGAGAGAGGCCATCAGCCGATCTCGGTCCCCCTAAAATTCATCTGTCTACCAGCCAAGCCGCACAGTCCATGTGCTACAGCCAGCCACTGATGCAGCTGTGGAATCAGCTAAGTGACTTTACGTAAGGAGGGGGCAGGGCAGACGGTCAGAGAAAGTCTCGCCGTGCAATCAAAAGTTGATCTGTTTTCTTCCAGTTGCTTCTGAATCTTCCCCCTCCCTCAAAAAGGAGGAATCAGATGCCAGCTTGATAAGTTTGGTCTGCCTGAGACAGACCTTTATTAATCCTGAACAGCAATAAAAATAACTCACTAAAGCAGACCTAATGTGCTGTAATCCATCTGTTCTTTAGGCTCAGATGCTCTCTTCTCACCTGTTTTTACTAAGACTTCTTTTACTTCCTACAAGAAGAGCTCACTTAATCTGCAGATATAACACTCTGTGACATAGAGCACTGAGCGCGTATTGGCCATCGGATATGGTGTATTGCTGCTGAATGCATGGGAAGCCGCACTGAGTTTGGTGGACCTACTCCATACAAACAACGACTCACGTGTAATGGTTCACAGGATCAGGGCCTTGATCACTGTACATTAATTGCCACTGGAGCTGGTTAGAAAAGTGTAAACGAAGTCTTGCAAACAGTTTAATTCTGGCTCTTCCTCCGCATTTAATTTGTTGAAATTTTCCATTTATCTCTAATTATGGTACTTCTTTAGGCATCTTTCCCCATGGTACCGGAAAACTGATCCAGACCGTAAACAGCCCCTAAGCAAGTGGGGAAACTAGTTCTACCCTCACCTGCTGACCAACAGATGGAAAATCCTGCCATTAAGGAAAAGTCAGACAGAAGCTGACTCGTACCATGCACTAATGTGCCTGTACATATGTTCTGATGGACCAGAGTGAGTAAGAACCAGAACCAAGGACCCTCCTTCTCTTGAAGATTCCCTAAACACCTGAAATCATACACAAACCTGTTCTCATGACATCTTTAGTCCAATTTTACTGGTTCAAGAGATCAGGCTAAGCACCAGACTTCGGGTTTCTTACCCAAACAAATAGAGTTCTGCCCGTTGCAGAGAGGAGATGACCCAGGATTCACCACACTTCTTAGGTGATGGTATTGGTTTTAACACAGTATCTCACAGGTTCTCTTCTCCTTACTTTTAGGCGATGTTGTTGAACTGTATCATGGGGATAATCGCTTTACTACAGTCACTGATTCTGGAACAGCAACACTCAAGCCTCGGCCAAGAGTCCGACCATTACTGACGTTCATACCCCTTGTGAGTATTTTTCACACCACTGAGTACATTCCTGAATGCAGAGATCTAACTGCACAGGTGGTTCAAGGTCAAAGAGGCTTGCTCTGCAGCTCTAGCAAATGGTGTTTAGGATCAGCTAGATCGGTATGGTACCTGGTATCTCTCTTGTCGTCTATATGCAGAAAGAAAATCAGATAGGAAGCAAAACTACTCTTTATAATGATGGATACAGGCAGGGACTGAAATCCAATTTGAGCCCATAGTTTATGATGGACATAGGGAAAATAGGCAGGCAGGAAGCTTGTAGGTGAGGTGAGATAAATTACATTGGTCATGAACTTGGTAAACTGCACTAGCATTTCTGATGCAAATACAAGGCTGAGAGTGTCGGTTGCAAAACTGGATCAGATTGTGGATACACTATTCTGCTGTGTCTGTTACTGTTAGTGCGCATTGGCTCAGTTATGAAATATTCATCAGCATAGTGAAGTCACGAAGCAATAGTGGGGAAAGGGAAATGGGCAAAGCTCTAATCAGGGATGCGATAAGTGAGCAAAAACCCCTTGTGTGGACTGGAACAGTAGAGAAGTCAGGGTCGTAATGGTGGTGTGGCCGTGATGATGTAGTACAGCACATCTCTACACCAAATGGTATTTATGGGTAACTGCGTGGATATTAGTCTCCCAGCTCCAAAAGCAAAGTCTCCTCTGTGTGTGATGGGAGAACCCTATCTAATTAATAGGGATTAAATTAGTTGAGTTTGATAGAAATTACTTTAAAAACCTAGAGAATCAGACCCTTTCTGTAAGTTATTTTGAACCATCTTCTCAGCTGCTCTAACAGGGACATAACCCTTGAATAAAGAACTATTGCTTTTCTGTTCTATATAGGTTTTTATCTGAGGGTCTTCCAGTAGTGCATTAAGCACCATGACTACCCATCTGCCACGTGGTGGTGTTTCTCTCATCCTTCCTCCAGGCACAGCAGTGTGTGCAGTGGAGTGGTGTGTTTTGATAGATGAGTGGTGGATTATTTTTGTAGTTAAATAAATATACTGGTGGTTATGTGTTTTGTATTGGAGAAGGCAATTCAGAGAAATACATGTGGCACCTGGAGGAGAAGGAGAGTTCATTCCAGGACCTCAGACCACCCCAGGAGCCTTCTCTAGTGAACAGGGTGCACACACAACTCCCCATCAAATGAAAAGCTTGAGTCATACATTTAAGTTGACTCAAGTTCAGCAAATGCCACTTGGGGTTCTGCCTCATCCCCTTCCCTCCTCCCCTGTATAGCTTGGCTTGCATTGAGATGGCGGTCATGCTTTTGGCCATCTTTGCTCTTAAGATGAGCATGTAACTAACCAAGCTGAGAGGGAAGAGATTGGTATGTCCATGTCAGGTTGAATTAACCCTGTGGAAATAGCTTCTTTCTTTCTTTGTTTCATTCCCAGCGCACCAAGCCACATACCTGCCCAACTCTGCCACAGCTGCTTAACATCAAAGTCAGGGAGTGCACCAAAAAACAAAGGTCTTATGCCTGTGAGTTGGAGCTCTTCCATGATGGGTGAGGCTGAGAGCTTTTCCCTGGGATCTCTTTGGTTTTTGCTCTCAGTGCATCAGAGCAGTCCCATGCAGTTTCGGTTGTTGGCACGGTCAGACAGTTCTGACGTACCTTTACGCAATCTCTGGAGACGGGTCCATCTATGTAAGATCCTTGTGACAGGGATGGTCACAGACAGGGCTGCCAGCACTTAAATAGCAACTGCATGCTAGCATTGAAATTAGGAGGTACAAATAGCAGGGCTAGAGATGGGGATCCCCAAAGAAGCTATAGAAAAGTCTCTTTACCTCTGGAAGCAAAAGGAGAGAGTATTCATTGCTAATCCAGCAAAATCTCTCCATTCGTGATGAGTAATGAGCATATTTTTTTCCTGCATGAGTCTTTCCAAGGGCCCAATCCCAAAAGGAGTGTGGAATAGGGCACAACTGCCCAGGTATATTTTGGAGATGTAATGTACCAGACATGGGTCACTGCTAGCGGTGGGATACTGTCTTAATCAGATTGTTGATCTGATCTGGTCATGCAAATCCTGTATTCTTAGCCCTGAAGAGCTGACATAGCGAAGAGAGAACGAGCCAGATTTGGTTGTTTCTTGTGCATCATCAGCATAGCTGTTTACTGCATTTCAGTCAGTTCTTTCTCTTGTGCAAACTTACTGGCAGGGACTGGGCTGTGCCAATGTTCAAAGGTGTGTACAGCTGCCATTACGGGTGTTAAGAGACCGTGGGGTTGCAGAGGTGTCATTCAAGGAACAGTTAGGAGGCTGGGGTGACACAGGTATCGTTGAAGGAATAATTAGGAAGCAATGGAGTTGCACAGTATCACTGAGGGTGTGACATATCTGAAAGCTGATAGCACTGAGAGAGAGTCTAGCTAGACAGTCAGAGCTCAGCCAGAGTTTGCAGGGCTGGCTCTTAGTTAAAAAACTTTTTTCTTTTTTCCTTGTTTCTTTAATTGAATCTTTCATGGAATCAAAGAGAGGGAACAAGCATGGGAATCCCATAAAGCCAATTGCACCGAGTAGATCCATGCTTGTGGTACAGCTGGCCTCCTGCCTCAGCTTGAAATGGGCCACAAAGGGAAGAGAAGCAGGACAGGGGGAATAAATAGGTGTCTGCAGCACAAACGTCCTCTGGAATAACTATGCAAAGCCATTCTCCTCCTCAACCCCAGCAATGCTGCTTTTCCCCCTGCTCTTGTGCTGACCTTTCTGGTGTGCTCTTTGGTTACAGGGTGGGAGCCCTTAGGGCTCCCAGCTCATCCTCAAATAAGTGGTGTTGCTGCCTCTTAGAATTCCCTTTTTGAAAATTAAAAAGGCTACCGATATATGCAGAAACCAAAGGAATGAGTCACTGAGACGGCTACAAAGAAGTGCAGCCCAGCTGTTCCTTTGCAGGCAGTGAGAACCTGCCCTGTAAGTCCTTCAAATAGTGTCCTTCCCTCCCTGCAGTGCCACTAGGTCAGGCTGGCCTAAGAGTAAGGAGAGCTTTCCTACCTATTGAACGTCAGCTGCGCTTCCCAACATCCCCCGCCTCACACGCATCAGAACAGGGCAGTGGTACGTCTGGCCCATGTGTTTCTGCAGCAGTGGTACCTGGTGGAGCACTTGCTTGCCCTGTATCGCTGAACAAGGGGACGGAGATTCTTAACACGGGCAAATGGGGATGGGACTGGAGCTGGCTGAAGTTATCCTCCAAAAACTGAGCTTTTAGTGACTGACATTTTTGCAGAAAAACTTCATTTTCTCTTCATTTTTTTTTTTTGTTTGCTTGCTTTTGAAATTGCAGGGGACAAAGTCTCACACTTGTCAGTTTTTTTCCAATTGGGGTGCTGGGGAGAACTGAAATAGAGAATAGGATGTGTTCCTACTAACACAGAAAAAAATAGTTTTAAACTTTTTAATTGAAAAAATTTGAATTAAATGAGAAATTTAATTTAATATATTTTTGGGGGGGTATAATAAACTTGCCTTCCCCCCCAGTTCTCGCTGTGATGTTAAGTGAATGGAACTGAGACCCACTCTCTGCCCCGGTGCCTTGCTGTAACACACATCACAAAAGCAATTTACTAATCTAAAGCCCCTTCTTGTCTTTGCACACAGCAACCCTTCTGACATGCTGCATTGCCAGGGCTTTGATAATCTGACGTATATGCAATCGTGAGTCAATATTGAAAGTGGTTTAGGTTTGTGTACACCCTGTCCTGGAACTGTGCCCAGATCTCTTCAACATTCCTTTCTGTTTGAAATTTTTCCCTTGCAAGACTAATTTCCATACCACATAAACTCTTATCGCATTTAGGAGCTGCCTTGCTACCCTGTGTGATGTTTTCCAGTAGGCACTTTAATAAGAGGATACTTGCGACTGATGTACTCGTGGGAGCAGTGTCTCTCCCTATGGTGATCAGCAGCCTGCGCCTCCCACAACGTTCTCCATTCTCATGGCCTGTGAACGGTGCTGCCTTGACAACCCTGGAGACCAAAGCTTCCTGGGCATGCCTGAGCCCCAACTTGGACGAGTCCCCACTAGGGATTGGGAGGCAGCTCATTTTCCTTGGCCCAGTCAGCCCTCAGCCTCTCTGAGATTGACACAAACAGTGGCTAGTTGTTGGGTTGTTTTCTGCTATAGACACATGCTCTGGGAACCAAAATGAGACCTGACAAGCTCATTCCAAATGAAGGCAGTGTAGGCATTTGTGACAGGAGACTGGGGAGCTGGGCAAAGTGAAGTCAGGCAGGCCACTCTACTCAGCATTTGGAGGGAGATGGAAACTTCATTGGAGAGGGACTGCCTAATTCTGTCCCACAGTCATGGAGGGGCACTTTCACGTTAGCGAAAGCTCACCCCAAGCAGGATACTCAGCGCACGGAAAACCTCCCCGTTCAAGTTCGACAAACCTGAAATGCTGGTTCTAAGCAAACCGCCTAAGAGTGGAACCGCCTCACCGTGAGTCAGGCGGAGGCTGAGTAAAGCTAGTCACGTGCCTAGAAAACACATACAGTTGCTAGGGCATTGTCAAGAGAGGCCGCTGACTTGGGCTTCCTCCATGTTTGGAAGTCAAGCATGTGAGCTTGCGTGGGCAATTCTGAGAGGTGTGGCATGCCCACAACTTCACAAGAATTTCCTGGGAGGAGCAGGTGCTGGGCCAGGACACTTGAAGCATCTCGATTTGGCATCTAAAAAAACTGGACACTGACAATTATTGGACATGTCAAGATATGTCTTCCTCTTGTTCATTTCCATAGGGGTGTGTCCCTGTAATCTAGTGTGTGACACATGCACATCCCAGAATGCAGGGGCAAATGAAGAGTTACAAATCACTCTGTTTTCTTGTTAACAAGCTATTATTTGCACTGTGCTCCTGAGATTCAAAGCAATGTGTAATAGCCAAGAATAGCTGGTTCTCTGTTTGTGGCTTCCCTTATGCTTTCATGACTGCACCAGAGAAGGTCACGCTGGCTTGTATGAAAAGCCTTTAGATGCCTCTTCGTTTGGCTTTTTCTGGTAAAGTTGCAGACCTCAAAGAAATCATATTGAAGTCATGGCCTGACATGCTCAGTTGGAGAGGTGCACTTGATGCCGCTGGGCCAGGGCTAAGGGGGAGAAATCCTGAAATGCTTCCCTATCCCCTCTGGTCTCCTTATCCCTTCAACAAAGGCTAAGGTTCCTGCCCCAAAAGTTCCCTCATGTTCTCTTGTATAACTCCAGGAACCATAGAATGTCCTGCATGGGAAGAGCCAGAGGTCTCTCTAGCCTGGTGTTCTACCTCTGATAGAGGTCGATACCTGCTGCCTTAGAAGTAGTCGACCTGTTCACCACCATTAATGTGCCTGATCAGTTGCATGACGACCTAAATTTTGGGGCTGAGGAGGATGGTTTCTTGGCTGCTTAGTTATCAGTTTAGGCACTGAAAGCCATGACCTGTGTCGCAGTGAGGGAGCATCTGCATTTTGTTTTGTCAAGAATCCGAAGGAAACTCTGGGTTGAGAGTGGGGGTGAGGAAGTTGCTATTTGCCACGTTGGTTTATATTCTCTTCTCTCTGGGAAGTCTTCTGGGGTTTCTCTGCTACTTCTGATGGCTGTTGCTCCAAACACAGACTAAAGGGAGTGCTTTGACAGCATCAGCCACTCCTTCCCCCATCCTACCTGCTGCTGTGTGTGCGCTCTTGGGGACCTAAACTTTGATCCCTGAGTGAGTTATCTAGGGCAGCTTAATAGCACTTCAGTGAGTTGGGCAATATATAGTCCTCAATGGACCCCCTTTCCTGGCAGTATTAATGTAAACAGGAGTCACCTGGCATTTATGAATCCAGGCCAAACCTTGTTAGCAACAGTCAAAGAGGGTGGGGTTATGAATCCTAAGCATTCAGGTATCTGAAGGTGTGCGTGAAACTGCAGGGTCAATGGTCACGTTTCCACTTACAGCCAGCAATGTTATGGATCTGCGTACAACACAGGAAGGAGGATATTTTTAGTAACCTGTATTCCCTGGATAATGACCAAGCAGTGCAGGAAACAAAACCCAAACAACTGTCATGTTTCTTTTGGCTGTAATAAGGTAGGTTAACCTTCGTGCTCCAGGACACAAGCCAACCCTCTAACCATTGGGGATCAGGAGAACACTTTCCCTATGGGTAGATTATTCTGGTTCTTGCCCCTTCCTGTGAAGCAGCTGGTGCTGGGTGCTATCAAAGAAAAGAGACTGGGCTCTATGGACCACTGTTCTGGAAGGTCCTATGTTCCTAAGTTACCCCACACTGGTTTCTTTTTACACCCAGTGTCTTTATTGCCCGCTAATCTAGAATCTCAGTGTGTTTATGATGGACTAGATGATGTGTTTATGAGCTAAGAGGAAACTTTGGCCAGTGGGACTTTGGAGTCCTCCTGCAAGCTCTTGTGAAAGTAGCAATACTGCCAAACGAAAGGCAAAGGACGCTGGCTACAGCCAGGGTTTGTATGAAAAATGGTGGAATTTTGCAATGGTGGAAACTGCTCATAGGGCACCTTTCTCCTTGCACAAATCACTGTTCAGAGCTGATGTGAAGAGCTGCCCAGAAGAAGCCATTTGCAGTGCACACCACCACATTTTCTGGGTCCTGCAAAAGCCAGGAATTGTGCTATATATTCTTGCGCTCTAGCTGCTGGCTCCTTCTCTATTAACGATGTCTGTTTCCAGACAGAGAGCATGCCTTTAACAGGACCGTCTGACTGCTACAAACTTCTCCCGACAGTGGAATAGAAGGGCCCTAATTCAGCCTTGCCCAGCACCTCGTGCGGTCACAGCCGTGCGAAGTGTGATCAGGTAGCACTCTGCACACGGTGTGGAGGACTGGGCGTGGTGCATGGCGAGGAAGAGCTGAGCCTGAACTGTCTATGATGAAGTCTGGAGAGGGTAGAGCCCAGTCTGAGAACTGCTGAGTAAAGCGTTGGGCCAGGAATTACAGCGTACCCGTCTGGGCAGGGCTTCGTCTGTAATTTTGATGTGCTAGTGTATGTTTAGCGAGCAGCGGAAACTGGAAATGCTTTTGCAGAATGATCGTCACCGTGACTCACTGGCAGGGCAGGTTGGGCTGTTTGGGCTTGGGAGGTACATGAGGCCCTTCTTCAGCATTTCAGCCTAGTAGAAAGTGCCATAAATGAGACTACTTCTCAGAAGAATGGCATTAACTGGAGCTGAGCTAAACTTTTTGCACTCACAATGACCTGAAATGGCCCTGGTTTCAGGTAGCGTCACAAGCATGGATCTCAGCAGCATCACCAACATTCAGACCCCTGTTTTTGTTTTTGGACCAGAGTGCTTCCAAACTTGCCCTGTGGATGCAAAAATAGTTGAAACTCAGCAATGTCAGCTGGGTTTCACTTTGAGCCCTCAGTGCTAACTAGGAAGAGGAATACAAACCTTGGAGGGTTGGAAGTGGCAATGGCTCTACACTTGTTAGACTGTGCTAAATGCCGCAACCGCGCAATAGAGGATGGAATTTTTGCCATTTCTTCAGGAGTTAGTGTGCTCTGTGCGTGAAATTTGGTGAGCGACTGCCAGTGCTTGGTGGAGACTCAAGTCCTCCTATCCACAGACCCTTCACTCCTGCTCTGTACACGAATAAGGCAACCTGGAGTGCTAGTTACACTCACAACATGAGTGCTTCTCAAGGCCACCACACTAGCAGAGGATGCTCTAGTGGTGGTGACTCACTGACAATAGTTGATGTTCCTTCCCCTGGGGGAGTCTGTCTGCACGCTCAGGCAGACATCACTGCATTGGTTGCAGTCATGTTTTCAAGCTTTTCTTCACAAGCAGGAGGGCTAGGGATGTAGATAAATGAAAGCTGAGATTCGGATCGTATAACATCAGTAAAATGCACGCCTAGCTCTTGGGTAATTGAAGTGGTGTTATTAATTGTTGTTTTGTTATTTATTTGTGTTGTAGTAGCGCCTCGGAGTCCCATTTATAGACCAGGTGCTAGGTGTTGTCTAAACAATTCTGAGTTTTCTTACTATCTACATACTAAACTGTTTCAGAACACCCAGGAGACACATGGAGTGGCTGTGCCTACCCCATCTGTGCCAGAGGGCTTTGAAGGAAAAACAGCTCTAGGTAAGGTGTCCTCTCTGCAAAGGTATTTGAAGACCATAAAATGGTTTTAATGCACAGATCTGCTTATGTTTCTGTCATCTTTCCCTAACCATGCAGCTAGTTTGGCTGAAGACAATATACTGAGGCGTCAGGATTTGGCCTCCTGTGTTTCCCCTCAGACTGAGACAGCTTTCAGATTGACTGACTTAAGGAGGGTGCCAAGAGTCCTTGGGAAAGGACTGAAACACAGTTGGGAAGCTCTCATCAGATGAAACTAATACCTGCAAAGCATGTTGGGTTAGTTTCTTCTGTGATGCAACCATGGCAACTATCAAGATTTTTTAAAAAATACATAAATTTGTTTCCATTGTTGACATGGAAATCTGGTTGCTTAATTTGTTCCCTTGTTCAATGGGACGCATAGGAGGTAACTGAATTTTATCTCGACTCTAGATAGTGACTGAGATAATAGGAAGCCAGGAGACTGAATTTACTTTTCTGCCAAGTATTACATAAGGTCTGGCGAGTCCTCAAACAGTCTAATTCGAGTTGTTTCCTTTGTGGATCCCGTTTACCTAGTTTGATAAATGTATATAAAAATCAGTGCCTCAGCAAAGACAGAGAGATGCACCAAAGCAGAGTAAAATATGAAATAAGTCACTAGCAATTACTAACCTAAATCTCATGAACCCAAAAATTATGGAAATGTCTGAAAACGTCTTGTTTTTGTTTTGCTTAATTCCTCCCTCATTTTCATAATTAGCTGAGCACAAAATACTCTGCAGGATCTCCCAGTACAGAAAGAAGCCAAGAGACCTTCTCCTGTCCATTAACCTCAGCTTTTTTTTTTTAAGAAAAGGCTCCATCCGTTTTTTTTCTTAGTGGTGAGATGCAACTCTTATGTCAGTTTAGTTATGAACTAGGCCCTTCAGATGACTCATCCCAGCTGTGCTGACAAGTTCACAAGTATTATCCCTGCCTCCTAAGGAGTCAGTCTTGGAAGTTTCTAGGTGCCTTCAACTCCCAGGGAAGTCAACAGGAGTTGAGGGTGCTGAGTGCCCTAAAGATGAGTGTATCTCATCTTCTCCATAGAAAGCCTGGTACAAGTAATACCTGCTTCATTAGGGTCTGCCCCTGGGATTTTAGTTGCCAGATCATGTCCTTATTCTGGGCATCTCCTAAAGATGTATTGAAAGAGAGTGCACTATTAAAGAGCAGTGTGTTGCTGCTAAAATGATTTTTAATTGGGTCGTTTTAAATGTTTCCGGCTGGGTGTATGACACTTGGCTCTTCTTAGAAGGGTGATTTTTCTGGAGATGTTCTCTGTATGGATCTTGCCAATTTAATACCAATGTTCTTTCCATAGGCCTTGGGCCCCAAATCAATGGAAACCACAGAATGTTCTGTTCTGTTGGAGACCTGAGGTCAAAGGCTTTTGAGAGAGACTTTCTGGACGATGATATTCCTCCACCGCCTTCAATGGCCCCACCTCCGCCTCCACCCTCCATGGCACCCCCACCTCCACCACTGGAAATACCACTGCCTCCGCAGTGTGTGGCACCACCGCCACCGTCGCTGCCGCCGCCGCCACCATCACCACCACCACCACCACCACCTCCTCCAGTGGCAGCATCTCTGCCATCTGTGGCTCCACTTCCACTTTCCTCTTCCACCTTCTCCTCTCCCAGCTCACTGTCCCCTCCGGATTTCATTCCTCCGGCACCTCCACTCACACTTTTGATTCCCCCGGCGCCTCCTCTGCCACCTCCAGCACCTCCCATGCTTCCTACTCCCACAGCAGCTGTGTCCATCTCAAATGGCGTCTCCAAATGGAAATCAGAAACAGTTCTGAACATGAGGCAGACAGATACCAGGGGAAATGCCAGCACCTCCTCTCTCTGTGTCACCACTCCACCAGCCTCTAACCAGAAAGAAGAGACACTCACCAAGACCACTCCAGAACCTCACCTAACTTTCCCCAGATCATTTAAAGTACCTCCTGCTACCCCGGTGAGAACATCATCCATTCCCATTGAAGAGAAAGACTCCTGCAAGGAAGATGGGCCTATTTCTAGACAGCCTCATGCCCGCCCTCCCCTTCCGCATAGCTTTACCATAAGACCGGCAGCGAAAGTGCACTCAACTGGAGAAGCTGAGCAGAAATCTACCTTGGACAGGCAGATAGTAACCAAGCCGACCAGGCAAATCACAGAACCCGCAAGCCCAAGATCAGGGTCAGACTCTGGCAAAGGGGCTAATTCTAATAGCTATCGGTCTCCCTTGTCAGAGGCAACAAAGGTCCCTCTGTCACAGGTGCAGGAGAAAGCTGAGAAGGACTTCGGTCCAAAATTTGAGCTCCCTGCTGCGGAAGACGAATTGGATGTGCCCTCCCCAGACTACACATCATCTGACGATGACTGGAAAGAGCCCAGCAATCTAAACAAACTGAAGCAAGAACTGTCAGCCCTGCTGTCCTCTTCTTCGAAAAGGGAAGAGAGGCAGCTGGAGAAGCCCCTAACTCCCAGGCCTACACACAGTATTACTGACCATGCTAGCAATGATGGGTTTAGCGCTGGTGGGTCACAACAAGCTAAACCTATGTGGAAGCACTCACGGTTCCCAGCAGCGGGGGAAAGTGAGAGGAAAGAGAAGATAGCTACAAATGCACTCCCTGCAAAAGAGAACTCCTCTGACATGGCTCTCGCTGCTGCAAGCAATAAATCCGCCAGCACACAAGCAAGCAGTGTTCTGAAATTCAGGAGCGAGCTGGAAGCACTTCTCTCACCAACAAAGGAAGGTAAACCACCCATACGACCCGTGCATCACAGACACAGTCCGGGCACAAACAGAGCTACTCCTCTGCTGTCTGGGAGCAGCCAGACAAATTCTGGTGACTCCAGGCTGCCGAAACCTGTAGCCAATCAGCTCCCACCCACAGCTGCTTCAGTGGAAGCTGAGAAGATGCAGGAGGATTGTAAGACTCCTAATGCCCTCACTGGTAATAAGACTTTAGAGAACTCAAACCCTGTTCCAGAATACCTGCTGTCTGACGATGCTGGCAAGTCTCCAAACCTTCCTCAGAAACCAAAGGACCAACTCTTTATTCCAGCCTCCCCTTCACCCTCCTCTCTAGAGGCTGCCTCTCCCATACAAACCTCTGGGCCACATACAGACTTTTCTCTAGTCCAGTACAAGACCCATCAGGCCAAGGCCAGCTCCACAGACAATCTATCCTTTCTGACCCCTTCCCAAACTGTGGAGGAGGGGCCAGTCAGTGCCAGCAACCTTGATGTAAAAAGAGGCACGCTCCTGTACTCTGCAGAGAACCCACGTATGTCTTCAGAGCTGTCCTCCTCCTCCATGAATGCAGGCCAGGAGGATGATGATGCCCTGATCCACCCTGTCACAGGAGAAAAGGTGGAGAAAGGCTCTCCAATGGCTCTCCTCCTGGCCGCAAAACAGCGGGCCCAAAAAAACAGGCTTTCTGCATCCCGCCGGAATAGTTACATATCCAAGACGCCCCACGTGAAGCTATCGGAGAAATTCAGCAGCAGCCAGTCTGAAACTGGCTCAACCAACTTCTATTACAGTGAGTCCAAGCCCTATTCCTTTGTCGTGGTACCAAAGCCCGTGCAGAAGGAGTCCCCTGCCCTGTTGGAGGGAAGGCAGAATGACAGGATGGACAAACCTGAAGGCAAGGCACTGGGCTTCTTGGAACCAGGGCAGAGAGACTACAAACCCCTGTCATTCTCCAGCACTTCTGAGCAAAGCCAGAGCACGCAGAAACTTAGCGCAGGGGAGTCCCAGAGCCTTCCAAAGCCAGAGAGGTTTGGTGCCTCTAGTTTAATCCAAGGTCTCTTGGAGTCCAGCCACATGAGACCGCAAGATCCGCGGCCCAAACCCGACCTTTCCCTGTATGAGCGCTCTCCACCTCCTAGCTCCTCATCCAAGAAGGAGGAAGAAAATGGAGAGAAACTTGACTATGAGATTATCCCACCGCCACCAGAATTCAGCAATGATGCCAGCAGGGTGGACAATGCTTCTTCAAAGGGGGCAGAGAGCCATAGAGACCTCAGTATCCCAGCTTCCAGCCAACGCTGGGAAAGGCAGCAGGACATCCGGCGCCCAAGCTATGGCTATGGCAACAGCTATGCTCTGCCCCCGAAAACGGCCCCAGACAGCAGCACGAGGAATAGCGCCTTTAGTCATTACCCAGGCGGCAATTACTCCCCTGGTCTTCCTGTCAGCAGCCCAAACAGCCGCCCGCTGATCAAGAAGCGCCTCTACGTGTCTGAGCCCGATAGCTCCTACACAAGGACATCCACATCCTCCAGGACTGTTGGCACACCAGGGACCTACGGCCACGGTGGGGTGGGGTACAGCTCCCAGGCGGCAGAGGGGATGCGCCGGGTCAGTTCCACCCACAGGAATGCCGCCGGCAGCATGAAGGGCAGGCGGATGTCACTGGAACCCCCTGGGAAAACTGTGCCATATAGCAACCCTACGAACAACACCGTGTACAAAGGGCAGAGTGGGGACTGCTCAGCCGCCACTGCAGCAGCCACCAGCAGGTACGTTCCACTTACTGTGAGGACAGGTGTAAAATGCGAGCGGAGGGATTCCTTTGCCTGGCACACTGTGGGTACGTCTCGTTGCACCTAGCCCAGAGAAGGGAATGGTGCACATTTAAAGGTAGCGTGCTCACTGGTAGAGGCAGTGGGGATGCAGGGGTAGTTATGGCTGGAACAGCCTCTAGCCAATCTGTCCCTGCAAGTGTGTCTTCGGAGTCGGGCTCTCGATACTATGGTAACTGGCTCTAGAGGGAACTACCACTGGCTCCAGTGCAGTGTGATGCAGAATGAAATCTGTACAGGAACACAGTTACATTTGCCCCCACCACTCTGACACCTTGCTGCTTTGTATTATAAATGGTTTCCATGGCTTCTGATGACTTCCTCTTTGTTTCCTCCCTCAGGCCTGCCCAGGGCAGCCCACAGAACAGTGCTTCTGTGAACACCTTCACTGTCAGGCCTGGGACACGGCAACCAATTTCCTACATATACCAAGGTGGTAGCTATCTATAAGTTGGTTCAGCAGACTGCTTTGCTGCTTTCCGTTACATAAACCCCACAAGCCTGTTCCAACCTGATGTGACGCAAAATGGACCTTGAGGCATCGTTAATGACAAGACCCGTCCAGGAGTGGTTCTGTAGGGGCACAAGGGTCTGCCATGGCTCCCAGTAAGTGCATTGCTGGTAAATTATTGGGGATGAGGGTGGAACTAAAACACTTCTCAAAAACTGATCTGGAGAGTAGTTACTGAGGAGGACCAATTGCTGCACTGTTGTAGTGGGTGAATGCTTTATTTCCTCCACAGGAACATTAGGGTTAATGCTGTAGCCCATCAGTTCTCTTAAAAGTTAAAAGAAAGGAAAACATGCCCTGAATGCTGTTTAAAAGCATGTGATACAAAACTACTCGTTGGTGATTTTCTTTTGTTAAATTCAGTTTTAAAGCTATTTTAAATGCAATTTATTTGGGAGGGGCAAACACCCCACTGGGAACCTGCATGACAAGGGGAAGGTGATTGAATCCAAATACGCAAAAACAGGATGTAGAAATAGGGAGTTTTGACAGAACAGTGAAGAATGTGATCTGAGCAGAAGACTGAGGGTCCGGAGCTCCTGGAGTTGGGAATCTAATCCCAGGTCTCCCACGGACTCCCTCTCTAGCCTTGAGCAAGTCAATTAGCTGCACATTTTCAAAAATGGCTTTTGATTTTTGGGGGCCCCTCTGGACACCCAAGATCCATGAGAGCTGCTAGTGCTTCAGCAACTGAAAAAATCATCTTAGCGATCTCTCCTTGAGCAGCCAAAAATGGAGGTGTGCGTGTGCATGTTTAGAAGCCGCTTCTGAAAATCTCGGCCTTTAACTTCTTGTCTTCATTTTGCCCATTTATAAATGGTGCTAATGCTAATTACCACCTGCCTCAGAGGAGTTGAGAGAATTAACTGGTTACGGTTTGCAAAGTGCTTTGGAGATGGAAGACACTCAATAAGTGATAATTGTCCTTAAATTCTGTCCCTACTAATGGACATCACTGTGACTTATGAACAAACTGTGTAGAGTTTTACAGTTCTCTTCCCCTTCAGAAGATGCCCATTTAAACCCTATTCCAAACAGTTAAGCTACATGATTCCTCTAAATTGATGTCTCATAAAGGATGTGGTTTTAGTTTTAGCCTACTTTGGGGTCAGCTATTTTTAATGTAGCCCTTAAGTAGCTGACACACTGTCTTTGTAGTGTAACAGTAGTAAAATATTACTGGTTTATAGCATCGTCTGTTTTTAGCTATTTGTATAAATGTATTATGGACACTCTTGCACTCATCAGGCAGGCATGCTGTACTGTGTCTGCTTTCTTTCAGTTCAGATATCTGTCTGAATTACAGCCCCAACAATGGTTATCCAAATGAGATTGGAGCCATGAAAGTAACTTTAGGTAAAGGGGGCTTCAGTCTCTCTCTCTATAGCTATATATAGATATCTGTAGGGGGATATAATCTCATTTTAGATAACCAAAGTTTGGTTATCTAATTTAGTTGATAAAAGATACATAAATGAAACAAAAATTTAGCATGCATCAAAATAAACTCAATGAAAAGGACTGTAAAATAAATGTAAAAATATGTAGAGACTATTTTCCGGTTATGGACATCAAACAAAAGCACTTTGAGACACTAGTCTATTTTTTATTTAAAGCACTTTTTATTTTCTCTAATATGCAATATCTGCGTAGTTCACTTAACCTTTCCCATATAGTATGTGTATATGTAAAAGGTTCTTATTTTTGCTATTGGACTCAACATAAAGTGAAAGACTTTAGCTTACACTATGCAATTTTTAAAACCTTTTGTTGGTATGAACATCCTGTTTGTAAATGTATAGTAAGTGTACCGTTATTTGTAATACTATACTAATAACCTCACTTCTGGCCTTATTCCACAGTTGCCCCATATATGAGATATAAATTTAAGTATTTGGACTCCTACTTTGTTATGAATACAATTAGAATGCAAATATGATAAGTGCAATAGCTCAAATTCAATTACCCTAATGCACATATGACATATCATCCCAAATACGCTTGCTCCAGGTGGTATGGCAAAACTAACACATGAAATGCCTGTGTGTTGTACAAAAAAATAAAATGCATGGATACTGAAAGAAGCAGTTTTCTATATATTGTAAGTTGTTGCCAAAAGTACGAACACCCCAGTCCTGGAAATACTTAAGAACACATGCAACTTTTATATTGTTCCTAGTTCTTGTTGAAGTTTATGGGATTACATGTGTGAGTAAAGCAATGCACTTTTTTCACTGATTGCAGGATCGGGGCCTGAATATGGATTATTAAAAATATATTTTCCTTATAAACATTCAGATGAATTTCTAGTGCTTTGGATTCTTTTATTTTTATTTAAAACAAAACCACTTTTCACCCACCTTTTCGGTTTCACACAGGCATGATTTTGCTTTTTAATGTAACTTTGCAAATTCAGATTTTGGCTTTGACACCTGACGACAACTTGAAATTGTGAATGCCAACTTCCTGTCAAAACTGATCAAAAACAAGTCTGGAAAATTGAGGCTTTGCTCATAAATGATCCATTTTCACTAAAGAATGGCCGTGGGAGGGGAGGGGAAGTGTTTTTGGTTTTTTTGAGCAAAACCCTATAAAATTAGTTTGCTTTTATGAAAACACAAAATCTGAAACTTTTTTGTTTTTTGAGACATCTGAATTTTGTTGCTTGTATTTCACGCAGCCCCACTATTTTGCATCACTATTTTATATAATCTGGGACCTTTTTTCCTCCCACCAGAAATGTGTGATATGATACATAAGTAGTTCCATTGTCCATATTGATAAAATAGATTAGTTTACTTCACGGACTAGAAAAAGAATTTTCATTTTCATTTAATATGGACACCCACCCTTATAAGTTGATTGAAATAGTTACCTGGAGAACAATGAGGTGGTGTCTGTGGCGGTTAATTCAAGTGGGACTCTGTATTTGCAGTTATAAATTTGGATAGTGTAAATCCTAGTGGAAGTATATTTTACTTCCTGAATGCCAGCTTTTGGCCATACCTGCTCCTATTGAATTCAATGGCTAACCTGTAATGGACTTCCAGTGGAGCAGCAGGTCAGTGCTCTAATTGGTTCCCGGGGGAAGGCTGTCCCCACTGCAAAAAAATCACCCTCACAGATATTGGCAGAATAATCAGAGGAGCAAAAACCAAATGGGCAATGAAGAGTGAGACTTACAGAAGGGCTCTCCTACCTCCAGGCCAGGGTGGAAGCAATGTAACAGGACAGCCTGTGTAACTTGCACTGTGCTGCAGATAAACACAGGACTTTGTTTTCCAGGACTCTGAATTTGCACCAGTTCTAAATTCAACAATGTGGCGTTTGGTTTTTGTTTGCTTCTTTAAATATAAAATCACCCCAATGAATTAGTGGTTATATATTTCTACTTGGTCACTATATATATATATATATATATATATATATATATATATAGGTAATTGTTGCTTTATCACTGCATATAGGTTGCTTCCAAAATGAATAAGTGGCCTGTAGTCCATATTATCCTGAAGTTTAAAACCTATTAGTATTTTTAAACTATTTGCTTTAACTTTAATGAAAACTTGGTCACTCATCATTCACAACTGGTTACTCCCAGCAACTGAACTACACTCAGTATAACAGATTTTTATCTGTAAAATGTATAACAAGCTTCTATTTATGCACTGTATAAAAATGTCACCTCCACTATGCAATCTTTCTCTCATTAAATGTTTCCTTTTGTTTTTGCTTGAAAGGGTTTGGTTGTCTAATTAAATAAAACCTTTCTTTGACTTATTCAGTTATTCAAATGTTGTTTTAAAGAGACAAAATCTGCTCCCGATACATCTGGTTCAAAAGCATAATTTACCTCAACTTTAAGACTGAAAAAGGGGCAGGGCGGGAATTGCTTGTTTCCTGCCATCCATAAAAGAGGAAAGAGCCTTTCTTTTCTAGGTAACTCAAATTCAGTCTCTCTGTATAATTACCACCATCTGTCTGTGGGTCAGTCCAGCTGACTGTCCATAATAAAACACCACTGCAGGTGGTACTGTCTTATGTAGCTGGGTCACGAGAGGGTCCAAGGACATAAACAGGGGACAGTCCTTGCCCTTCCAGAGGCGCTCTCTCCCTCCAGTTCTTGTTAGGGCGGCCAACCAGGGAAGCTTGTACTATCTATCCCACGCTTGTTCTACATCAAGGCTCTAGTCTTTGGAGCTGCCAGTCCAACTTATTTCACTGAAACTCCCATGTGCATTTGCAAGTCCCAACATGAGTGTCTTTTAAAATGGAAAATGCTCACAGTGCAATGAGAACAAAAAAGACTGAGGCCTATTTTAAACATAGGCTCCCTCTCGCCATGCCTCCAAAGTAACTACACATTTGCATGTCTTTCGTTCAGCTCAGGTTATAGACAAGGCCTCTTTCCTGGGAAACTGCAGAGAGAGAGAGAGAGAGAGAGAGAGTGAGTGTAACATTTAGGATTTTAATATATATATATATATATATATATATATATATAATCCTCAATGAACACTCAAGAGGCACACTAAAAACTACGATCTGGGGCAAAGTGCATCCAACAGTAAAGATATCAATGAATCTAAATCTCCACTGCCCTCCTTTTTACAAATGGTTTCTACATAAATCAGGGTTTATTCTCCCTTCCCCCCCTTAACTGCCTTCTAATCACACTGGTGCAAATCCAGTGCACTGATGTAAAGTGGAGTTTACACTGTTACAGTTTACTTCAGTCTGTTACAGTCATGTGATTTTCCTTAGATCCCTACAGCACACTTACTTCAGACCATTGAGACGTCTGGTGGTGTGCAGAAAAATAAGAGCACTTTAAGAATGTTCTCCTATGTCCAGTGCTGGCACAGTACCTGCCACATGGCATTTAACTACCGCAGGCTGTTGTTACTTAGCTCTTTGGGGCTCTTTCTTCATTTTCTATTTGTGCAGAATCTAGCACCACGGGGTCCTGGTCTATGAGTAGGGCTCCTATGTTGCATTACTATAATAATGTCTTTTCTAGATGCTCAGAGACACAAGCACTGTAAAACTGGTTGAAAGAGAGAGAGTAATAGCCAGTGACACCTTTGCCCAAAATGGGATAATGGAATGTGAGCAGGGAGGAACTTGTTTGTGTCTCCCTTCATTTAGAAAGATATTTACTGAAGAAACACTCATTCGAGGTTTGGCAGAGAGCCAACTGCAGAGGCAGGAAGACATGTAAGTCAGAATAGAAAGCAAAAGTCCAGCCACTACCAAAAAAATCTAACCAAACAAAATGGCTCATCCATAGTTGAACCAGGTTTGCTTGTCTCCAAAACTATCAAGAACAGGCCTGCATGCCACATTTCACTCCAAGGAATGAGGATTTCAGTTTAAATTACTGAAAGTAACAGCTGTATCAGTTAAAAACAAAACAAAGTGGAAGCTCTCTGGCAGAGACAAAGTAAGACAACTGTAGGTACTGGGTGGGTGAAATAACACTGCTTTCTTCTGACATACAATGGGGCTTTTTCTTTACATGACCTCTGCAGCCTGCTGTATGTAAGTTAGCTCTTACACTGGCCTGACGTTTCAGGTCAGCTTTTTCAAAAGGGCTCATCTCCTATTAGGGCACTAAAATAACTGACCAGATCTTCCCAGAGGTTAGTATGCTGTCTATAGAACATTTCCAACACTGTTCTTTATTTAGGTACTTAAATAGGAGCTGAACTCTTCTGAGAAATCTGGCCCTGTAGAGAAGGAACAGGTATAACTGAATAATTAAATGATTAATCCCTCAATTTTTTTCTGCAGGATCCATTGGTTTTCCAAAGACAAAACAGTGGCTTGTAACACCTGAAACAAAACTTAGCTATTTCATTTTAAGTTATCTGGGGCCATATTCTGCAGCAGCTCTGGATTCTGAAAACCCCTTACCTTCAATGGGAACTCTACGCTAAACAGTTATTAGGGCGGTATTAGTCAAAATGCCAGTAAAAGCTGAGTCCAATTTTGCCCTTAACTCAGGGATTCAACCTCTTATGCATGGGGCAAAGAAATGTAAATCCATTCATTAGTTCGCAATCTAAAATTAAAAAATGGGTCCTTTAAGAAACTTAGCAGTATATATCACATCTTATTTTTTGCCTCAAATGATCTCAGTACTGGTGCTAGCAAAAGATTACCAGTTCAGTTATCAATAAGCAGACATGCTACTGCATGCAACAAGGGCATCCTTAAACCATAAAATGTAATCTTCTTAGGGTAGAAAGTGTGTATTCCTCCTCCTAGCACACAGAGGCATAGATCTTAGTTGAGACATTTTAGGTGCATCCCTGGTATAAATAATAAAAAATAAGGGTGGGACTGAAAGATGAGATATTTCTCCCTTCAAGAAAGTTATGGTTTAGATTCAATTGTCAGAGATCTTAATATGAAAGCAGAACAATACTGGGTATAGGAGACTATGAACGTTTGAGTTTTTTAAAAAAACTAACTGTAACAGCTTTTTCAACTGCCATGTCTCATTTCCCATTATACTGAAATATCCTGATGGGGAAGATTCTACTAGCTTAATGCATAATGATCCAGGCAGCTACTTATTTACCAAAAAGAAATGGATAAACTTTCAAAGAAAGATCTTTGTATGCTGCTCTCAGCTACGAAATCAAAAACTCTTAATTAGGTAACCCAATAGACAGCTGCTGCCCCTATGTGGTGGGACACAGGAACACTTAGTGTTGAGTATAAGCTATTAAAGTTTGAAGAAGTGTGGCCTATGGAACATTCAGCAATGGCCCTGGTATTGGTACCAGCAAGCTCATGGTCAATCAGGTGCCATAACACAAGGCTACATCACTAATAACGCAGCACTGGAACGTTACCTCTGACGTGGGGATTAGGGGATGGCTACACTCATGGCTCTGTAGGACCTAGGCTGGTGGACTTGGTGTTTCTAAAAGCCCATATTTGACAACGCACACCGCATCTCAGCCATGCTAATGCATCCATGCTGCACTATGCAGATCTTCTGACTCCTGTCTGGGGCTTGAGCAGAATCCACAGTGAAAAATGACCGGATTTCACCCTAAGTCAAATCAGGACCTGGTGAACTTGGGCTCAAACCACAGAGCATGGCTTAGCGTGAAGTGCAGACAGTCTTAGTGGCTGTAAACATATCATTGATTGATGACCCCGATTCAGGAAAGCACTAAAGCATTTGCTTAACTCCCATTGACATCAGTGATAGCTTCTATGTTTTACATGCTTTCCTAAGTAGTACTTTGCTGGATCAGGGCCTATGTCATGAAAAAGTTTCTACAATTCATTCAGGACCAAAGACAAATATATTGTATGTCTCTCTATGCCAGTCAGATGGTCTAGGCTTACTCTTTGGAATGATTGCAAGATAAATAGTAGAAGTCTGTGAAGGAAGTGCCCCAGTGAACCTCTACCCCTTTAGAAATTAAAACTATCTTATTAAAAACTGCTTTGCATTTTTCAAAGACATCCACCCATTTCACATGTAAACAGCACACGATCTGATTCAGTTCTCACTACAGTATCACGGAGGTCAATGATAATAAGTACACGGTCTTTCCTCTTCCTTTATTTTAAAATAGCTCTTAACGTGTCTGCTTTTATAACTGTTTCCCTTTTGAATATACTGTCCTGAACTACAGCAGCATGCTCTCTCTCTGTGCAACATTTCACGATGTTGGAATTCATAAGAAAGCAAAATTAGTTGAAAATGAAAAAAATACACCAGGAAAGTTATCTACCAGCCTGAAAATTATACATGAGCACTGCACAATTTGGGTCTGCTATGATATAAAGTGTACAGGAGATTAGATGATAACATTATCCTTCATTTTGATTTCTTGGCTCAAAGAACAGCATGCTACAGACTAAGAAGGGAAGTGGTTTCTAATCAGTTATTTTCTGTCAATTTGCCTCCTAGCATCTAGCGTGCCTGCATTTTGGACGGGGAGAGGTGGGTAGGAACCACACTTTGCATAAAATATCTAACGGCGGTTGGCCACATAAGCAGCGCTGCAGTTTTTCAAAACACTACAGTAATTTAAAGGAAACAGCCACGTTTTAAAAAGTTACATGCTAAGTTACAAAAATACTAAAGGGTGAGAAGAGCCAATACGAGGAATTTGGAGAGCGTGGCCCCCCTCCCAAGCACCAGAAGCCACTTAACATAAGTAGTACAACAGAAGTCACCCTCTTATGAAAAGTCATCAGCAAAATTTGGTCACAGTGACTTTCACAAGAACAAGGAATCTGAGCGTTCAGAATCTCCAGTCTGACTCCGAGCTGTAACCAGAGAGCTTTCCTCCTCAGCTTGCTTCACCTCTTCATCCCTTTAAATGAAGTATCTGCACAACAGGGAAGTGGAAGTTTTGACCATGGGAAAGTCATAGTAACTTGCTTTGGCTTTCAGGACTCTACTTAATGTCAAATATAATGCAGCCATCTAAACTACCCTCATCTCTGATACAGATACATCAGGGAGCCCAGCTCATAGCTCTCCCTAGGCAATACTTCACCATAATGGCACTCAAGGGCTGCACTGGAGAACAGAGCTGCACTTGGCATTCCTGCAGAACAGCCCAGATTTCCATCTGCTCCATTAGTGACTAGCTGAACATTCAGAAGTCCATTCACAGGACAAAAGCAAATGGCAGGTATCAAGCCTGTGAACGTGATTCACGCACTCAGAGGGAAGATGGTGCCTCCCTAACTACGCCAGAGGTTGCATAAGAACAACAGTGGGGCATTTCTGTGCTATAAATATTGAACCAAGGCTTCCTGTTCATTTGTCAGGATTAATGTACATTGCTCTTAATGTCACTGTTTCAATAATCCCTTCTCAGGCCAGGATCACACAAAACTGTCAGACTTTTTAACTGTTCTGCTACTTCTGTAAGTGATTTGATAGGCCAAGAAGAATAAAGCCAAATCCTTGATGGTTTTATTTATTTATTTTTACCTAATTGCCCATTTCCCATTCATTGGGCCTGAAATGAGAAATCTCTGGCGCCACACGTTAAAGCTTCATCACAGGTAACTCTGAACTCTACATGAAGGGGCTGTTTTTATAATTAGCTCGTGCCTAACGTGAAGTTGTTACAGGACCTGTCTTCTTGGCTGCAAGCCACACGCTCTGAGACAGGCAATGGGCCATATACATCCCTGGTGCATAACATCTGAAGTTATGCCAGGGATAAATCTGGACCAGTAAGTTTATAAAACTAGTCCTGTACACTGTTGTTTACAGTAGCTTCACTGGTCTGTGTTGGAACAGCGTGGTGTAAAACTTGATGGTCCCATCCCACTGTAGAGAGCAATGCCTTGTTCACGGGAGACCATGATAAGCCTCTCACAAAGTCTCGATGCGAGCGGTTTCTGAAACTGGGAAAAGCAGAAGACATAGTATGATATTAGATACAGTGCTAAGGCAACAGTATTTGAAGGGTCCCACTCTCTTACTTTAAGTTATCAACCACTGAGCTGCACTGTCAATACAGGGAAAACCCAACACCCACAACCAAGCAGGGTTCAGTGACTAATTTCTGCTGATTAATGTGTTGTTAGCTTCTTTATCATCTACTGCTTTCTTGCCCCCAACGGCTATTCAGTTAAAAAAAAGGGGGGGGGGGAATCACAAGACTAGCTTTATTTTGTTCCCCACCAGTCAAGTCCACACCTATAAATATCTGAGGACGCATTTGATCCATTTCTGCAGTACTACAAAAACAAAAAACCTGACCTCGTTTACAACAATCAGTAAGTACTCATGTCAGTAAGTTTAATATGCTCTTCCCAACTGCTGGAGGGTTATTGCTTCTCCTGCATGTAAAACTCACTTAATCATTTCATTTCAGCTAATAGGAGACTAACATTTCAAAATACACCAGTATTAATTTCATTTTGTACTTACACTTCCGAAAGATTGGAGTCAAGAACTGCTACTGAGCAGTCTTCGCTAATTGAAGCCAGAAGGGGTGAACTATAGGGTAAAAGAATGATTGCTGTTAAAACTTCCACTCACTGCAGACATCCTTATGTTTAATACGGGAAAAAGAAATCCCAGATTAAAAAGAGATATATGCTCAGTGTCACAAAACAGCACAATATACACACCACTCCCTTTACTATTAATGAATTGTGCGCGCCATATGTCATTCAGGGCATGTCTTTTTGCCTTTTTTAAATGAGGCTGGTATTTATTTTGCCCTAGTCTGTTCTATGCTATTGATCCTTTATTACAAAAGGTTGTGGCCAAGAGTACTTCCAAGAGTATTTTAGTTCCAAGAGCTAACGGCTATCAGCATCTAAACTGCCTCATTCCACCATAACATCATGAATGTTACCTGTGCGTAGAAAATGCAAACCCAGTGATGGTTTGGGAGTGCACAGCTGAACTTAGAGCAGAGTCTGGGTTCTTTGTGTCTACAAGAGCAACTGTCCCGTTTTCATCGCCTTCAAAAGAACAAAGGAGAACAGGGTTATTTGGCAGATCAAACTGTGAGAACAAAACATTTGATCAGAACGTGTCCTCTGGATAATGACAATCAGTCAATAGTAAAATAGCTCCTTACCTAAGACGAAGGTGTCACTTTGCTGTGGATGCCACGTGACTGAGGTAGGGAGGTAAGCAGAGGCACTGCAAACTGTCAGGAGAGAAACTGGGGTGAGCGTGAAGAAAACTGTGAGTTCAGATATTCCCATGGGGTTTTTATGCCTTCAGTTGCAGATTAAGATTTTTTTTAAACTTGTTGAACTTATGTGATGCTATTTTATAACTGGTTACTTTGTTCATTCTAGCAGGGGATTGGACTAGAAGATCTCTCGAGGTCCCTTCCAGTCCTATGAGTCTATCACTGGCTGAGATAAATTCTATGTGGCATAACAATGCAAACAATGAAACCTAGTAAATTTATCCCTCTTCTTCAGAAAATTCCATGTTTTGTATATCCACAGACTTACCAATTCGAGTGGCTGGTTTGGGGCATCTGGTATCCCACAGTAAAATTCTGTTGTCCTACGGATCCAAAGTTAATGGAGAAAAAAAGATATTTTATGAACACTTTCTTACCATCTAACACATCAATGAATAAAGTTTTGGAATAGGAGGAAGGAGTTGTAATCTCTGCTCTGCCACTCACTCTCTCACACTCTGTGCTTTTAGTTCCTCCTCTCTAAAATGAGGGGCAGTAACACTTACCTACCACGCCAGAGTGAGGCTCAGTATTTGTTTCAAAATGCAGCTACTGTTGTGTAACTGCTAAGTTTTATCAGTCAGAGGCAATATTGTGTCCTTGAGTGAGAACATTCCTATGCCATATTAAACAAATCTGGACCTCATTCAAAGCTATATGGTAAATTCATAACTGAAGAGCACATAGATGTTTTGATTCAGGGGATTTCATTGTTTATTTATTTTCTTCTGTTTATTTTCCAATTGTGACAACCAGTAAAAGTTGTATTTTTATAACAACATATTGCAACTGAATAGTCACTTCCCATCCTATAATTACAAGTCCAACTTTTACCACCCGACTCCCTTGTTTAAGGTCTCTCTGAACTGAGATTATCTAAAGTGTACACTCCCAGTATAGATGCACCTCACCAATGCAGCCTACCCTGATTTCATACCAGTGCAAGCTCTGCACTATGCTGGTGCTGTGCTCTGTAATGACAATTTAAACTGGGGTTGATAAATCCTCAGTACAGACAGATCCTTAAAGACGACAGAGCTGGTCAACAGTACATTTCAATGCAGTCAATACAATTTATCGCTGTAAGTTATGGACCAATGAATGTGCCAAACCACAGTGTGCTACCTATTGAAAACCTAACTACATGTTTTAACTGCAGAGCTCACAGGCCACATCAGATTTATATCATAGAGATTCGGAAACTGAATTAGTTTTACCTCTGCACAGGACAGGAACACGGTATCTTTACCAGGACAAGAGGCCACACATGTGACTGGACTGGAATGAGCTATCCAAAGGAAAAAAGGATAAAGCTATTGAAAGGGTAGGAACGTGGATCAAAGCTGAACGTGATGCCTAGCCAAGTAATGCGAGGCGAGAGGGGTGCTGGGTGGCTCACTTGCACTGCCTCTACCTGGGCTAGTAGAGATGTTACGCCACCATCTTCCATCAGCTCAAAATTCACATAAACTTGTATTAGAAAGTAATAAATATAAAATTCTAAGGGAGGAATATTTCCAGCACAGCCCAATTACCATAAAATGGATCCACAAAGGGGAGAGGAAAACTGTCACTTGTCAGTATGATGATTGGGGGAAGGAATGAGAGCGAGGAATGACACACATCCCTGGAAAGACATGGGCTAGAAAACTTCTAGTCAGCCTGCAAACCTCCTATGGACAAACTTTATAAGTGGTGTCAAATCATAAACACTGTCCACCTGAAGTATGCTGCATCTTCATTTATCATCATTCCTGGAAAGCTGAACAGCATGTGTTACAATTAGGACAACTATAAGTGGGCTTAGTAGCAAGAAATCCAAAGTAAATATCTTAGGTCCAAGATTGTGCTCTGGGGTCACCCACCAGCCAGTATACTGCATATATAAGCTCTGCAGAGCAGCGTGCGTTTTATCAGCTTGGGAACAACAGGATTTGAAGTCCACACCCCCCAAAGCAGCTCCTAGAAGTGAACAGAAGGAGCAAAATGCATAAGTAAGTTTGGGACTCACCTCTGTAAGAATGCAGCACTGTTTGCTGTGGGATGTCCCAAATCTTCACACTATGAGCAAGAACACAGCCACTTAGAAAGGGTGATGGATGATTCACTCAAAACAAGAGAGAAGCATGAAAGCAAAGGAAACTAACCAGAAATCTTTGCCGCCACTAACAGCCTGGGTGCTGTTGGAGAAAACGCTCACTGTTGTCACAATGTCGTCATGCTCATATTTACAAAACTTGTTCACTATTAGAGTTTCGTTCTCATCCAGCTCCCAGAGCTCCACAGCACCTGGAGGAGAATGGGGAAAGCCAATCATTTTACCAAGAGGGTTCATCCAAGAACCAACAGAAAAGCCTGAGAGAGACGATGCTTTTACCAAGAGCGCTCCTTCCCCAGAAGGGCCCTGTGCTGAACTGGATGGGATCTAAATGAAAATATCCCCACATTCAAATCAATTAACAGGGTCACAAAGCGCAAGAAAGTTTTCAAAAATACCACCATGATCGTATTAAGAATATTATGTGGCACTTGCAGTGGTCTTTATTTTCAAAGCATGTTACAACACATGCCATCAAAACATTAACAGTGCTTCAATATTACGGTGATGAATGTCACAGAAAACCCTAACCGATGGAATTCAGAACATCCCTCGGAGGTAGATTATTATTTATCATGTATTATCAAGGCACCTAGGAGCCCTATGATCCCATTATGCTACGTGCTCGCCCCCACTCTTACATCTAGGCCAGGAACTCGATCCAGAAATCTTAATCTGGGCTCAGGCTTTGTTTACAACTAAGGGTTCAGAACAGTCATGATCTCAGATGAGAGCACAGGAATTGGGGCTGGAACCCCGCAGTGCAATTGATTTTATATTGTGGTCTGAACACCTAAGTCTGTTTTGTGCATGGTCCCCTGCCATTTCAAATATAAACAAATTCTTGCTGACCAATCTGCATGCCCACGGTGTTTGCTCTAAAAATAATTAAAATTCTGAAAAGTGTTTAAAAAACCCAAACACTAACAGAACCTCCCACAGTCACTCCCACCTGTAATCACAAGCGATCCTAGAACCAGCCCCCTTAATACTATCCACTTCCTTCCATATGGCATCCAAGACAACTCACTTTATCTGCACCAGGGTAACTACTGATCATGCCCACAGATTACAGAACTACAGAGCTACAAAAATTCAATCAGTTTTAACTTACCAGAATCTGAAGCCACTAGAATTCCTTTATCTGCAACCCACTTCAAATCTGCTATGCCTGCTTCTGTCTGAACCCCAGCAGAGCAAAAGCCTTCATTAGGGGCCCGTTGTGGATCCTTAAATACCCAAATGGAACCCACCCAGCAACGTCCACTCAAGCTAGAAGCACCCAAGAGAAGGGCTCCATCTGGAAAAGAGGGAAATAAAGATGAGGAAGATGGTTAAACCCCCCAATTCCTAATATACTGAGAATATACAGATACACAATACAGAACTCAGGTTATCTAGGTTAACATAACTACAGCTTTGTCTTGAGTAGGAACAAAGCTAAAGTTTAGGTCCAGGCTAGCAATGGTTTAGGCAATGTGATGTAGGGAACCATTAGACTTGATGAAATCCGTAGGGATGCTCCATTTCTAAGGGGGTACAAAGGGTGTCTTGGGGACCTGCACCAAATGAACGGAGGTTGAGGGATAGGCAGGAGCCATGCCCAGTGGCTGAACTAGAGGTAGACAAGAGGAAGCTGTAGCGCCCTGCAGGGCCCCAAGAGATGCACAGGGAGAGGCGCCCCAGGAGGTCTGCCCGGGTGAGACTGTTCAGCAGCACAGGGGCTGTCCCAGGGGGGTCCAAGGAGAACTTCCCTGTGCAGCCGTGGGGACGTCCAGGGTTCCAGGAGGCTAGATGAGGTGGGAGATCCCGAGGAACGCAGAGGCGGGATGGCCCGGGGAAGCTCTACTAGGGGCTCCCGTGTGCCTGGGGCGGGGCGCGCGGCGTTACAGAACAGGGGCGCGGGGACGGACGAGTCATCCCACGGCTGCTGCGGGCCCCCCGCCCGGCTCCTGGAGCGCGGCACGGGGCCGGACACACCGGGGGGGGGAAAAGGTGCAAGGGCGGGGCACGGTGCAGGGCCGGGCATGTCCGGGGGGGCGGAGGAGTGCAAGGGGCGGGCATGCACGGGGAGGGGTGGCGGAAGAGAGCACGCCTGGGGGGCACGGTGCAAGGGCCGGGCACGCCCGGGGAGGCGGAGGGGTGCAGGGCCGGGGGGCGGCGGGGCGGTACCCGGTCGGTAGTGGGCCCCGTCCAGGTGGCGCTCCATGCAGGCGGGCGCGTTGGGCGGTATGTTCCACTCAGGCCCGGCCGCGGCCCCCCCGCCCGGCTGCTCCGGCTCGTGCATGGCAGCAGCGCGCGACTCCCCCCGTCCCGGGCACCGGCCGAGCAGACACGTGCACGCGGCCGCCCCGACTCCTCGGCCCCGCCCCCTGCCGCCGAGCCGGCCCCGCGTCTCCTCTCGCGAGACTTATCAGCGGCCCCGCCCTTCGCGAGATGATGATGACGACGACAACGATCCCTGCTCCTTCCCTAGCGAGGCTCTTACCGCCCCCTTCCCCCCGTTCACGCAGCTCGCGAGAGTTTGGCAGCCCCCCCAAGGTCTCGCGAGACTTTAATTCTCGTCCCTGAGGCGGCCATTTTGCTGCCGCTTCGCCGGGGTCACCGGGACGGGCCGTAGAGGGGCAGCGCCGTAGCCGTGCCGACAATGCTGTCCCGCCTGCGCCTGCGCGCCGGTAAGTGGGGCCCGTCCCGTGGGGCGAGGCTGTGGGGCGCGGCCGGCCGGGGGCCTGCACTGACCGCTCTTTGTCCTTCATCCCCAGCTCCGGCTGCGCTCAGGAGCCTGGCTCCCTCCCTCGCCGTGGGGTAAGTGCGGCCCGACCGACCGCGGGGTGCCGCTGGCCCGGCCCCGGGCGCCCGGGGCTCCTGGGTTTTTCCCTCCCTCCCCCACCCGGGTGGGCTGCGAGGGGACGGCTCCCCTCCCCCTCAGGGCCAGGCCTGGGGTCCCCTGCTCCTAGGCAGGAGCCGGGCGTCCTCCCCGCTCCCCGCTCCCCCCCCCGTTCCCAGTGGGAAGCCACCTGGGGCCTCTGGCCCCTGAGCCGTGGGGTCCCCCCCGCTGCGGGCCGGGCCGTTCCACGGCTGGTGGCTGCTTTATGTTGGCCTGGCAGGGGAGTGAGGTCAGGGGAAGGGCGTTTTAGGCTGTCCCTGGCCTCTGCTCTGCCCGTACAAGCTGACTTTCGTGGGCAGCTCTCTACTGCAGACCAGCCCCCAAAGGAAGCATGAAACGTGGCCGTCAGGCTGGTTTAACTCCCAGACTAACTTAGTCAACCCATGCGTGGACCCTTTTATGTCTGTAATGGGGTACGGTCTAGTCCTCCTAGATCGCTCTTCGTCAGCAGAGCTTACGGCACTTTGTAGAGGCGGTAACTTCCAAATCAGTTACGTTGGTTTAGCCAGCGTCTGCCTACTACAGGTACCAGCAGAAACAATACAAATCAATCTTATTTCAGTTCAAAAGTATCAACTGAACTAGACCAGTTTAAATTAGTTAGGTTAAATCAGCGGTTCTCAGCCTGTGGGTCGCGACCCCGGCGGGGGTCGAACGACCAAAACACAGGGGTCGCCTAAAGCCATCGGAAAATACATATTTCCGATGGCTTTAGCCACTGAGAAGTCGCGCTACCATCTGTAGCAGCGCTATTCAGCTGGAACGCACACCGTTATGGATGCGCGTTCCAAACTGAATGCCTGCGCGCATGCACAGACGTGATTGCATCATCCGTCCGGGGCCTAAGGGGCGGGGGAAGTGGGGGGAACACTCCACAGTCCATAGCAGCGCATTACGTGTGTCCGGCGCTTGCTGACGTCATCAGTGGGCGGACGCAGCAAGCGCCGGAGGACAGAAGCCTAGGAGACGGAGAGCCAAGAGAGCCTGCGAGACAGCCTGCTGGTGTAAAAAAGGTTAATAATGTAAAAACAGTACACACACCATACACACAATACTGTGTAAGTGTAAGGTGCTTTGTGTGTAATCATTATACAGTACACAAAGCAGCTTACACTTACACAAAGCACCATACATTTACACAGTGTGAACTACATCGGTCTTATACTATAAGAGACCACTATAAGATGTAGTCTTATGTCCGAATCATAACTGTAGCAAAATTACAGTTTTGAAGTAGCCACCAAAATTATTTTTTGGTTTGGGGTCACTGCAATATGAGGAACTGTATTGCGGGGTCACGGCATTAGAAAGGTTGAGAACCACTGGGTTAAATGGTGCATCTTTGTGTGTTAATCAGGCCTTAATATTTTGAGCTACTTTCTGGCAGCAGGTGCTCTTATCTGTCCTGCTATGGCAGCACTCAGCTAGTTTCTCATCCAACTTTTTTTAGTGTAAGAATAAATTTTTGTGAAGCATCTTGGGTAGAATATTAAAGGAATCAAAAGTATTTTTGTATAGGTTTGCTACAATTTCTCATTTAAGAAGTCTCAGCTGTAAATTTTCAAACAAGATCATAAAGGTCTCCTTTTTCTCCATATACGCAACCAACTTGTGTGCCTATTTGGGTTGATTTTACTAAATTTCACATGAGCAATCTATGCAAATAAATAGGTACAGGTAACTTTGTATGTGCATTAACCAAAGTCCATTTTGAATGCTTGGTGTATAGTCATTTGACTTCCAAATAACTGAAAAGATTTTGGGGCTGTCATTAAGAGCAAATGTTCTATCTTTGTTTGAGACTTCTTTTTTTGCAAAGGAATACATTTAACAGAAAAGCTCTTTTTACTTCTAGCGTGTTGCATGCATCCAGACCGTTTCACACAGGTCAGCGCTGCTTGGCTCCTTTGCCACCTCTCCCTGAGAAAGGAGGGCAAGTTCGTCATGGGTTGATCCCAGAGGAATTTTTCCAGTTCCTCTATCCTAAAACAGGAGTCACAGGTTAGTATGTTGTATCTTTTCAGGTTTGGTTAGGATTACTTGATGCTGCATACCTCCTATGGGTCAGCAAGTAGGGTAAAGTGTCTCAGAAGTTTAGGTTTTGCTTTTTTGGGTAGCCTGATGTTCATTTGGGTGATGCATTTTCTTTTGTGGTGTAAAAGAACGCACTCCATTTAGGATATTGTACCAATTATGGGCTTGATCATGCATGGTGGTAAGTTTCCTTCTGAGATACTGAGAACCTTTAACTCTTTTTTTTAAAGTCTGGGAAGTAAATGGGGGAGTTGATGGGAGGGTACTGTACAAACTTAGGACTTACCCTTTAGAGAAAGCTAAAGTGTATGTGTGTTATGGGCCTTATTAGAAGAAAAGTTTTTGCAGCTGCTTATTCACAGTAACTCCTAAATGTGGAGATTAATGCCCTATGCTGAGAGGGGAGCAGAGGCTAGAGATAACAGGCATTCCATGGTTACTTCCGCTGCTGGTGATGGAAGTCTTCATATAGCAGTATATCTCTTGGAACGGTGTAAGATGGAGTTGCCTCTACCTGATTCTTCCACCTGAGTCATCCTTTTTGTGGAAAGGAGGAATAAGTCCCTCAATATCCTTATGTAACTTAAAACATTAAAATATCTAGCTTTGCTTCCAGTCAACTGAACTTGCAATGGATCTACCTCCAAGTGGTGTGTTTAAAACAATATCCTCTCTTTTGTCTTCCTCTTCCCCCCCAATTTTAGGGCCCTATGTGCTGGGGACTGGGCTACTGTTCTACCTTCTCTCCAAGGAAATATATATAATTAACCATGAAACAATTGCAAGTATCTCCATATTGTCAATCCTCATCTATATAGTTAAAAAATATGGGGCGGATGTAGCAAGTTTTGCTGATAAACTCAATGAGGTAAGGAAAAAAGAGAACATAATCTAACTTTATGCTGAATCAAAATGCAAAAATTCCAGGGTGTTCAATTGCTAAAACAAGTTTGGATATCAACAGTTATCAAGAGTGCAACTTTTTTAAAACACTTCACCAGTTCTTCTAATGTTGAAGAAAAATAATGTTTTTTTTAATGATCATTCTCTTTGTACAGTGCTGAAAGCCTGTGTGATCCTTTAAAGTAGGTGATCTGTGCCAAATAAATCTTACGGGGCAGGCAACGTAACCTAAATTCATGGACAGGTTCAATGTACGATTGTGTACTGTAGAGACTCTCTTGCAATTGAGGGTTCTTGCATGTTGACTGCTATACTACTAACCCTGAAGAAAGGGTTGAAAGTCCCATCAGAATAGTACTTCCAGGCCCTGTTGGCTAAGGGAGCCAAAGCTGTCATGCATGTTAAGAAGGCACCTGTTTGCAGTGTGCTTATTTTATGCTATTTTGCCATGGGTGTCTCAATCTAAAAGTGCCTAGTATGCATTTATAGTTGGGTATATGTAAAATTTGGGTAAAAATTTTTTAAAAGCATCTTAAGTCCCATATTCAGTAGAGACTTGGATGCTTGGGAGCAGAAGCCTCTGACTTTCAAACTCAGATGCTTTTGAGAACGAGCTGGTGTGTGGTTTTGAGAAATAGCTGAATCATATAGGTGTATTGTGAAGCCAGTGCAGTTTTTTTTTACATTTATATTAGAATGAAATGAAGGAGTCTCATTTGTAGGTTAGAGACCTCGATGACTCATTCTTCATATTTTGGAGGCATGCTCTTTTATTTCTGTACTCTAGTGTGTTCCTTGGCAGTTTTCTGCTATGACCTTTTCTGTGCTAGAAAGGGTTTGATGGGATAACTATAGCTTCTTTTAGTCTAGACAAGGTTTTGCTCTCAGCAAACTCCTACTGTAAGGTCTGGCTTATATTGGTATAGGAGTGCTTTTGTTGATGTAGCTTATTTCAATTGGGTAACTTGGATAAAGTTTACTAGTAAAAGTGCTTCTATGTCAGAATAAACTACATCTACTCTGGGGGGGTTTCCAGGTGTAGCTGTACTGGTCAACCTTTTCCAGTGTAGACAAGGCCTTGGCAGAAAAGTGCTTACCTTGTAGCATATACTGGTTCCCTGAGTGAAATAAGCTATAATGACAAAAACTCATCTGTACTGGTAAAACTGCATTTATGTTTGAATTTTAAGTGTAGACCAGGGTTAAACTTTAAAAATGGCACTTGGTATTCTTGGCTGTCCATCCTTCCCTTCAGATGTGATAAGTTACAGTTTAAGGAGATGATGCAATTTTGAACGATCAGCAGTCGATTTCTTCCTTTCTTATATTTTTGTCTGGATCTTGAAGTTCCTTCTTATTTCAGGAGAAAGTTGCCAACGTTTTAGCTGTGAAAAATGAAGCAATCAACTACCTGGAGTCAGAAATTGAACAGGAAAAGAAGGAGCAATGGAGGGTGGATGGTCGCAGTTACCTTTTTGATGCTAAGCGGGTATGTTACAAACATAACTTGATAAATATCTTTTTACATACTTATGTGGCCTTCATTGCCATAGAATCTGAGTGTCTGTGTAGTTAACAAACAGCAAATGTGACTATCTGTACAATAGGCAGGGCCGGTACCATAGCCTGACTTTTCCAATTAAGAACTTGTTTTCAGTTGCGTATTTCTTAAGCAAAACTATACAAGCTCTAATTTTGCCATCCTGGGTGTCTGCCCCAGGCTGTTACTTTGCTTGTTTGTTTTATTTATTTATTTGAAAACTTCCTTTAAAATGATTCAGCCATTTCTGAGAATGAAGCTTGGGAAAAATCCATTGTTAAAGCTTTCTGACAATCTTGCATTGGAGAAATTTTACAACCTACAAGCTATGGGGCAGAGACTTGAAATTTGGTAGCAGGCCTGGGCTGAGGATGTTTCTTTGGCAGTCCATGTGAATCTGCCTAAATTTGGTCAAATTATAAGCCTTTGAAAGGATTCCAATCCATGCTGGGCATGCTGCAGCATAGAGTGAAGCAGGACTTCCCTGCCAATTGCAGCTTTGGGCTGCTGTGAGCAGGGTAGGGTCTGAGCACCTGAACTGAGAGCAGGGAGACTCTATCTTGTCAGTGATCTGGCTGGGAAAGGAGGAAGGGGGTGACAGATCAGATAGGTGCTAGGGTGCAGGGGGACCACTGCACCATAGCACTCAGGGTTCCTTTGAAAGGCAACATGTACGTACGTGTATTATGAAGTACAAGAATGCCAATAAAGTTGGTCAGAAAAGTCATAATGGAAAACTGAAATGCATCTTTTGTCTTAACTAGAATAATATTGCTATGATATTAGAGACTAACTACCGAGAAAGGCTACTCACTGTATACAATGAAGTGAAGAAGCGGCTAGACTACCAAATCGCTGTACAGCAACTCACGCGTCGTAAGGAACAAGATTACATGATCAACTGGGTAGAGAGAAACGTTGTTCAGAGCATCACTGCTCAACAGGTACTTCTAGCTTCTGAGCTGCTAGCAAGTTGACTCTGCCTCCTATGTCCAAATGGAGAGTACTGTTCCCCTTAACTGCCTGACATCTTTGGCCAAAAAAGACTAGTATTTCTTTAGCTGGCTTCCAGAGCAGCCGAGGCACATTTCTACTTTTCTGAGCAAAACCAATAGGCTCTGATTTCCCCCCCCAGAAATACTGAGCACTCTGCTGATTGCATTTGGAGTTGTGGTTACTGAGTGCTTCTAAAAATCAGGCCCAGTAACTCCAATTGGAAGAATACCTTCCAGCACAGTGGAAGACTTGTGGGTAGGAGAAGTGCCCAGGGGGCTGGGGTAGTTGCTTGCCGCATCCCTTGATGTACAGCATGGATGCTTTTAAATGTTGATTTTTAAGATTACTGGTGGAACTAGCACCTCTGCACATTTCCCTTCCTTGGTGCCTCACAGGGCCAAAGTAGTTTCAAAGGTTAGCCCTACATTGGGAAGTGAAGAAAATGAGTAGACCGAAGTAGAACTAGGTATGGAGTTGAAGAGAAGTAGATGGGGAGTTGATTTACATAAAGCTGTCTTCTCCCCTCCGTCAGTTCTGCCTGCACTTTAGAGAATACACACAGTCTTCCCCAAACTTACTGTTCTGCTGGTTAGGTTAATCTGACACCTACAGTCTCCTGTGAACTCTGCAAACTTACTTTTTTGTAGGATCAGATCTTAATCATCTAGAGTGATCATTACTTGCTAACGCTTGCACATAGACCAATATTTGGATTCACAGCTCCCTGACTTTTAGATGCTTATGCTAATTATAAATCATACATTAGCTGGAACTAGATCCTTTTTGCACCTGGCTTCAGTTTTTACTTAGCAGAATCTGAAGATGACCGGTGTGTACACATTGCCCATGCGAGTAATTCTGGGTTGTTTCAAGGCTTGTGAAAGTATTTCTTTTCATTTCTTTTTGCAGGAGAAGGAAAGTATTGCCAAGTGCATCTCCGACTTGAAGGTGTTATCGAAGAGTGCACAAGTGGCAGTGTAACAGCAAAGCATTGAATTCCAGTCAGCTCTGCGTGACTTCTCTTGGAAACCATACAACTATAACTCTCAATTAAAATAACTTCTGTACCATATCACTGAATGAGCTGCAATTATTTCTGACACATGAACAGGGACCTATGTACTTATTCCAGTTTGCTTTTATGCAGAAATTAGGATTCTGCAAACACTTCATGTTTCTCTGACTGGCTTTGCCACTGACTCTCACCATGCCTGGGCAAGTCATGCCTCAGTTTCCTCTTCTGTAAAATAAGTATATGGGGAATGGGAAAGTGAGGCATGATTCATACTTCTAAAGCATTTTGATATCCTTGCGTAATATGAACAAAGAACAATATTTACAGCAGATGTACATTTTTGTTATGGCTTCACCTTACGCAGACAGCAACGACGGAACAGAACGAGTCCTGCCTGCTGGTTTGTTCCTGGGCGGGGAGAGAGTAGGAGAGGCACTATACAGAGTAGGTTATATTCCACTTGTTGTGAAGGGCAGGTTTGGGCATTTCCCCCCCCCCCCCTTCACTTCCAGCTGTTCTATATGTCCCACCCTATACTCTTAGTTTTTGGAAAAACCAAATACTTGCTGTATTATGGCACAAAAGGTCCTCTGATCTGTCCTGCAAACATGAGCACTATTTCAGTACATGGCGATAAGTTGCTGTTACGTGGCTTGCTTTGCAAGCTAAACTTTCCCCAGTAAAGCCCTACTGGCAGGCTATAGAAGATGATTTTACACAATGCTACATTGAAGAGATTGTTACTTAGCATCTTACTTGGTCAAAGACAGAGGGGCTGCTCTTCCTTGTTGTGTTTAGTGGAAAAATTCCCTCCAGTCTATAAATTAAATGAATACTTGCTGTGTTAGTTTAGTTATGTTTTTTTTTTTAAATACAAAGACTCAAACTCTAACTTTCTTGTGGATCTTGTTGAAGATTAATGCTTTCAACTGTGCATGACTAGCACCTTCGCCCTGCTTTCTGGATGAATAGTGGGCTCCCTCCATACTCAGAAATGTGATGATGCTCCTTTGGCACAATCAAGTTGCCTTTAGGAATTCCTGCTTGTTCTGCTAGGACTGAAGGTGTCTTTCAGCTCTACATGCTGTCTGCTGGTTGTTTCCTCCAAAGCACATATCCCTTTGACTTGCTATTAGCAAACTGAAAAATTAGAATTGTCAATGTCATTTCCCTCAGTACTGCTGCCATATAAATCTCTCCATGGATTCTACATGCCTGCCTTAACCACTCTAGTGCTCCAATTGGCAGTGTTCTGACAAACGAAGGGCAACCACTATTCTCATTCCATTTTCCATCCCACTTTTTAGCCATTGCAACAATAGTACTAGGAGAGCAGGCACACAATTCATAATTGAACAGGGGGGGGCATAAGCCCAAACTTTAGGCTTTTTGTTAATGAAAATTTCTACTGATCCTACCCATTCAAAAAAAAAAATCTATTTCAAACTGACAATGGCTTTATTAGCATACAAATAGTTCCAGAGCAGTTTGAGAAGCCAAGCACAGCAACAATGTGCCAAGAGAAAGTTAAATCATCAATATACATGTTAAATAAGGATAGGTAGATCACTTGGCTTACATTTGAACCCACTCAGTTATCTGAAGGTTGACTCAAATGTTATTGGGTGTGTGTGCCACTTACTAGACATTTGGGAAAAAAAAAGCCAGTGGAGGGAGAATTGTAATTTAAAACAAAAATCAATCCATTCACTGCATATAGAGAGTCCTCTATTTATTGTGTCTGATCTCATCCAAGCCCCCACTGAGCATATTACTTTAGGAAGTAATTTATTTACAAATTACTTCCCATTGAAGTGATAAGACTATCATGTTGAAATGTTCGGCTGAAAAGGGATGATGTGACTTACCATGAGGGGAAAAATGTTTGTTTCTAACAGAGCCAATCAACATTTTGGTTGAGATTTTGAATTTTTGAAAATTTATGACCAGTTCTATTTCTTTTGAAATACCGTGTTTCAAAAAAAAAAAAATGCTAAGTTTTAAATTCAGAGGAAAAAAAAAAGCTATTCAAGAGATTTGCAAAACCAGAACATTCTCTTGTGTTCACTTTCCCTTAATAAAAAGTAAATGAGAATTTTAAAATGCTTTCTGTTTTAACAGTCTAAGATTCTGTGAGTTAGGTGGATAAAGACACGATTTAAAACACATTTAATTATGATTGCCTAAACATGGGACTTGTTTTCATGAAAGAAACTTGATATTTTTTAGCATAATGGTTTCTTGAATTATGAAATCGGACATTACTGAACTTCCTCATGCATGTGGTAAAAGGTCCGAGACAGCATCTGTCTCTCTGTTGCAACATCCAAGTGGCTTTAAATATGTTAAAATACCTTAGATAGCTGTGACTGATCTGCTTTGACAAAAACAAAATCAACAAGTATCTGCAGCTGCTAAAGCTTTGGACTATTTTCTTGGTGTCCTGTGGGCAACAATTTTATGAAGAGAGGTAAGATGTAATTATTTCATTTCTTAATTAAAAATCACATTTTTACTGGTAAAGAACAAATAAGTTATTTATTGTCAGAAATCTGGTTAATGAAGTGTTCTTTACTATGCCTTTCAATAAGTATGTTCGGATCTTTGGGCACTTCCAGATTTTGTCCTGACATTGACAAAGGATAGGAGAAAGTATTCTTTTTAAATGTGTGAAAGACCCATGCGAACAATAAAAGTACTAACTGATTACATGGGAAATACCAAGTGCTGTCAAATTCACAACAAACTGGACAGTCCAGATATATTACATCTGTTACCCCTCTAAGGGGATTAATATGCAACAGCTTGCCACTTTAAATAGTTACCCAAGCAATTTGCAACACAATTAATTTTGATTAAAGAACAAAAAGTTTATTTAACTACGAACAGATTTTAAGTGGGTACAAGTAACAAGGTATTAAAATCAGAAATGGCTACAAGAAAAAAGATAAAATGCTTTCTAAACCTTACAAACTAGACTTGGTTCAAAGTGACATCTCTTACCACATTCCCAGTACCATTGCTTACCAAAATCTCAAGCCAGGATCTGCTCCCAAAGTACAATGGCTGTTTCTCGTCTTAGTTGTAAGGAGAGATGGTTAGGGAGAGAAACTTGCAGGTGTGTTTGCTTCTAATTTTCACAGTTCAGTCACTTTTTGAAAAGCATTTTCGTAAGTGTGACCCCCTACTTAAAATTCTTTCTAGCTGAGAGCAAGGAAACATGGAGGCTACTGGAGTAAGGAAACTTCAGACTGTTGTTTTCCCACCTGTGTATGCTGAAATGCAGATTTTCTTTGTCTTTTTTCTTCCCTTCTCACCGTTTAAGGACTCCGTTTACAGCGTATGTGCAAATTGAGGTAAACAGCCATTCTTTTAAGACAGACTTGCTTGACCAATTCTGCCTAATCTTGGCTGAGTTTCAACATGTGCCTTTAACATTATACAGGGAGAATTTCATAACTTTACCCTACTGTTGCTTCATCCATTTCACTATGGTATTATTGAACAGTGAGTTATTAGTTTTCAAATGAAACTTTACAAGGCATATTTTGTACAAAAATTATTACAATATTGTGTAAGTGGAGTGGAATTGTGGTTGCCAGGACTCTAAGTTCTGTTCCTCATTCTGCCACTGACTTTCTGCCAATTTTGTTTGGGCGGGTTATTTACCATCTCCATGTTTGGTACACCTCACACAGGCACACACTAAAATGTAGATAATACTTTCTTAGTTCACACGTATGTTGTGAGGCTTAATCCATTGTAGTTCATTCAGCCTTTTCAGCTCCTTGAAAGAAAGCCTCTACTGAAGTACAAAATTAGAGTGGACCCAGAGTTTTCTAAACAGTATATACATATTTTTTATCCTTTAGTTACCAGAGGAAAAGAGAATGGGAAATTGGTTCTCGAACAACAATCTACCTCCAGGTAAATACATCTTTTGTAGGGGAAAAATGAGCCAAATTCTGTTCTCATTTACACGGGTATAATCCCAAAACTTCAACAGAGCAGCATCTGTATAATTGAGAATAGTATTTGGCTCACTTGATCAGCATGTCATCTCACCTCTCCTGTTTGTGTGACATTTTTGGTCATCATTGGGCAGCAAAGCTAGTGTGGTTGTATACATCTCACAGCTTGATCTACCATAGCCCCACTTTCATCCCTGGGTATTTCATCCTCTTCATTCCAATTAGTAAACCCTGCTGCAGAAATAAACTTATTTTTAAAGAAACAGATATGTTTTAATATTCTTTGCATTCACGTCCAGCACCATCATCGCCTGCCCCCACCACCATCAATGCCAGCACCTGTTCCAGCACAACTACTCTACTTCCGGGTACAAGAGACAAAAGCATGCCTGATAAGTAAACAAGAACTATTTTTTGTGTCTTAATTGTCATGGTGGCATGAGATCATTCATAGACTTCTAGGACAGTTGTTATAGGCAGTGAATGTAATGTCTCTGATTGTAAAGTGTTGCTTCAGAATTTGCTACAGATTCTGTATATTTAGATATTTATATTGCTGATACTCAGAAGTGTCTTTTTCATCAGCCCTTAATGCAATTCTAATGGAAACCACATGACCAATAACTCATAAAGAGCTTGGAAGTGATGCATCCAATTCCAAAAGAGAGGTTTTTAAATGAAAATGATAATTCTTTGATACATACAACACCACATTTTGATTTAAATAAGATACTAGCAGAACAGTATAAGTCAACAGGCTGATGCGATATGCCCCACGGTGATGCTGGGATCAACTGTTTAGCTTTTCAAAATTTCATGGAAATGAAAATGTCAGGCTAAATTCTACATACGTTAACGCTGTTGTAAATCAGGAGTAACTCCTTTAATTTTAGTGGAGTAACTCCTGATTTACACTGGAGCAAATGAGTGGAATCTTGTCATCCATAAATGTACAATGAGCAGAAGTATAACTAAATGACTCATCTTCAAAGATATAAACTCTTAGTAAAAACATCCATTACCCCCCTCCACCCCCGAGATTTTCTCCAGTTACAAGAGATGCAGGTTGCAGACTGTAATATGTTTCTTACAGCATGTGAATTGAATAATCTGCTTCCAGAAGATTAATGCCTTCAGTGTACATCCCTGTGGTCGGGTGGTTGTATGTATTTGCATTTAAATCTGAAGTGAGGATGTTTTTCTTTTTTTATGTGTTTGCCTTACAGACTTACCTGTTTTGTCAGATTTACATTCATTTTCTGAACGCTGCGTTTTTATGTCTTTGACACTCAGGCTCCATAAAGGGTGTGAGAATCCAAAGCATTTTAAAGCATACACTGAAATCCTCATCCTGCTCCCATTTAAGCCGTCCACTTCAATGGGAGATGGCTTTTTATAGTCTTCAGTACAGTGCTCTCCAATTACCAGGCCAGGCTCAATCCTGGCGTAAGTCAGGGAAGTTACATCAGGGCTGAATCTCGTCTGTTTAGATCAAATTTCTTCTCATTACTTAGAATGAATAAGTTGCTGATCTAGTTACCCATATGGGAGGGTCCATATTGCAGCTTGCACACCCTGTGGTAATGCTTTTAATGCCAATAACAGTATCTGAATGACACACTCATATTCTCACATCGGTTTTTCTTAGGTTCTTTCCTCTCATTTGGAATTTTGGCTCACTAAACAGCCACTCTCTGTAGACATGTGATTTTGTTATCCAATGACATCTGTCTCAGTTGATTCCAATTAAATGCCCGTGATGTAGTTCTGGTAAAATTAAAGTGTTTGAATTCAGTGTAAGGGGCTGAGAGAGTACTGGTCAGGCCTTAGCCACAACAGACAGCTGAAAAGGGAGGGGCTGTTTCTGACCCACTGTGTTTTGTGCATTAACAGCTCTCAGTTCTGTTACATACTGCTGGCCTGTATCCCTGCCGTCCTGTTGACCGTGCTGGTGTTTACCACCATCTACTTTATCAGAAAAGGGAAAAGAAAAGGTAAGGGACATGCAATGAGGACTAACAGCTGCAGAATATTGGCCTGCCCTAGCTAGTGGCAGAGGACAGCTGGTTACCAAGGGCCAGCTCTTCAAAGGTGTTTAGGCACCTAACTCACATTGAGATCAACTGGATTTCGATGCCTAAATAGGTTTTGGGATCTGGGCCCAAGTGTCTTGGGTGTTCCGTATTCAAACGCTGCTGATGCCGTTTTTTCATGGAGGGAGTGACAGCATTCACTTAGAATCTCCTCACCATCTCTGTTCAGGGTAGGCCTTTTGTCTTTATAACATTCCCAAATCATGTTTCAACTGTCATCCCATTCAGAAATATGCTTAGATGTTATATGCATCGTCAACAGCAATGACTTTTCTCTTTTACTGTTTACGTATTTAGGGAATATTCAAATCCTTGCCATGTGAAACAAAAAACAAACAAACAAAAATCATTACAACAGTGAACTTTTGTTTAAAGAGACATTAAGCAAGAATATAATCATCAGCTATCTCTGTTTTACAGAGCGGTACTGTATTACAGCATGACCACCACTGCAACACTTACGATATGTCATTTCTAGTGATTTGCTTAAATTGAGTGAAAACTCCAATTACGCATATTTAATTGACCGTGCATGTCTATTAAATGTTAATACCCCCAAAAACCAGACAGGCGTGCTTTGGGTTTTTGTGCAGGTGGATGTACTTTGTCTGAGTATTGAATAAATGGTAACCAAAAGTATCTGGTTATAGCAATAACTTTTCATCCACCTCTTGGCTCTGGGCACCGCTTCAGCTAGACTGGTGGTAATTTTGTCATCACGCAATGAAGCATAAAGCCCATTATAGCCAAGGATAGTCACTGTTAAAAAGTTTGAGCCATATTTTTCCAAGCACCCAGCATCCACCCCTTCCACACATCTTCCTGTGGGAATCTACCTGGGTAAGATCCAAGTTATTAGATTACTTAGAGTCGGTCTTCACTGCAAAATTAGTTCAGCTTTTTATTCAGGTGTTACCCAAATCCCTCCCATCCCTACACATACCCTATCTCCCAAGTTTAGTGGTGCTTTAAACACAAGCTAACTGGCCTTTTCCCTTTAGAGCCTGCGGTTTCACTTTCGTTTAGGCTGGTACGAGTAACCCATCTACTTTACAGTGAGGACTCAGACGAAACCACTCAGGTGCTTTCCACAATTCCTGCTGTGCGATCAGAAGGACAGACAAATCTCCCACAGGTCCCTGGGAAAGTGTCATAGAGCAGCTCAGTTTATGGTGACACCAAAAACCCGGGAGTTCTAATGAGACTAATGGAGGATCGCAGCCCCAGCAAGGATAGTGACTCGAGTGTGGCAGCTAACACCCTGGCTAAGCTAAGCTGTGGGCTGATCCCATGGCCTGACTCTGTAATGAAGAGAGACCCTTAGCTTGTAAGCTCTTTGGGGCAGGGACTTTGTTTGTACAGCACCCAGCGCAATGGGGTTCTGGTCCGTGGTTGGAGCTGCTAGGCATTTCTACAGTACAGATAATATAGTAAAATAATACAGGGGATGCAGATCAGAACATATTGTCCACATAGTTGCTGTGGTGCTGCAATTTGTGGTTGTGCCCTTCCTTCTCCAACTTGCCTGATTAAAAGCTTATTTCCAGTTGCAGAACAGTTTGCCTCAATCATTCCTTTGCCCTGGCCCTTCCCCCTCACCTCATGAACTGCATCAATTCATCCAGGCCTTAGAATGACCCTGAATACATACCCAGGGGGCTGGGATTTCTTCTGGGCCTTGCTGTCTTTGGTACCTATCCCTTTTCTTTGTTACAGATCACCAGAGACCTCAAAAGGCTTCTCCAGAGCCGGATCCTGCAGATACTGTGCATCAGGCACCTGACAAAAACACCCAGGGCAAGGTGGGAACTGTTTCCTTGGTGTGTCTCTTGATGCAATTTCAGATTCTCTGTACAAAATGCTACTTTATTATAACCATGAATTTGGGACTGAAAAAGAAGGTTCCTATAAATGTAACAGTTAAGTAGAGGTATCTTTTGCCTTAAACTATAGCTAGTGCTTTCCCTTGGATGCCACCCCAGTGCTCCATTTCTCATCTCTGCAGCATCCTCAGTCCCCATCAGCTTGCTGGGGTCCAAGAGACTGAAAAGAGTGTCCATCGAAGAATGGTAGATATTCCCTGCCCTGATTCAAATGCTACATTCCCCAAATACCACAGGGGCTCAGCCTGTCCCCTCTGCAGTTCCTTAGAGAGAGGGTATCATCTCTCTGACATTAGGTGGCTCCCCAGCTATGTTAAATGGGATAAAAACGAATAAGGAATATAAGTCCTCATGCCTCATCAATCAGTAACTGAGAGAATTAGGAAGTAACTTTTCCTTATGGGAAGTTTTTCCATAATTGACCAGAATGGTATTGATTCCTCTGAAGTCTCTAATATTGACCACGGTCATAAGTACTAGACAAGTCCTATGTTCCCCATGCACAGGGAGAGACAGGATGGGGCTGCTCAGACTAGACTGTATTTGAGAGCATCCCGGAAAGCACAGTGAAGGGTAGGAAATCCAGTCAGAACTGCAGCAGTTCCTCACTCCCAGATAACGTTTGCAGGTTCCCACACGTCTTGAAGGTGAGCTCACCTACGCCGATTTGATTTTCAAACAGAAGCCTCCGCCAAAGCCTGGTCTGTAGCTTGTGCTAGTTGCAGTGGAATGAAGACGTCTCTGCTGCCTGCAGTTCAAATGCAGATGGAAGTTGTGTCACAAGCCCTCCATTCTGCTTGGGTCATGTTCCGTATATAACATCAGCTGATTTCTTTAAGCTGTGCAGATGTCTGTCCTGTCCCACAAGGAAGTGTTGGCGAGTGGTCAGAGCAGGATAATAGGCATTCAGACTCTCCCTGACTCATGGTATGAGCTTGAAAAAATCATTTGCCTTTGTGTCTCGGTTTCCTCATCTATAAAATATAGATAACGTGTGTGATGCCTTTGTCTCTTTTCATTCCTTCTGCTAGATCTTTGTGATTCTTCAAACTGCTTCTAAAACTTCTTTGCATGTGTGAATAAGTGACAAGATAAGGGCAGGAAATATTTATCTCTGTCATCAAAGCAGATGTGTCCTGTCAGATGGTCTCATCCCTCTCACTTGCTTTTACATGTCCTTCTTAGATTAGTATTTACTGAAATAATCCATTTTATTGTACCTCCTTTTTAAATTGTCAATTGCTTTGGTTAACTGTGTTTGTTAATCACATACAAATAATTATCAATAGTAAATGGCATATGTAAATCTCTGCTCCCTGGTTGGATCATGAAACGTAGATTGTTTTTCTGGACTTCTGACTTCATGTCCTCGGTAGAATTTTAGGTTCAAAGAAACGCTGTTATGCTTATGAAATTCATGGCCACACTGGAGCCATTAAAAATACACATAATAATAAATAAATAGTGAGGGCACATCAAAATTCTGGGGGAGTATCAAAGGTTATAATGACACTTTCATCCGTAGCTTTTCAAGTACTTTTCAAAGGCAGGTAAGAATCATTATCTCCTTTTACAGCTGACGGAACTACTGTTTACCACCACTTCTGTCGGGGAGCTGTAGGGAAGCCTGCTATCCCAAGCTAGGGAGAGGAGGGAAGGGGGTTTCCCTCTGTTTTTAGCTGAGCACAGGGAAGTGTATTCTATTCCCCCACTACCCACACAGGTTCATGTGTAGGGAACTGAGACAGAGAGAGATGAAAGTCCAGGTTGTCAAAAATATTTAGGGTCCCCAATCAGTGGGAGTTAGGAACTTACAAATTGTTGTGGAGATGGGCTGAAATGACTTGCCCAAGGTCACACGACACATCAATGGTAGGTTGAACCTATATCTCCTGACACCCACTCTCTCACCCTGTTACTTGAATACTGAAACCTTCTTCATCCAGATTTTCAAAGGTATTTAGGTGGCTAAAGATGCAGCTCTGAATTCCTGCATAGATCCAGTTACAGAATCATGCTAAACAACACAGGTGTCTACCCTAGCTTGCAGTGACTCTGAGTAAGAGGGAAGTGGGAATGGGCTCAGCTGTGGTGAATTGCTAAATTCCCCTACAAGAGATGGTGCTTAGGGCAAGAGGAAATGACAGCTTGATTTATACCATTTTGATTAGGCAGGGCTGAAAAGAACAGAATCGCCTCCCCTCTTCTTTTGGAGCTATGGGCTATGCTGTCCTTCAGGGCTCTGTTTAGGAAGGCAGTGCAGAAAAATTCTAAGCTTAGTGCTGTAGGATTAATTAGAAGATTTAGCTGGGCCAAGCATTTTTTCTGCTTATTCGTTATGTTTGGCCTCAGAAAAGCTCAGTTTATCTCTCAGCCCAATGGGGCGTTGGTCCTGTGCTCACCAGGTCTCTCACAACTGGTGTTACTGCAGATGCCCGGCGGATAAACTTTCAGCCAGGCCCACAACTAATTAAATGGGGCCCATGTCCAAGTAGCTCACAACCCACAGCAGCTGGTCTATCCTGTTACGGATGAACGGGGGGAGGGGGGTTCTGCAGTGAAATCCATGCGTGCTGTGCAGTCTGGGTGAGCTCCCCCATGGACTCCAGCTGCATGGGGGCGGGGGACATAATCCCCTGACAGAGGCTGTAACTGGTATTAAACTGGTTCAGTGCTTCATCTTAGTCAAAAGGCCAAGGCATAGCACTTTTTTTTTAATCAGTATCTTCCTCAGATGAGTGAACTAGAATTGCTCCCTTTCAACTTTCCTATAACAGCCTTTATCAGAAAAACACAGGGCTTCTTCTACATCTTATTTTCACCCTCTGCCAAGCCTATTAGAAACAGCAGATGCTACTGATCAATTGCTGCTCTTTAACATAGCTTACCAGCTACAACTTTTTCCAGCCAAGATGTGGTTTGAAAGGGTCCGGAGACTATTATTTATTGTTTGTATTTTTGTAGCAGGACTCTGTGGTGCTAGATGCTGTACAAACAGAACAAAAAAGACAGCCACCTGCCCAAAGAGTTGACAAACCACTCAGAGACTGCTTTCTCTGAGCCCTTGTGGAGGATAGCGGGTGGTTTATACTAACTTAAATGTCAGACTTCTTGAGAAAGTTAGTGTAATCAGCAGAGGATGCTGCTTCTGCATTTGACTGTCACATGAGGCAAAGGTCTCTCTGATTAGAAGTCAGTGGTGCACACTGATTAGCTGTAATATTTTATCCCCCCGAGCTACCTCCTGTTGTAACAATGACCTTAACCAATTATCACAACTTCTTGTTTGTAAAATGGCAGAAACAATAGCTTAGAATCCTCCTGGGCAGTTGCAAGTCTGAGGCCCCTTTGTACTCCACAGAGACGGTTAGGATGTGCGAGTTCACACGAGATGCACCGTGCTGCAGCAACACAGCCCAGCATGTAACCCATGCTTTGCTCTCGCTACATATGACTTTGGATTTTTTTTAAAATATTAGAAAAATTAAAAGAAATATAGTATGGCTAATTATTCTACTGTGTCCATGCTTTGCTGTGCTCCAATGATCAGTGTATGAGAATTGCTCTTACGTGTGTTACAGCAGTGCCTACAGGCACCAGCTGAGATCAGGGCTCTGGTGTGCTTGGCATTAAAGACAATTCCTGCCTCCCAAAGAGTTTGCAGTCCAAATAAACCAAACTGCTAGAAACAGGGAGAAATTTCCATTTTTTCAAAAAGGGAATTGAGGCACACAATGCACTTTGCAAACACCAAGTAATAGTTACAACACCCTGTGATGTAATTATTTTCTCCATTTGACAAATTGCAAAATTGTGAGTGGTTTAGTGACTGGTTGAAAGCCATCTGAAGGAGAGTTTCTGGCTCAGATAAGATAACCAGGGTTCCCACATGGAGGAGGGGGGCAAGGATACACTTTACCAGGGCCCAGAAGCCCTGGGGGCCTGTCCCAGGCTGCAGCCCCCATGGGTATATGTGTGAGAGGGGGCCCATGTTACAAGTTTGTACTGGGCCCAAAAAAATTATGTTTGGGCCCTGAAGATAACATACCTCTCTTCAAATATTATTCAGTCAGGGTATGCCCCGTCTGCTAAATACTGTACTTCGGAAAAGAATATATACCTACCATCTTTTCCAACTGACCCTGGTCAACAATCCCTATGAGAAAGAGTGCAGAAGACAAATTGTATCTGGAATCCCTTTGCTGACTTTTGAAATAATAAAAATTGTACCTCCAGATATGCCAGCCCACTGTAGTCCCATTAGAGAACAGGTATGTTGTGCCCCTGTGGTGCATTTTGTTATTCACCACACTGTTGCCTGTTACTGTCTGGCGTCCTGTGTCTCAGCAAGACAGGCCCACTGTTGTGTGGTTCTGGGATTTATTTATTTGGGGAAGTGGGCAGTGTAGGAATAAGAGGACAGTTCAGCCTGCGTAGCCCATTCAGCCTTTGGCCTTTCTGCGGAGACTGCCCCCAAGGGCTCAGTTATGTTGGTTGCTTTGTGTTACAGACACCTGTCTTCTAGTGAATGTGCGGGAACCCAGTTCTCACATGGTCCTGGAAAGTCATCAGGTGCATATGTGTAACTGGGGCAAAAAGGTGGGAAGGAATGGCTGGGTAAAAACACTAGATCTGCAGCTGCACTGAAGGGGGAAACAAAGAGGATAGTAGAAAGCTGAGTGGGGAGGACAGTCCACCTTCAACCCTTAGTCGTTGGACTTATGATCAGAAGGTTGACCAGCTCAAATCTGACCCAGGCTATCTGTGAACAATAGCTAATAATAATAATATAACTGCCTTTCATTATCCTCCTGTGATAGATCTGTGCTGATGGATTAGAGGCAAAAGCATATATATCTCATTTATCAGTAGTCAGAGCCATTACCCTACCACAAAATGTTCAAGTCTTTGAATCAAGACTGGAGATCTTCCTTAAAAAAATACAAAGACAAGTAAACACTCTAGCTGAACCACAAGCTACAGGTTGGTTGCAGGAATCCTTGGGTGATGTTCTGTGGCCTGTGTTATGCAGGAGGCCAGACTAGGTACTCATAATTGTTCCTATTGGCCTTAAAACCCTAATTGCGGGTGCAGACAATGTGCTTCAGAAAATCATGGCTGAGTTTGGACTAGATTCCACGAATCCTGCTACCTTTGTATTACTGGTGAGGCCTTCCCTCCAGCGCGTGTAGAATGAGTAAGTAGAATATTCAGAGTGTATATTTCTCCCCAAGCCTGTTAATGCAACAGGACTATCAGTCTGCTTAGGTTATGTGGGTATAACTTACCCTGATAATTCAATTACCATCCTTGATTTATGACAGCTGCTTTGTGTGATGCCTCCTGGGGCTACCCAGGACTGAGAGGCACCTCCCTACCATCTGCCCTTAGCGTGAGGGAGCCTTGTTGGTGCCTGACAAGGGTCAGCTCCCCAACTCCATGGGCAATGCAGTCACTCCTGTCTAGGCCTCGCAGCCCCTGCTATCACACTGCAGGTTAGCGATAGGCACACTCTAACCCCTGAGCTCTCTGAGAGCCTCCCTGGAGTGTCTGTCCTCTGCTCCACTGGTCACTCACACTGCTCACCAATTCACTGCTTCCAAAGACACGGTACAACCCAGCTTACCAGTTCCACCTCGGAGCACTGCTCTGCTCAACACACAACACTGAGATTGCTTTACAGTTAACGCAAATGTAAGTTTATTTAACAAAGCATAACAATTCAAGCAGAAGTAAGTAGTGGCTCCATAAAAAATAAAATCATAACATGCGTTCTAGAGACTAGACTTAATTAACAAGATACTCTCAGGGCTAGCAGGGTATTGCTCATTTAAAATGCTTGCACCATTTTCTAGCCAGGCTGGCTGTGATCCCCTGGCTTGAGATGTGGATGCTGTCAGCTTGCTTCCTAGGTAAGGGTTTCTGTGTGTCCCTTTGCACACTAAGATATACCCAAAACAATCCTTTGTCTTTAGTCATAAACAGGACACTCTCTGGCTGTTTTTTACTTCCTGTATATGTCCTTTCTTGTAGATTTTCACAATCTTTAATTAGCACCTGACTCAATATGCAAATAGGCACACATTGTCAGGCACACACTACACAATACATGAATGGCCAGACAGGAAGATAGGTATATGGTGCCATTTGCCTGAAGATACATTACCAAAGTGCGTGACCTGCTTTGACTCCAAGACCTGAAGAACATTATTTTCAATATAGATACATAACTCCTTGAATATTATCCACACATACATGTTGCAATGGTTATGATGACCAGTGGGCTACTGGCTCTCAGTAGAGACCTCATATGCCACCCTTTGGTGAATTACTAGGCATCTATGTGACCCAGGGAATCTCTTGTAAAACCCGCTGTACCCTCTGCACCCTCTGCCAGTTGCCATCAAGAGGTTGCTTGGTCATCCTCTGATGTAGGCTCTATGCTGGGAATGACCGGCTTTGGATTCATGCCCAGGAGATAGGTTCTTAAAATAAGTATACAAGTGTCTTTGAACTTCTTTATCTTGTACGCATAGACAACTGGGTTCATGACCGAATTGGAATGAGACAGTAGAATGCCTGCGTACATCAGAGGCTGTGGGATGGGACAGTTGGGACAGAAATACATGACACAGTTTAGAATGGACAAAGGCAGCCAACAAATCACAAACAACAAGAGGACAAGGGCCAAAGATTTGGCCGTCTTGAACTCCTTCCCATAAAACACGCCTGCCCCTTTCGCGTTTGCTGCGCTTTGACTTAGCTTTGTCCGGATGATGTAGAATATATTGGTGTACAGAGCACACATGAGGATCAGGGGGATGACAATCCAGGTGAAGAAGCTGAAATACACCATATAGTCCATTCTCATCACCGAGGAGAAGTGACACTTGAGTTCACTGGAGTGTCCTGGGCCTTTTTGTGTCCTTTGGTTCCATCCAAACATGGGGACAAGCCCTGCCAGCAGGGATGCCAGCCAGCAAATTCCAAGAACCACCCAAATTCTTCTCTTCGTGGTGATTATCCTGTACCTGTTGGTGGCAGAAAACACCAGCCCTGTTAGATGCGATGCTTTAGCGACAGTGAAGCAGCATCCAAGAACTCACACCCTCCAGGGCTGGAGGTTCATTTGTGGTTGACTTGAGTGCTAAGCTCTCTTTTGGGCAAGGTATCTTCTTACAGGATAAGCAACAAGTCTTCACTCAGGACAGTCACTTTGTGCCATATGTGTAACGACTGACTGGTTTTAACCTAGTCTGTCTCTTACCATTTGGCCTGCTTTCAATGATCACATTTCTGGTCTGGTGCTGATATCAGCATTTCTGAGGCAAGGATATGATCTGCATTGCCATTGCCAGCAGCTGCTTCTGCCACTTTTGAGTTTTCCTTTAGGGACATCACCATTTATACTGTAATTTACTCCATTACTCCAGATCATACTATTCCTCTGCTCTCGGTACCCTTTGATGTAGGTCCTTTGCTCATAGAAACATGGCCTGATGTATTAATTTAGATGGAAAAAATGAACCCAAAGAGTTAAAGGTGTTCTCCTGACCCAGTCACTATATAGCATTAAACTGCATTAAACAAGGTTCAGGGTTTGGTAAACAGAGACCTCAGCCTGCTTAGGACCACAGCAAAGAGATTATTGAAAATCTTTTAAACCTTTTATTAAATATACAGAAAAGAAATCAAAACCAATGAAAGCATTTGTAATGTAAAGCAGTAAGCAAGGCTTTCATTTGAACAACGTCCCTTGTTCCCTTTCCCTTTAGCTGTAGAGAGTTTCTGATCCACCAGTTTTGGTTCATTGATTACTGGGCCCACACTTCTCTTGTTTGCCAGACATAATCTTAACACAGTCCTTGAATTATGTTTGTAGAGCTTTTTGGTTATACTAATGCAATCTTTCTGTCTCCCTTCTGCTCCTTTTCCCTGCCACATATGTTGTTATAGGTCACTGGGATATTTTATGAACTTTCATTCACTTCTGACAGTTGACCTCACAATGAGGGTAAATTTGCAGGCCCAAACAACAGGACCCTGTCCCGTCTGATCCTGTGCCATGTTGTTTTTTTCAGGCAGGTACTTGGCCACTCAAGTTACAGAAAAAATGGGTTTTTTCCCCCTCTTACTAGAACTTGCTGTTCCCTTTATGCCCATTCCTCATTTTGACCCAGTGCTGAAGTTGTCACTAATACTTGACGTGACTACCCCCAAAATAAACAAACACATAAAACATAGGCTACATAGCCAACAAAATGACTGACGAATGAAATAATGTTTCTCCATGATCCCAGCAGCTCTCTGATCCCTACAGGCCATGATATCATCATGACTTATTTTTTATATTGTGGTAGCATGTAGGGGCCCCCCAGACATGGCTCAGGACTCCATTTTGCTAGAGGCTATACAAACACAGAGTAATGAGACAGTCCCCATCCCAAAGAACTGATCTTAAATCAGTTTTGCAGATAGATAGATTTGGATAGATGATCTATCATTTTGGAACTGTGAGAGGGTGTTGGGGAGTGAACCCCCTTGTCAGCCCCCTGCCATGCTAGTGTAGCTAGCAGAAGGGCAGCAGAGCAGGGAGTTGGGTTGGGGTTGATTGCCTGAAGGAAAGGAGCTGGGCAGAGGAGCAGATTGAGTAGTTTCCCAGGGGAGTAATTAGCCTATGCAGCAGCTGTCCAAGAAGCCCTACAAGGTTTATAAGCCAGGCCAGAGGGTTTGGGAAGGGAGAGAGTAAAAAGGAGTCAGGGAAAGGACTGCCGGATTGCCTGTCTCCCTGACCTTGAGCAGCCCCTGCGAGGACTGACCCAGGCAGGGCACTGTATCATGGTGGGTACTTCAGACGCACGCTGTAAATAAACCACGGGTGACTGCAAATCTGTGGGTCCTCACCTCCTTTTTGGTCCAGGGGAGCCGAAAGAGGGAGGTGGCAGGACCGGACCTGTTACAGGAACGTACATAGAAAGTGAGTTTACTGCTTGAGAAACTTTCCTGCTTTGAAGCCACTTTAAATAGATAGGGGAGCAGGGAGCATCTGTATTCATAGTTTCATAGAAATGTAGGGCTGCAAGGGATCTCAAGAGGTCTTTTAGTCCACCCTCCAGCAGGACTGAGTAAACCTAGCTGTCGCAGGGCAGGTGTGAGACAGGGGGTAGGAGCACTGGAGGAGATGGGGAAGCTTGCGTCTAGATGTGAGCTGGGGCGCGGGGATGAGGAGGAACATCAGAGCATTAACTGGACCCCCATGTAATATGAACAATAACCTGAAATTGCAGCACCCTAAATGGACTGACTCACCTGGTGGCCAGCCTCACTCTCAGGTACCTGTCGATCGCGATAGCCAGGAGAGACAGGATGGAGGCATTAGTGAAAATCATTATCAGACAACACATGAACAGGCAAGAGTAGAAGTGGGTGACAACTCCCAGGCTCACCACGATGGCCAGGGGCATGACGAGGATCCCCACAGCGATATCTGCCAGTGCCAAGGAGATGATAAAGTAGAAGGTATTGTTGTGAAAAGCTGGGTTCAGCTTCACCACCCAGATGACCAGGATGTTGCCCAGAATCGCAGATATCCCAATAATGGACTCGATGGCGATGTAAACTACATCCAGGCTGCTTAGAGACAAGCTGCTGTTTGTCATGGTGAATATAGGGTGTAGCTTCTGACAGGTGAAGGAAGGAGGAAGACGCCAACAGGAACAAGCTTGAATGATATTTTTCTTCCACAACGGAACCAAAACTCAGCTTTCTCAGTGAGTTTCCTTAAAATAACCACCCCTTCACAACTTTACAGCCCCTTGGAATCATGCAGTAAACTAGCTGTTACCCCTCCTTAGCATGACAAAAAAGTTCATTGTACCTGGATATCCATGCAGTATGAGCCTCCCCCATGATTTCTCCTTGTTAGTGCCAGAACATCTTTTTGGCTCCGTCGATATCCTTTGGGCACTCTGGAAATTTACCTGAAGTGGTCAGAAATCTTGTAGTAACCTAGGCAAAAATCACCCTGCCTTCACTTGTCTCTTTCTAGTGACTATTTTAGAACGGTAAGCACTTTTTTCTTTCAGAATTTCCTAGTGTCAATTAACCACATCCCTCTAGATAAAGGTTTTTACTCTTCTTAAGAAATGAGACAGTTAAGAGGCAATCACCAGAGCCTTCTATTTTATTTTTGTCCATTTGACATGTTGAATAAACATTCTGCTTAATCTTCAACCAGGGCACTGAATGGGCAGAGACCCAGATGTCTCAAGATCCCCCGATCTTCACTGTCAACCTTCTAAGTCAGCTGTGCTCTTTGGGACGTGGATATGACTAGGATGGTCCTGTCATAATGCAGAGGCAAGGCCTTCTCAATGGAAGGCACCGGGCTCTGGAACTCATTAGCAAAAGACATCAGAATGAGTTCCAGCCTAATCATGTTCAGAGAGTAATGCTTGGGTCTGGGCAGTTCTTCAAGTTCCTAATCTGCACCTGTCACCCTAGCAGCTAGATGCAGCAAGGTCTTTCCACAGTGAAGCTGCTGAAGAATGAGCCTACACTGGTCATGGATAGAGGAAAGAAAAAGAAGGAAAAAAGGGATGGAAAAAGGCAGGGAGGAATTAAGAAAGAGAAAGTGAGATCTATGTAAGAATAACTAAGCTAATCTGAAAGTAGCTGAAATACTTATGGAAAAGTATTTCTGTGACCCTTGAATTGTACTTCATGGTAGCTGGGTACTCAGACATACAGTTAGACAATGCTACCCCAGAACAGGCAAATAGAAACCACAAAAGAAAGAGGGAAGAGCAGGATTAAAACAATTGTAAATTCCAAACTTTTATCCAGGTTCCAAAAGTGTCCTGTAAAAAACAGAAATGCAGCCCACGTGATGCTGATAGTTCGGGGTCCAGCCTTGACTTCCTTTCTTATGCCCTCTGCTCCCACTATAGGATGGCCAGATGTCCTGATTTTATAGATAGTTCTGATATTTGGGGCTTTGTCTTATATAGGCGCCTATTACTCCCCACCCCTGTCCTGATTTTTCACAGTTGCTACATGTTCACCCTATTTCACGCCTGACATTTAATTGCTTGCATTGTAATGGTCTATATCTTATTGTTAGCTCATGAGGGGAGTGACTTTATCTTCCTAAGAAAACAGCAAGAGTTCTGTGGCACCTTAAAGACTACCACATCTATTTGCACATAAGCTTTCGTGGGCAGAAACCCACTTCATCGGATGCATAATGTAAGCAGGAAACGATGCACTAAGAAAAAGAATGGAATGGAAAATAATCTTTGGAAGGCAACGTGTACAACTTTCATTTCCTGAAGTGTCTGTTGTCTCTGAGCTGGCAGCAGAACTAGTAATGTGGAAGTGAAATCAACCCAGGAGGGTAAGTTGTGAGACGGTTAGGGGAAAAATAAAATGAAAAAGCACAGATACTTCTTCTGCATGGCAGGCTCTATAAAACCAGTTACAGGGCCAAATTCACCCTGGGTGTAACCTTACTGAAATCGGCAGCATCACTTCTTGTTGGCCCAGGTATAATTCAGAGCCGAACTCTGCTTATTGGAATCACAGTAGAGATAATGGTCATTAATCTGGCTGTCATCTGCTGCATTGGGATGTGATTGAGGTTCGCTAGCGGCCTGGTCCAAAGCCAGTGGAGCGGGCCCTTAGCGAATCCCACCCATAGCAATTCCATTGACTTCAATAGATTTAGGATCAGGCCCTCGTGGAGGAGGGAGCCTTCGCAGAAGCTACTTATGCTGAGAACCAAATGGGATAAAGCTGGGGAAAGCCACACTTGTGGCTTGCACTGAACACGTATACGAAGTCCAGGTGCACGTCATCTACCCATTCTATTTGTGTGCTCTTAGAGCGTGGACTCTAGTCTGGCAATGAGAAAGCTAATGGTAAGGAGCGCATGCTAGGAATCAGCTTGTAAATAGCACAGCAAGCATCGAAATCTGCAGAAATTCCTCTGTCCAGCTGTCTCCAGGACAAGCAGCAATTTCGACTGTAGAAGGGTTTTCCGTAGGCCAGGGGGGCAGCACAGATACATATTTCACCCATTTGCCCAGCTATAAGTAAAGCTGAGCATGGACAAACACACACTCCTCTTTGCCTGCAGAGAATGACTTCATCTCTTGTTATTTTCTGCTGCAGCACGCTGCATTCAGCAGGTTGATATGTACAGATGTGTGTGTGATATGGATTGATATGATTGTGTGTGTAGGATGGACTGTGAACCAGCCAGGGTGCTGAAGGAAGGGTGTACATGAATGCATGATGTGTGAACACATATTGTGTACATGAAGAGGCCTGTAAACATCACACACATGGGTTATTTGCTACGTTTTTTTTCCTGGCAACACTTTTGCCCAGTCCAGAGAAGTATGTTACAGAGCTCAGGCTCTGTTTGTTTTTGTTGTTGCTCAGTGCTACTAGTTTGATCAGATTATCTGTTTGAAAACACAGCCGGATGAGGAAACCCTCCTATTCAGAGATACATGATGCCTCTAATTTTCTTCTTCTACTACCTATGACCAGATAAGAGTATTCACCACATCCTGTATTCAGCAGAGCCACCTCTATACTCCCCCCAACCTTTTCAGGAGCTCATGTTCAGCTGATTATCCCCTATGACCAATAGGTCTTTTTCAGAGTCACTGCTTCCCAGAATAGAGTCTCCTACCCAGCAAGTATGGCTTACATTCTTGGTTCCTAACTGCACTACTTTTCATTTGGCTAAACACATATTGTTTGTTTGCGCCCAGTTTATCAAGTGATCCAGACCATTCTGTACCGGTGACCTGTTCTCTTCATTATTTACCATTCTTCCAGCCTTTGAGTCATCCATAAACTTCCTCAGTGATGATCTGATATTTTCTTCCAGGTCGTTGATAAAAATGTTAAAATATTGTAGAGTCAAGAACTGATATCTGCAGGACCCCACTAGAAACACACCCATTCAATGATGATCCTCCACTTACATTCTGAGACGTATCAGTTAGCCAGATTTTAATCATTTCATGTGTGCCATGTTAGCTTTATACCTGTCTAGTTTTTTAATCAAAATGTCATGTGATACCAGAAAGTGAAAGAAGGTACCATCCTGACTGACAGGAGAGAACAACTTGACAGATGAAGCTCCAGATAACATGGATCACCTCTGCTATCTCAACTCAACTTTAACCAGCTCACTTAACCTTGATACAGACCTTGATGTGAGAATCAGCAAAGTCTCTGTCATCTTTGGCAGACTTGTCTCACGTATCTGGAGCAACAAGCTGCTAACCCTGAATACGAAGGTGTCCGTTTATCAGGCTTGCGTCCTCAAGTCCCCTCCTTTCCAGCTTTGAAAGCTGGGTCACGTTCTCCAAACAGGAGCAGAGATTGAACAACTTCCACCTTTGCTGTCTCAGAAAAATCCTTGGCGTCACTTGAGACCAACAGATCATTCACAACGAGATCCTTGAGAGACCCAGCCTACAGTCGGTGCAGACTATGCTGGACGCTCACAGGCTTTGCTGGCTGGGACACATGGAGCACATGCCTCAAGATCATTGGCTGATGGTTGTGCTCCGTGGCCAACTCAAGAACTACCAGTGACGCAGAGGAAGTCCAAAGCTCCAACATAGTAACACGGTTAAGCAGGGTCTCAAGAAATTCAGCATTTCCACTGACAACTGAGAGAAACCTGCCCACAACCATTCAGTCTGGAGAATAGGGCGACCAGATGTCCTCATTTTATAGGGACAGTCCTGATAATCAGGCCTTTTTCTTATGTAGGTACTTATTACCCCCAACCCCATCCCAATTTTTCATACTTGCTGTCTGGTCCCTTTATGGGAGAAGCTGGCTCAAGGCTGGTACAGTCATCACAGAGAGTCACCAGAGAGCCCAGGCTGAGGCCCATAGATGAGCCAGGAAGCAGAGTGTGCGCCAACCTCCATCAGCTAAAAAACCCTGTTCTGTGTAACCAGAGCCCTATGTACCCCTAGCTTGTCCCCACCCCGTACAGTCTTACTGAATCCTTTGACCAATAAAACCCCATTGGTCTTAACTGTAGAGACTGATAACCAAAATCACGTGAAGCTCAGGAATCAAACTGAATGTCCTCTTACTTCCTCTTAAACATTTCACTTCCTTAAGAAGCACATCACTTCCCTTCAAGTTACTACACTCTATTCCTATGCAATTGCTTTGTGCCATTTCTCTTGCAGTTACTTCTCTACATCACAGGGTATGCCTATCTGGATGATTGACATAAGCAATTGTGGTCACACACCCTGTTTTAAAATAGAGTGACCAGAAGCCCATATATTATACTTGTGGCTGGTTTTTGCTTTTCCTACAAGGTATCTGCAGAGTTACTTTTCAAACTGCTAAGAATGTGAAGGAGCCACAAGGGATGATCTCTGGGGTTAATGAGGGGAAATTCCTAGGTACAATTCACTTACTGGAAGGGTAAGGTGTACCCTTCATCTATAATTTAGTAGGTGTGTGAAATTTTGGGATAGAGGGTGCTTCGCTTGAAGGTATATCATGGGGAGAACTGAATTTTGGTTCCACTGTGGAAGATCAAATCCATTCACTCTTATGCCTGTTGGCATCTTTCTCCTTTCCTCACCTTGAACCTACTGAGGGTATTCCCTGTTGTTCACCAAGACAAACAGCAGCTTGTCCCTAAGCAACCTGGACATGGTTTACATCGCTGTTGAATCCATTATTGGGATATGTGTGACTGTGGGAAAAGCCTTGGACAGCTGGGTGGTGAAGCTAACCTGGCATTTCAGAGCAATGCCTTCTATCGCATCATCTCCCTGGAGCTGGCTGATACAGCCACGGGGATCCTCGTCACCAGAAATCACAACTGGCTCCTCCCTAGCTTCCAAAACTTCCATGGCAACTTTTTCAAAAGAGCTCAGCCTTGATAGTTCAGAAATCCTTGCCAAGCTGAACGCTGAAAATGTGGGGCAGTGTTCCATGTGCTGACGTTAATATTAAAATAAATACCACGAGAACCCACCCCTGCTCGGGGTGGGCCTCTGCCTTCCTCCACTGGGGGCTCAGCTGAGGTTGGTGAGCCTGCTGCAGCCCGGGCTAACAGAGCCAGGTCTTTTCACGTGGCCCGTAGAAGCTTATGTATTTGGATAGAGCCATCCCAAGCTTGTTCCTCACTGCTGCTCACCCACTCAGCTGCATGGCTTCACAACTGTCTCCTTCACTTCCGGAATGCTACAGAATCCTGGACTCATGCCACCGAGTATAGGTCCAGCTTGCTGGGGAGTATTTGTGTGGGGGGGGGAGCATAACACAGAGATACAGTCAGCTGATTCCTGCGCTCCAGACAAGCTCAGCCCACCCGGGATGGCATTCTAGGATGGGGGGACCATGGCACTTTTGTGTTGGGATTTGATCAGCAGGAGGCCACGACATCAGCTGTACCAAGCTGCTCTGAAGTAAGATAGGGTTAACTGATAACCTTATTAGTCTATCCGTAACTGATTGTAAATCTAAGTAAAAACAACACGAGTCCTGTAGTACCTTAAAGACAAACAAATTTCTGTGGGTATAAGTTAGTCTTTAAAGTGCTACAGGCCTCTCGTTTTTGCCGTATAAACCTAAGTAGGAATTCCTTCCCTATACCCCCAGGTAGTTGCAATGCAGAGAGAAGCATTTTAGAAGCCCAAAGACACCAAAGATTGCTAACAAGGTTGGTGGGCTGGAGTCAGTTCAGTCTTTGAGTGGAGGAGTTATTACTTAGCAATGCCTGAGTTAAAGGTTTGTTAATTTATGAGCTACAAGAATAAATCCCACTCACTTTCCTTCCGCAGTGTCCCAGCTTCCTGAAGATCATTTATTTTTGCCTAGTGTGTAAAGACACTGGGAGGCCGTAATGCATGTGTAAGCAGATGCTACTTCCCCCATCCCACTCCAATCAACTTTTGAAAATTGGACTTAGGATCCCAGGTCACATAGACAATTTTGAAAAGTTGAGCCAATATGGCCAGGGAGCAATTTGATTGTTTAGCAATGGTTCCAAGCCAACATGTCCCGCTTTCCAGCTCTGAGCTGGGAGTGAACAGAATGTAAGTGGCACTTTGCTATGTTCTCACCCTCACGCCCAGTGGGCATCCAGCTTCAGTATCCTCCCAAGGCAATCCACTGATATCCACCCTTTCATCCCTAACCCAGACACTACTCACGTTGAATAATGTCTTTTCACAGTGCCTGGATAATGCTACTGCAGTCAGCAGTGCACTTGTGGGGCAAGGGGCTAGTCAGTGTGAGAAAGGGAATTCCAGTCTGGCCTTTTGATAGAAAGTCTGGCAGGGAGTGGGAAATGCCAGATGAAAAGGAAAAATAACCTGGCCTATTGTCCAAAGCACTTGCAACCCCTCCCAGCTTGATATCATCCACAAACATTATAAACATACTCTCTCTGCTATTATCCAAATCATTTATGAAGATACTGAATAGAATCAGGCCCCGGACAGATACCTGTGGGACCCCACTTGATATGCCCTTCCAACTTGATTCAAACCATTGATATCTATCCTCTCAGTACAGTTTTCCAGCCAGTTGTGCACCCACCTTACAGTAGGTTCAGCTAGGCTATATTTCTTTAGCTTGTCTATGAAATGGTCATGTGTAGGGTGACTAGATGTCCCCATTTTATAGTCCTGATATTTGGGGCTTTTTCTTCTACAGGACCTATTATCCCCCACCCCGTCCTGATTTTTCACACTTGCTATCTGGTCACTCTAGTCATGTAAGACAGTATCAAAAGCCTTAGTAAAGTTAAGATATATAAGTTTAGGGAACTTAAAACCCTGATGTTCATTTGTGTTCCCCCACCCACATTTGAGCAACTCAAGCTTTATCAGTCTTTCACACATCAGCACATCCATGAAAGGAGAAAAAAATAGTAAGGAAGTTGTTCTCTGCTCTGGCCCTGATCCAGATTTGAGGCGTGTTCGGGTCTGAGATTTTATTTCAGATTCTGCTCTGTTCTCACTGTATTGGAGTGGTTTGATGTAAAATGACTGAAAGATAGTAAAGATTATTTGGTTTTACATTTTTTTAAATCAACATGTTTATAAACCCTGTATTCATTTCAATGCTCCTTTATCAAAGTGCTGTGTGCTCCACAAATATGCAGACAGACAGATGGATGTGTCAGGAGGAACAAGGCATGAGATGGGACATAGTCTGAAACATGCAGACTGGAATGCTCAGGTCCGCTTATACAAAGTGTCTGCTCCAATTGCCCTGGATGCAGAGTTAGCTAGGAGCCTGGCTTAGCTTATCACAGTGGTTGCTGAACCTGGGACATGCGGGAATCTTTGGTCTCTAAAAGACGGTACACAGTTCACTGAGGATCACATTTTCATAAGTAGCCACTGATTTGGATGCTTCAGTTTTTTAGTGCCCATCTTGAGACTGAACACCAAAACACCCATTTAGGCTGGATTTTGGAAGCTGCTGAGCACCCAAAGGTCAAGTTAATGTCAGTAAGAGATGTAAGTTCTCAGCACTTCATTATCCACGCTCTAGGCATCACGAGATAGTCCTCCAAAATTTAGAGAGCACTTTTGAAAATTTGGCCTCGAATCCCACACCTTGCATATTGCTTAGATTTGCTAATCAGTGACCAGCACAAAATGATTCTGTTCAGCTAACAATATGAGACTTTCAAACCTTTCTAGGGGATTTGGACACTTAAGGAGACGTGAGCATCCAGATCCCTTAAGCAATTTTGAAAAATCTCAGCCACGAACTATACAGCCTGTGGCTACTTTCCACCAGTCCATCCGAAACAGCTGTTAATCCCTCTGCAGATCAAGGGACGGAAAAAGAACTAGACAAAATTAAAAACAAAAAAAAAAAGTTAAGGGGAATCTTTCTGCAAAATAGCCACAAGATGGCGGCACTTTCCTGCATCAAGCAAACCTGGAGTGACAATAAGATAGTTTCATCAATTGATTCAGGAATGCTAGCAGAGGGAATTATTGTATAAAGAGCCTGACCTGATTAGCTAGTCCTCACCTTTCCTGGGTGTTCAGTATCTAAGGTGAGAATTACACCTTTAAAGCCTCCCTTTGCTCTGATGCCTACAAAAAACTGAAGGATGGTTAGATGGGTGGTAGGCTGTAATTGCTGCCTATCACGCCTACCAGCACTGTCTCTTTGTGCTGCCCCTGCCTGTCTGCTGTACTCACCCTATCCTCTCATCTTGCACTTAGATGGTAAGGACTTCGAGGAAGGGACTGAGCTTTTGTTCTGTGTTTGTACAGCAATGAGATCCTGGTCTGCGCCTGGGGCACTCAGGCACTATGGTAATACAAATAAGTAAAGAAATAAGTAAGAAGAATTAGCTATTCTGCGCTTGAAATGATGGAAAATAATAAAATCCACCCTTTCAACCTCAATCATATCAGGCCAAATTCCTGCAGGCTGTTGCCTGTTGACTCGAGCAGGTCATCACAAGGGCTGGCTTTGGCCCTAAGTGTCATTTTCCCCTCAGTACCAGCCTTTCCTTTAAGAGTGTGCCCTTTTGTGTTCTTGAGTCTATTTAAGGCAATGGCTCCTCCAGGCACTTAAGCTACAAAGAATCGTCCTGGTATTTTGCCCAAGAGTGGGCGTCGCTCTACATGTAAAGGTACTAGAGAACGTTACAAAAGCCAAACCCTGGCCCCGTCAAGTTTCTCATTTCAGAGTTAAAAGGCAATAAGGAGACATGAATGGAGCCCAACATCTGAGCTGGAAGGGTGGGACAAGGCAACATGGAAGATGGTTTTCATCTGCAAAATCTAAACACTCAGAGTTTAACATGGTGGCCAAAAGTTTCAAACTTTGGGTACGTAAAGTTTAGGCAGCTAACTAAATGAGAAGAAAGATGGTCTTGTAATGAAAGGCTTTGGAGTGAGACTCAGGAGACTTTGATTTACTTCCAAGCTCTGCCACAGACTCTGTGTGCCCTTGGGTAAATCATTTAATTTCCCCGTGCTTCAGTTCCCCATCTGCCCAATGAGAATAATAACCCTTTCTCTCACTAGCTGTCTATTTAAATCATTAGCTGTTTGGTCCAGGGACTTCTCTCACCATGTGTTTGTACAGTGCTTAGTACCATGGAATTGTCATCTTGGTTTAGGCCTGTAGGTGATTCTGTAACATATATAAGTGGCAGGATTTTCAGAAGTACTAAGCGCCTTGTAGTCCCTCTCAGAAGCAGGCCACTTTTATTTGGGTAGTTAATATCAGCCCGTGTTGGGATGCACCTGACCTTTTGTGGCCCCCTCCTGTGGAGGCCCTGAGATCCTACAATAACCCGCCTCAGGACGGAGCAGCAAAGGGGGATCTTCAGGCCTCTCTACAGGCCCCACAGAAGCAGCAGACTCAGATAAAAGGCGCTGCAGAGCTGAGCACGTCAGTCCCGGGATAGGAGCAGAGGGTGAGGAAGGTTTTCCACGCTGCCCAAAGGAGCTCCATGGGCTGTGTGTACTGGTCACGGGAGTGAGAAGACCTAGGAGCTGTAACCGTAAGGTAGAGGGTGAAGGGATCTGGGGGCCAGGTGGGAATAGGGTCAAAGAATGCAGCAGCAATGAATTGAAGGGACCCGTATGTAGCTGTTGTTTATAGGGTCCCTGGGTTGGAACCTGGGTCATGCATTTCCCCTCCACTCTGGGCCCCGCACCAGTTGGGCATGAGACACTCTAAGCTCATCTCAGCAGGAGGTTAGCTCTTAGCGTCCATCAGGACGGTGCAGGGAGCAGTAAAAAGGGAGATTTAAAACCCACGTATCAGTCACGCACGGAGGGACAGAAAAGAAGCAGGTTCCAGTTGTTACACCTCAGCTGCCCTGCAATTCAAAGAAGAAATAAAATAAACTGATCTCTTGGGGCCAAGCTCACCATTGGTACACAGGGGTGCAACTCCACTGAAGCCAGCTAAGCTGCACCTGCCAGAATCAAGGTTGAATGAGGCCCTGTCAGTGTAATACACCCACTCTTCCCATATCATTCCTGGCACGGATACTGTAAAATACGCGTATTTTCTTCAGATGCTTCCTCAGTCAGGCAGCATCTGTTTCCTGCCCTAAACAATCAGGTTGCTGGACTTTTGTGACTCCTTGCCACAGAGCAAATAAGATCCTTTCAGAACCCATTCCTTTCTCTATAGCTCCCCACCTATTACACACACGCTTGCCCTCAGCATGTCAGCTTCATGCACAAGAGTGAAACCACCGCAAGCAGCTGTCACATCTTCTCTCCCAGGCTGTGCTTCCTGTTTTACTGAGCACCCACCTCCTCTTTCTACCCAGTTTTTTTCAAAACCAGCTTCAGGAAACAGCGAGCTTGGGATTTTACAACTTGTGAAGTGATGAGAAATCCCCAGCTCTGTGCAGCAAGGCGAGGAGGCTAGCATTTGCTACCTCACTCCTTGTGGCATTCAGCTATTCTGTATTTATTTTTTCCTTCTCACTGTTTACTTAATATATGGGATGCATTTAAAAAGTCAGACATCTGAGGAAGAGCCCCCTCATTTACTAGTTTTCAATGAAATTAAACTCAGTGTTGGAGCATTAAGCTTCTGTCATGTCCCCTGCTGGAAGCTGGGCCATATACGGAATAATAGACTGGAACTGCTACTGGCTAATGGAGTCTTTTAGCTCAATCAGGAGAGGTTTGCACATTGATCCTGAGTTAGACCCTGGCAATGACCCCTCGGGGAGTTGGTGATCATTGAAAAATCCCTCACAAAAAAAAAAAAAAAAAAAACTCATGGCAATAATCTGAAACTGTAGTTATTTACACCATTACAGGTTAATATTTGGCATTGTTGCTGCAAATTTGTCATGCCTTTTACAAGGGAATTTGTGGCTGGAATTGTGGTCTCTAGAGCTAGTTTGAAAAATGAAGAAAAAGTTTCAAGGGGAAGATTTTTCATCAAAGCTTAAATTTTTTGAAAAAAGCGAAGCTCTGTTCAAGCAGGACAGAACCCAGCAAAACGCGCCAGCTCTAGCTGAGAGCAGAATTTGGCAGCGGGCATGTCTGGGATGTATTGTTCTCATTTTCCGGTAGCATCAGGCAGGTGTTAGCCAATGGACAAGGCCATATACACTAGTCATCCTGAATGCAATAGACTAGACGTACCAGCGATCTGCTCTGGTTTGGCAGGAGGAGGGATGTCAAGCTAGATGGTCTGCTGAGCTGCATGTCAGCTCCCAGATTGCCTCCTACTGCTGATAATTTGCCTCCCCACGATTACACAAAATGCACAGAGCTCTGATCTCATTGTGGCCCCTCCCTTCCCCTGTCAAGAGTGCTCCACTTCCTCCCAATCTCTCAGCAGCTTTGTGTAGTGGACCCATGGGACAGGAACGCTGACTCCCCTGTCCGTACTCCTGAAAGCTGCCGTTCTTATGACTTGCGCAGCAAGCTGCTAACGGCGCTGTGCATTGTTATTGATAGGGAATTAAACCAAGCGCTCATTTCCTTCCTTCCTCTTATGCAATCGCTCACTAAACACAAAACACAAGTTAATGCAGAGAAAACTCCAGTCACAGCCCCACCTTAACCCAGCAAGCTTCAGCTGCTGTTAGCACCCCACAGTGTCTGCTGTGACGAGCAGGCACCAGAAGATCATGTTTAAGCCTAATTGATCTCTTCAGTGCTCCCTGATACATGGAGTGCTTCACTGTATCAGTCCCCACTTAGGTCAGTGCGAGTGGAGAGCTCTCATCACCTCTTGGGGTCGTGGTCTAGAGCTAGCGCTTTCAGCAAGGCTGACACAACGTGCTTTTGTCTTAGCACAGCAGGTTTTGGGGTGAGGATCCATTAACCCTTTTTGTTTCCCCATCACCCTTCATTCTCCAGGGCCATATGACACTGCAGCTCTCAAGAAGGGCTAATTGCCACAGTCTAAAGGTACGTCTACACAGCAAAAAAACCCCAACTGATTCAGGCTTTTCGGGGTTTGTGCTATGGTGCTTGAAATAGCCTTGTAGACGTTTGGCTCAGGCTGGAACCCAGGCTTCGAGACCATCCACCCTACTCAGGTTTCACAGCCTGGGCCTGTACTCCATCCTGCTCTTTTAAACCCTGCCACAAAGGTCTTGTCTTGCTTAGGATTTGAAGAGGCATTTTTAGATCACATTAGCTCAGTGAATCTAACTCACATCGCCTAAAATTCTAGAGCAGATAAGGCAAGTTGGAGTTGATACTGTACCAACATGGTTGAGTTAAAGCACCCAGAACAGTTTAAGGCTTTAACTTGATCCTTCTAAACTTGCTAAAGAACAATCTGCCTAGTCTGAACTGCTGATTAGACTGTGTTAGTTAGGGGCAGCTGGATAGCCTAGTGTGACCTTTAATTCCTAATCCAAGGGGGGTCTATGGGTTGGCCTTGCTGGACTAGCCATTTTAAAGCTTCAATCTGTTTGCTAGGCATTTCTACGGATCCAACAACAGGCTCCAACTGCCCCCTTTCCAATTCATATGCTGGGATCCTCCTACATCCTGGTGAGATACAGATCAGAGACAGCAGAGTGTATCTTAAGTTTTAGCTGCCGCTCTTGAAGAAAATATTTCTCTGTAAGTGAACACACAGATGGCGAAAAACCCGCCCATATCAATGGTTTTATCATGTGACTCAACAGTGGCAACGATCTCCTCTTTGTTCTGGCAGGGATATTAAATACTTGCAAGGAAAAAAAAGCTGCATTCTTCCAGACAGGCCTGTCATCTCACCCAAATGCAGACTGAGGAAAGGACTCCTGTCTGTTCCTTCTGCAGTCGGCACTCGTTAGGTGAGATAAATGCACTTTCTGTCCATCGCTGCCTCATTCACTTTGCTGCTTGGGCATATCTATCTATCTATCTATCTATCTATCTATCTATCTATCTATCGATTACTACCTCTTTTTGTTGATTATTTCCCTTTTTAATTTCATTTCTTTCCTCTTGTGCCACCTATCATTTACCTGCTCCCGTCAGGGCCTGCTGTTCTCTTTGCCACACTCCCCTGGCCATCACATGAAATGTTAATTCCACTTGCCACGCCTTCTCTTCACGGCGATGCGTATAAGCAATCAAAGGGTGAACAAGATGATCCTCTCCATCTTTAACGTCTATGTTCCTACACTCGCCACTGAAAGCCAGCCGCCGCAGAGGCAGAATGTGGCAGCTGTTTAAAAGCTTGGAGCAATGCTGCAGAACAGTTTAGAACCAGAAGCAAAGATGAGAAACAATCAACTGAAAATGCAAGTGGAAGACATAATGTCAGTCATTGGAACTGAATTAATAAATTGGGTCTAAAGTCTCAAGACAAAGCATAGCACGGGAGGTTGTATGCTACTTGTGATCCTAGCAACTGCTGGCAAAGGCGTGCTAACGTTTAGACTAATATAGCCACAGGGCAGCCTTTTTAAATGTAAGGAGCTCACAAACTTCACAAGCATGCAGCTGGGGGATATTTTCCCATGTCCTGCTTTCCTAGACAGTTGTATTGCATATGCTTTTAAATTGCAAACTTTCATTATATTGTGCCAGAAGGTGTACAGGAGCTTTTGGGGGATTTTAGGTCTTACAAAGAAAAGATTCATGCAACATGACTTAGTGACAAAAGACTAATATCCTTGTTAGCTGTTCTGTGCCTTTAAAGGAAAACAAAGCAAGACGGGGTATAAACATGAAGCAGAGCTCAGAGCCATTTTACTGGAGAGCTGGTGTGGTCCCTGGTCTTGGACTCAAGTGACCTGGATTTCACTCCAGCTCGCCCCAACCCCACTGAGTGATCTTAAGCAAGTCTCTGTGCCTCAGTTTCCCCATCTGTAAAAAGAGGAGAATGATCCCTACTTCCTCTATAAAGTGCTCTGAGACCTACAGATGAAAAGTGTTATATAACAGCAGGGTTTTATGGAGACATAGTTACTATAGGAACCCGGTCATAATTCTGGGAAAACTTGGGAAATTCCCCCTGCCAAATTTTGCAGAAAGGCAACACTATTTGGTCTTATCTTGGGATCTGCCTTCTGCTCCAGAGAGAATTGTAACCATGAGCAAACTGACAGTGGAAAGTCAGAGCCGAGCCAGAAAACTCATCTTGGTCAAATCCAGATGCTGGGAATGAATAAGCCATGGGAAGGGGTAAGATGTATGGGGGCAAAGAAATCAAAGGAAAGCACGGAGGTGGCTGGGGAGAAGTTTGTGCTTTGCATAAGAGGAGGAGATCCTAAATTTGGGTGGTTCTGGCCCCAGCCAGCCTCAGTCCACCCCAGATACGAGCAGTGCCAGTTCCCCAGAGTGCCCCATCAGCGCACCTCAATTCATCCTACACAGGTAAAGGAACAGCCCTCGTATGGCAACGGCTTTTGGCCACCACTGTTCTGGGCTGGATTCTACCTAGTGACTAGAGATGAATTGGTCCATGTCTCTTTATCAACCCCAGCAGCCATCAGGCCAGTCTCTTGTCCACTTCCCCCATACCTATTTTCCATCCCAAGATTGCAGGCGCCCCTTCTTTTGCAGCTTGGGACCCTGCACGCATTGAAGTGTGATGGGCTCACTGCTAGTTAAAGGTGACACTTTCCACTGGGAAGAGTCACTGCTGCATGTACAGCCAGGAAAGCATTTAGGGTTGAAGGGAAAGGAAACAACTCTCCTGGCATTTCCTTTCTGCTTCAGGAACACAGCCCAGCAAAGCACATGGGATGGAGTGACAACTGGATTAAATTTCTGACCACCTTTTAACTTTCCAGCGCTTATCACTGATTGCTTGCTGCATGCAACCCAGCTAGAGCTTTACACATCCATACATGTGCACAGACACATGCACATCCCGTTGCAATGAGCTGCTTTCAATAGAAAATACTTGCTCAATATTTCTGTCGCAAATGACTCCTCACAAACGTAAAAGAAGAATAAAAAACAACACTTATGCTCCCTAAAGGAACCCATCCCCTGTGATATAGGTGAGTTGTGCAACGTCTTTGTACTCAGCTTGTCCTGCGCTATTTACAGCCATCAATAAAACTGAGCCAGGGTGCGAAGTGCACGCCAGGATTAATATTATTATGCTTGGAGCCACTAGATGGCTCTGTTACAGATGTGTAATGTGGATTTGTTTCAGGGGAGCTGTGGCAAACAGCAAAGGAGGTTGCTCTCTGCCTTACTCTTGCTAGTTTTAGACAATTCTTGGGGCAGAGTAGCTTCCTGGGATCTGGCCATTGGGGACTCGGCTGAGAGATTTGAAAAAGGGGATGACCCGAATGCTGTTTGTGACAGCTTCTGTTCAAGGACTGGCGTAAAACACACAAGTTACACTGTTAATATACCTTGACTCCATGTCACTGATTTCTCCTCCAATGGGAAGTCAACCTGCAAAGCACCAAACATCTGCTATACCTGGGCATGGGGGAGTGACAACACAAGAGATGAGCCTCCACTGTGAAATGCAGACTGTGATCTGGACCTGGACTCCTTGAGGTTCAAAGGATTCCAGCGTTACCCAGGTGTTCCATCTTGTTAATGCACAGACATTACGTCCTACTGGCCAGATCCTCAACTGCTGTGAACTGGCAGATCTCCACTGGAGCCAAGGGAGAAAAAGACAGTTAGTGAGGGCAATGGAACTATGCTGATTTGCAGCAGCTGAGGAGCTGGTTAACTGTTTTCTTTGTATGTTGCTTCTGAATGTTACATGTTTGCTTGACCATTTGATTAAAGCATAGACTGACAGGTATCTTTTACAGGAGACTATTTTGCTGAATACTTCTGAAAAAACTAATGACAAAAATTCGCCGAACCAATAGTACCTCTGTTTACAGAGTCTCTCTGGACTCTGGTGATCATCCCCTGAAAGAATCTGACAGACTGTAGCTTTTGTGTTTTAATCCTGCTATAGTTTTACAGCCACCCTGTCAACTACACTAACAGGAAAGATGATAAGGTATGTTGGCTGTGGGAAGGTAACTTCCACCCCAGAGGCCTGCTCAGTGTTCAGAAATGTTATGTTCATGGCTGATGCTCAGGGAAGTGAGATAAAAACATAAACTGCTCTTACAGGAATCTTGCAGTTGAACACTACTTTATTTCTTAGAATTTGAAATGGTGACATGCAAGAACCCCGAAAGAGGGAGAATCAAAGCAGGCTGCTCCCTAAAACAGAGCCACAACTCACCCCACCTTACTATAGGCTGGGGCTTTATACAGACTGACTGCTGAGGACGCAGATCCTATGCTGCCCTACAGAGCAGATGAGCCGGCAAGCAGGAGCAGGTAGTTCTCTTAGGATTTACCGTGGTAGCTTGTAATTTTTACACAGTATTCAATACACCACCAAGAAGGGCTTTGTTTTAACATTTAGGAATGGATCTTCAGCTGCCAGAGCTCGCTGAATGCTGCTGGCTGGGTCCTTTTTTCCGCTGACTTGGATGGAGCTATGCTGGCTTACACTTGGAGAAGATCTGGCCCATTCTCTTTAAATTACATGGCCTACCACAGCTATGGATGTGACAGAATCACAACCTATGCAAGTGAAGCACAGCAGAAGAGCATATAAGCCTGGGATTTCACAAAAGCAAATAGAAGAAGAAGAAGAAATAGTAACAGAATAAATCTATTTATTCATAACTGCCACACACACCACCTTAACCCACCACGTGTGCATTAGGATGCCATGCAGGCAATGAAAGTACAATAGTAAATAAATAGTCATTCAAGCAAACAGGAAACAAAACTGCACCCTAGCAGGGCCAGTGATAATAGTGTGCTTGTCTTTATTGTGCTCCCATTTTCAAGGGCCCGAAGGAGCCAACTATAGAGCTGAAATAATGTGATATCCAGTCCTTTCTCAGTACGTCAGTTTCTGGGAGCTGGAGATCCTGTGACAAGACCGGAGACCAGACCTGGCACTGTTTTGATCCACTGATTGACTTCCTGGGGCATTAAAACAAGCTCATGGAAGGCAAAGGCAAGTGCTGAGAGAAGTGGTTCTCAAATACCACTACTCTGGGCTTTGTTTGGCTTCCCAAGGGACCTGCCGACTAAACGACTGATCCCCAGGGGTATGATCCGGCACACATTTATGCACCAGAGTAACTTTTCTCATGCAACACATTCCACTGAAGCCAATGGGACTGCTCCACGGTTAAAGTTACTTGCACGTTGGGAGGATCGGAGCCCAGGTATTTATCTGCAACATCTTTTAGAGTGAGCTATGTACTGACTTTGCTGACTCCTCCCCCAGTGTGGGAGTAATACAGTCTGTGAGCAGATTCCTGGCCTGATACAGGACATGTGCACCAGGAAGTGAAGGTGGCAGGCAAGGGCTTGAAAGATGTGTAAGGCCCTGACTGGTGAAGCACTTAAGCAGCAGAGCTGGCTGACACTTTTGGCACTCTTTTTCCCAGAACTTTTCATGAAATATTGTTACTGGTTTTCAATCCTTCATGAAAAATGTTTCTGCATTTTTCGACTTCCCTTTTCGGTTCATGCGTAACTCAAACATGTGCTTAAATGCCTTGCTGAGCTGGGACCTTGGAGAAAGAGTGAAAACAGACCATGTGAGTCATTAATAAGAGGGTTCTTGAAGGGACCCCTGAACAGAACCAGATGAACAATGAGAAACAAACCAGTCAAATCATTCATTAAAAAAACCACAGTATCCATCAAATGAATTATCTAACTTGTGTGAGTTGACCTGTGAATTTGCTGGGGATGCAAAAGTCATGGGAAAGAAAAGGTAGTTTGTTGGGGCTTAAGCCCCAGAACCGATGTAGCAACCTTCACCCCACATTTGCAGAGCCTGCAGGGTACCTTATTACAACTCCAGAGAGCTCACAATACAAATCCGTTCAGTGACCAATGGCGAGTGAGGTTTCTGACACTGCTGGAGGGACAAAAAAAATTGACCTTGCTCTTCCCCCCTCGTTGATGGCCAGAGAAGCTGTGCAACAAGGGGCCATCATGCTCCATGAGGCAGGAGCGGAGATGCTGTCTAGTAGAAATTATCTCTTTGGGGACTCTCCCATAACAATTTACTAATCAATCCTTCGTCATTCCACCAAAGAAAATCCTTAGTTTGTATGTGACAAAGGATTCCCTTCTTCTAGAGCCTCAGAGCCTGACTTTCTGCTCCAGGCTACATGGTGAGCTAAGATCCGGCGACACTTCTGGGTTATTTCTTTAACTTGAAGAGATCCCTGCACATGCTAACAGACAGAACGTTTGCAAACTTGGCATTGCCTCTCCCGCGCTGGAAAATTTTATACTGTAAACAGCAGTAGAGCTTCCAGCATCACTCCCAGGACTTCACACACCGCCCTAGGGTGGATTAATTGCTTGACAACTTGACAATTCTAAGAAACATGGCCCCGACCTTTGGGCCGTTGACAGCTCTGTTGTGTGAGCAGAAAGCGGCTGGGTTGAACAGAAGTTTCATAACAAGTGAATTTGGACCTAGGACCTCCAGAGAGCAGGCTGCCAGTTCCAGCCCCCACGCTGGCTGCCAAGACAACTTAACTCCTTTTAAGTACAGGGGACCTGGGGGAACTCACACTGTAATGGCCACTTCCATTTATGGGGATGGCATCCTTTCAGCCAGAGAAGTATCCTTTCAGTGGCCAGCTGCTCAAACAGTCTCTGAGGACACAGCCAGACAGACATCCCTACTCTGTCTGTGGGAAACTCAGTGGTACCAGGACAGTCTGTCCATTGTGGATGCTTCCCCCATGTCAGCATGTCTTTGGGAACTGAACACGTTTCACTGGGTTTGAGGGAGTTGCTGACCCCAAAGCAAAACCTTTAGGGGGGAAAGGAGGGCTCTCTGCACCCCACACAGTTCTGCCTGGGCATGTCATTCAGCTTTGGATTTTAAACACCCTGCAACCTGGGCCTGTTTGAACCTGGGGTTTTTTTAGTTCAGGCAATTGTGAAGCACTGGAGAAAACCTTAGATAGAAGATAATTTCCTTAAAGGTGAGAAAATATGGTCAGACCACAGCTCTGGGGCCCTGAGTTCTAATGACTGAATTCTTGACACTGAATCTTCTGTGACTTTGGGGAAATCACTTGTTCTTTCTCACTGACCCACCTGTACAATGCTGGTAATGATTCTTATTTCCCTATCTGTTGTGAGGGAATGTCATTGAAACAACAGGCCAATGTCATCAGAGGCAGTTTATATAAGAAAACTGTCTTTTTTTATGTCAGTCTATGGGCTGCGGTACACACGGTTTTTGCTCTGCATGGATTTAGTTACATTGGTGAAACCCTCCTAATATGGACACACCTAAATTGTGATGCAAAAGCTGGATATAAATGAGCCCCTCCACTTTTTTCTAAAAAAAAAAAAAAGGGGGATGTTTACCATTTCTGATGCTTCTTTGCCTTTTTTTTTAATTAATTTGCTGAATTCTAAATTAATCAACAAAGTATTAAAATAAAATAGTTAAAAAAACAACACTCCCTGGTTTTAATGATAGCTTGCCAGCTCATTGTCCTAATGTTTTTAAAACAATTTAAATGGGTGAGATAATAATTCAAGCAATGTCATAAGGGCAATAATTCCCAGTGCATAAAAATAAAATAAAAATAGTTGGGCCATGTCACCTTCTATAACCTACAACAGCATTTCTAGTGCATTTGGTCTTCAGGATTTGATCTCTGCCTGCCCTCTCAGTGGTATCTTTTCCCGTTTCTGGCTTCCTCTTTTTCATCTGCGCTTTCATTTCTTAGGCATTTCTCCACTGCTGGTTGGATGGTCTTATGACATTTCCAGCCTTCAGAATAAATCATTTAATGTGGAGGTTGGACATGTCATAAGGTGTACATTGCAACTCACATTAGAAAGACACATTAACTCTGAAGCTGGCTGCATCATGTCTATAAATAACATCATTTATTTACAGCAATATAACTTTCCCATTGTTTGCATATTAACCCATTACTTGCTGGCACTGAATAGAGGCTGGTGCTCACATCTGTGGCTGATATTATCATTTTGATGATGACAGTGATGGATTTCTACAGTTATAGAAAAGGGCGTCTATCCAGGCACCCCTAACACAAGTTACAAAACCAAAAATCATTACTTTTCCATTGGAAAGCTTGTTTCAGCAGAGATTCGAGTCTCGGATCAGCACTCTTTACCTACTGTAATGCATAAATAATGCTATTATGCTAGTTTGTGATTATGAGCTGACTGCTAAGGTTTCCTGCATCTCCGACACATCTATTGGACGTGATTATTTGTTCTGCTCTTGTGTCATTAGGAATGTTCCTATTGTATTGACAGAACTGAATGGGCTCTCCCCACTTTTAGAAAGAAAGAATCCATCCCAAAAAATCAAATTAAAAAAGTTGGATAACTGCTCACCTAGATAAAAATGTGATATCTGGCAAAACAGACCCATTGGTGGATGGTTTACTGTTTAAATAGACAAGTTAAACAACATAAAGCTAGGAATAATCTAATTCCCTCCTCCTAATTGAGATCATATCTCCCATGCATGGGTTATGTACCCTGCGAAGAAAGCCAAGTTAGTCCTAAATGTGTCCTCTTCAATTTGACCATTTAGAGAACTAACCCTGCCCTTGCCGGGCTGTTATTTTAAATACCATCAATCAGCCTTTGTCTCATGTGTCTTACTAGTACCTGTTCAACTGAAGGTGAGTGTGCGAGTGTTTGTGATAGCAATCATGGTATTCCTTAAGGGATTTGGGAGAAACAGCTAGATCTTTGCTGAATTTGCAGCTCACTCATTGCTAGGCTGAACAGTTCTGCCAAGCCTGACAAAATGGACCCAAACCACTCCAGCAAAAATACATTCAATCCCTCCAGGCCAGCACATTAACAAAATACCCTTCGTCTGTCACTTGAAATCATGACTACAGAGTTAAACAAGTCCCATTTAAAATACATAATAGTTCTGCCAACCAAATGATTGCAACATCTACCATAGGCAAAAGGCACTTTGCGAAAAAACCTGGATAAGTAAAGCCTTGCGATCATACAACATAAATGTCTAAAGACTTAATATTTGGAGCTTAATACTTATTTCCCTGCTCTAGAATTCTATGGAATGCTTAAAAAAGTACTACAAGAGAGAAATCTTCAAGTTGACATTTTATAGTTTTAGAGTAACTTCTCTAGAACCTTATGAGTTTAACCTATTAGATTCATTCAGATTTTTCAACAAGGCTCTACATGTCATTATTATTATTGTATTACAGAAGCCTCAATTGAGATCAGAGCCCTATTGGGCTAGTTACCGTACAAACACATAGCAAGAGACCGAACCTGCCTCAAAAAGCTTCAAATCTAAATAGACAAGGGGCAGGAGGGAAAGCAGGGGACAGAGAGGTGAAGTGACTTACCCAAAAGGAGAACAGCAGAACCAGGCATAGAAATCAGCTCTTCTGACTCCTTGTCCACTGCCCTAGACCCCTTGGAGGTGAAAGTGTGCCCAAAGTCACACTTTCTTTCTGTGTAAATTTCCTATTTGCACAAATCCATCTGACATGATAATAAACAAATGGTTATTTTGAAGAAACACAGACAAGACTGAAATGATTTCTTTCACTTTTCCTAGCTATTTTGTAACGCTCAATAAATGAACCTTTTTGGAGTGTTTGATGCCTGGGAGTAATTCTCTAACCCGCTGCACAGGAGACACAGACACAAAACACATCAAGCAATAATAGTCTTGAATTTTCATCTCCCACATAACATTAGAGGAAATTACCTCTCACTTTCTTTCTGAAAGCCTTTCCACCTTCGTGTTACCATGTACCTGACAGGCAGCCACAAACAAATATTCCTGGAGGGGTTCTGGCAGCCGTCGATCATATGCAACTCATTGAATATGACTCTTCACAGCCCAGTAGCTTCCTTACTTCCCTCTTACTTAATAAATAAATTGAGGGGCTGGAGGAGAGGTTTCGGCTTTTAAATCAACCCAATAAAGAAGTACTATTTATCCAAATTATCTGGATTACACAACAGAAACGGTTCTGACATTTCATCAAGCATCTCTGCTGATGCCAGGTACCTCGTGCACTGAACCATGATGAAATTAACATTTCACAAGGAGAGAGTAGGATGTAGGGCTTTAGCTCAGGAACTGGAGGCTGGAGACCTGTGTTCTGTTCCCAGCTCTGGCAGGGATCTTGGGCACGTCACTTAACTGCACCTTGCCTCCGTTTCCCCATCTTTCAAATAGGGATATCAAGACTCCTTTCTCAAATTAATTTGGTGCACATTGTTTTTAGTTTTCATTAAATCTAGGTGAACAGCACTAGCCAAAGATTATTCCTGCCGTCCCCACACAGGTTAGTTTTTTGGAGGCACTTCTTGCCTCCAAGAGCACGTGTTAGCTGTGTGGGAGTTTTTTGGTGTGGATAAGTGTCCACCAAAAGCTGACTTGATCCTACCCCAAATTCATTTCACGTATGATCGAAACTGGACAATGAAGTTCTCCCTGTCAGTAAAATTAAAGAATGCATTATGTTTCCATTGTTTATATGTACAGTATAGATATACCAAGCTCTTGAAGTTCATACACACGCCACATCTTTATACACTTTAGTAGGGTTATAGAGTACACTATATATTTCTTTAGTTTTGAATGTTTATCTGTAGCTTAACCTTCAAATGCTCTTGGTTGGTATGAAAAATGAAGAGACAAAGAGCATGCCTGTGTGCTGCAGAAAGCAGCAAGTAAATTGATCTGTGATTCTTAACTAGTTCTCTGCATAACACTTGTTTAGTCTCCAACTGTTAGAATACCTGCTTTTTCTTTGTAGTGAAAATCCAGAATTAGGACAAATGATTTAAGATCCGGACTCTTGGGTCAGATGAAGAACTGAGGTCGTGGCCTCTAAAGTTCCATGGAAACATTCTGTGAGAGTTGAAGTCTTACAGTCTCCCTGGCCCCCTGTAGCCTGCTGTGAGTGGGGATGTAGAGGGCAGAGAGGGAAAGTTGACTGGGCCACCGTTAACTTACATGCCAAAATCCTGTGGGGTTTTCAGGGTCAGGGTGGCAATGCAGCAGAGGGGGCATTTCCCTCTTCTATGATGCACCCCTGAAAACAGGAGCTTAGGTCCCCTCCTGTGTTGGTTTCCTTTGCTCATGGAATTGAAGGCAATGATCTGGCCCATTATGAGGAGGAATTAGCCATCTGCTGAAAGCCTAGGGGTCCCATTTGGACAAGCCCCAGAACCTGAGGCGCTAATCCCAATGCCGTGAGTCTGCAAAATGGGGCTGGAAGGCTCATAAAAGACATCTTTTCCAGGCAGCATTTCCAGTTCTTCCTACTCCCTCCTGGGCTGGAAATACTGCAGGAAGAGCCATCTTCCTTGTATTTCAGCACTAGTGCACCTGTCCTGCCTGGAATCTTGTGGTGAAATTCTTGCCCCCTGAAATGAATACGAGTTTTACCACTGACTTGTGTGGGGCCAGGGTTTCTCCCCAGAGGCTCCATGGTGAAAAAGGAATACAGTGGGGCGTGGAGGGGAAAGTTGACCAAATTATTTCCCACCCCAGGAAAAGTGCAGGGACTCAGGCTCACGTTGCATTCTGGGCTCCGGTTTAGGAGATTTTGTTTTATTTGAAGAGCGTCACGTATCTCAGGAGTTGGGCCTGAGCTGGATCTCAGGAGCCAGCAGGAATTTTGGGTCTGGATCTGCATCCACGCTTTGCAGCTCAGACCCACCTCGAGGAATGAGTGGCCATGATAAACAGACAGTTTCTGCTGTAAATCAATCCTGCTGAGCAACTCTCAGGTTCAACCTCTCCCCTGCCCTCCCCCACGCCACCTCCATCCCTCCTGTATTGCTTCAGAAAGGAGTATGTTTGCTGTGTGCAAGATTTGCTGTCAGTTCAGCTGCAGCCCCCATCTGCCTCCATGTGAAGATGGGCACCGGCCCACTTCACCCGCCCCTTTGAACTTCACACAGATTCTCCTTATCTCAAGTGGAATGACTCCGTAAGCCTGTCTGGGCTTCAGAGGCAAAGCATGGGAGCCTGTCAAGAGCTTGGGTTGAATTGTGCAACCTTTGAAATATTTCAGCTGAATTCTGCTTTTTGTTGCGCTGGTGTAAATCTGAAGTCACTTCATTGGCTTTCCCTTCACTCCCAGTGGAGGTTCAGAGTTTGAATCTGGCCTGTGGACTGGAAAGAAATAGAAATGAGATCTCATTTAATCTCTGCCTCCCTCAGGAGGAGATATTCAAGCAGAGGTTCCTTCTGAACCCCTTTGGGAGGGCCGCCTGGGTGGAAAGGAAAGGTCCCATGCTATTTTCTGGATAATGTAAAGGATGAGGCAGGCAGACAGCTTTTGATACCATGACAGACACAGCGGGTTATAAGGGCAATAGAGAGGCAGAAAGCAGGCAAGCATATAGGAAAACAGACATATGGATATGGGTGATGGACGGATGGATGGATGGATGGATAGATAATGTCATCTCACTAACACAAGTTCTAATGTCCCTGGCTGCTATTCCTGTATTCAGTATGGCTGTTGCATTTGTCTGCTCAGTCAGCGCTCTGCCAGTATGTAGCTTGCTGCTTTAGTAACAATTCTTTGGGATACTCTGTGTGTACAGCATTAGACAAAGCCAAATGCTCCTCCAATTCCGCACCCTGGGCCAAGGAGTGTTCACTAAAGCCATGTGTGATGAAGGATGAAGTCTTCACCCCATGAAGTCAGAGGCCAGGGAAAGAAATTCAAAGTGTGCATTCAAAGGGAATGAAGACAGTATTAGATAGCAATGCTTCCACATCATGTTCGCCTCCTTGAATTGCTGCCTCCCTGAAGAATAGTGCTGGCATCTGCTCCTGGAGGAACTGCTGCTCACCCACTGCTGAACTCCTCAGCCAATAAGTCAGGATCCTGGCAGCTGTAGCCGGCTGACGGTAATGTTAACGCATGGAGCTCTTCACGTCTAACACAAAGTAGTGCCAGGATTGCGCACACAAAACCCTTCGGAGCCAACACCCAGGCACACGTGCTGACTCAGCCAGTGGCAGCAACAGGAGGAAGAGGATGCAAATACAGGCTCCCCAGGGTTGGGGAGTTAAAGAACAGATCAGAGCAAATTCAGTTTTGGATGCAGAGAGCAGAGGCGGTGGAAATAGCAGGTCAACATGATCATGGAGCAGTCGTAACCTTCTGCTTCTGTGGCAGCCAAGAATGGCTTTCTGGCTGGTGCTTTGCTGCCAGCAAGTTCAGACAGGGGCTGTACTCAGACCCAAAAATAGCCTGTCTGTCAGACTTGCTGCAACATCTTTCTAACCTGCCCTTAACCTGGAAACATCTATTGGATAGAAATATTCCCTCTGGTACCACGTAGCTGCTCATATGCCCTCATGATGGGCATGATGTAAGAACTTGAACAGATTTAGAATGGGACATCCAGCTCCCCAGGCAGATCGAGGTTAAATTAAAACTAGGGCATGGGGGGCTGGCTTGAGGCTGAACCAGAGTGATTGCTTCTGATCAGACAGTTCTGAAATCTCCTGAGCTGTCTTCGGGAGATTTCAGTCCCACATCTCACTAGGTCAGAAATCTGTGTGGAAGAGTTCTTCCCTTCCAGGCACAGTCACACAGGCACAAATGGGCCCATTCACAGCCCAGGCCAGAATTTGAGAATTTGCCCTGAATACCTAATTGCTGCCGCAAAAAGTTTGTGACGCTGCTGCTTCATTTTGCAGTTGTGCAGCAAAATCCCCTGGAAAGAGTTCCCTCTCCTTCCCCACTGCCAGTGAAGAGGCACAAATGAAAGGAAAGCATTCAGAAACCCCACAGCTAACCAAAGGGATCTATGGGCCAAGCAAAAATAATAGGAGTGGATCTAATTCTATTCAGCATGAGGAGGGCCCTGATCTAAAGCCAGCTGACGTCACTGGAAAGACCTAGATGCATCGCAGACAGAGCAGTGTAAACACCTCTCATTTCGTACGGCTGTCTAGTCCTGTGACAGAGATTGTTAATTAATAGCATAGCTTTTCCATGAGCCAGGCTCACACCTGGAAACATTACTGCTCTGTTTCCGGCAGAGAAAAGCAATCACCCGCCATCACTGTCACCAAAGGAGCATTTGCTTTTACAATGGGTGATGTCACGTTGTGGGTTGTGGACCCTCCTCCGCCTTTTGCCATAAGTGCACCATTAAATACACTGTGTAAACACTGACAGTGATCATTATGTAAACAAAGGAGGAGCCCGGCAGCAACCCAAGCTCTTCACGTGCATTCAGAGCACTGAGAGATAGTAGCCAGGGGCTCACTTACCTTCTCAGGTGAGTTTCTCCATCTATTTTTCTTCCTCTCCCACTTTCTCTGCTCTCACTTTCTCCCTGATTCTGTTGGTTTCTTCTTTGGCTCAATCACTTTTTCTTTCTTCAGCTCATTTTCATGACTCTGACCATTTTCTTATCATGCACTTGGCTTCCTCTTCACCTTTCTTCTCTCTCTGTTTCCTTCTCTTGGAGACACCAGACGTTTCCGTCTTTCCAGTTCCACCTGCACAGTTCTGTTTGCCATTCCTACTGATGGCAGCCAGAGTCAAAGTTTCCATGTTCTTCATTCCCAGCTGCTGCAGAACGTTTGCATTCCAATAGTCTGTCCTTTCCCTTGTTCAACTGACATTGTACTTCCACGTCTTAGCACAATTGGGACCAAATCCTCCTCGGGGCCTCCGGGCAATATAAATGCAAAATAAAAAATGAATTTTATCATAAGCACAGAAGGCCTGAGTTAATGATAGACGGAGCTTGGTATGTTTGGGTCAGGGAAGCAGCCAGAAATTCAGATGTTCTCCAGCTGGACATTTTGCAAGAGCAAACTTCTCGTATGGTATTTTGACATTTCTGCTTCTGGTCCTGATCATAAGCAAGAAGTATAGAGGTGCCTGGAAGTGAAAAATAAAGGGGAACAAGTGATCTGAACTTTTTTAAACCTCAGCAGTTTTGATGAGCATCTGGGTTCAATAATTAGCTCTGCTCTTTTAATTTGATCCAAACCACATTCCCCACTTCTAAACCCAGCGCTTTCTACAACCTTGAGAGTATCCCACCCCCTTTTCTATACATGTCTCAGCTAATTTCTCCTCCCAATAGATTTGCCAGGACTTGGCCCACTTTGACAATTTATGACGTGCCCCACTTAACGTCAGTGGGAGTCTAGCCTGAGTCAGGAGTGAGATCACATTTCAGGATTGGGGTCAGTGTAACCCACCCTTCCATTTCTCTGTTTATTCACCTGTCACCTTTTGACTACTTCTCAGCTTCTGGGGCCGGTGGGACAAGGAGTGTCTTTGTGTTATTTATCTGCACAGTGAGGTGAGGGTCTCCTCTCTGATTCCCATTCTTAGTCTTTAAAGTGCTACAGGACTCTCATTGTTTTTGACTGACAAATGTGAATAAAATCCAACAACCCCTCGGCATGGTAGGATAGTATTTTTATACCCCTTTCACCGGGAAGCCAATTGGAGCAGCAAATGGTCAGGTGACTGACACCGTGAGAGCACACAATCAGTCTTTGGCAGAAGCAGATATAAAGCCCAGATGCCTTGATTCCCATCCCTCAGACACCAAGGTGACAAGTGATAGATAAGAATTTAGTGCTGGGATTTGTGCTCCTAGGTCATCAGACACTTTTGAAAACCTCACCGTAGCCGTTAAGTCTACCCAATGGTGACATGCCTTGCAACAGAAACATTCATGAGTTCCTTTGGGTACTGGGGAAATAAAAAATTTGTAATAACAAAGCTAATACACACACACACACAGATATATACCAGTTTTGGTAGCACCAGAGGCACCTATAAAAGCAAATTGCTTTCCACAGCTCTGATCCTGAAAAGATCAGGAGTGTTTGGAACTCCTCCAAGTTTCAAAGGGAGCTCAGCAGCACCTTTCAGGATGTGTCTCGGTGCAAACAGGAAGACAAGCTGCATGCACCCTGATCCCTGAGAATTTGTTAGTGTTCAGAGTCTGCCAGGGAAGCTTTCTGGGAAGGAAACACTGTTTATACCATTTTATTCTGAATCTCTATTTTCTGGATCCAGTCCTTTCCGTTATGTATGACAGAAATTGAAGCTTTGTCAATTTCCTTTCATCTCCAAGCATCTTGACAAGGGGTTGTGTTCCTGTAAAACAGAGTTAAGTTAAAAAAATAAATCTATTTGCAGCAACACACACACATTCCCCTCAGTGAAGAAGAAAACTCAGGTTTGCAAATCTCACTCACTGCCAAGACTTCAGCAGCAATTTTTAGGGAAATAGATTGCTCACAATCAGTCTTCTCAATGATACATCTCTGAGCCTCATAAAAAGGCATCCAGTGCTTGCCTGTAGATCAGGGTGGCTTTGGAGAAATTTCAACATACTCTAAAGTGGAAGGGAATTAAAACCGAGTGGATTGCCTGCTAAATAAGAATGAAACATTTGTTAGGGGCCTGCGAATGGGATTTAGTGACCATTTTGCACAGTTGTATAGCACATCGGAGCCCAATAAGGAGCCTGCCAGGAGATGGAACAGTTGTATTTGTAGGAGAAGGTGGACGCACAATTATCAAGGTTTTGCTAAAGAAGAAAACGGGGAATGTTTGTCCTGAAGCACAGCAAGATAAGGCATCACTATTTCCATTTTCTTGGCTCCTTCCTCTTTTGTGATGATGTTTAAAGTCGGGGGAGGGGGAACCTGCTAATTTTAGCTTGACTTACTTTCAGAGAGGAACTGCAGTTCATTAATATGGAGATTTAGGTGACAATGGCCTGAACCATTGGCTCAAGTCAGTGGCTCAACGCCTTGCCGGGACTGGGTCCCAGTCACACTAGGCCTAATCCTGGAAGGTGCTAAGCACCTGGGTAGCTTTGATGGGAGAGGAGGACAGCCAGCCCCAGAATGAAAAACTCTTCCCAGCTAAGTCTGGAGCTCAGGGCTCAATGTTGCTGCTGCAGCAGCCGAGTGTTAGGTGTTTATATGAGATGGGACAATGCATGGACAACACACCCATGGATTGCTGCATCATTTCAGATATCACTTCAGAGGGGCTGCTCAGGTGAATGCGTATCCATGTGCGTGACTAATGGTTGCACGTTAGTCAGGCCCGATATGTTATGGATCCATTCAACTCTCGGTTACACTGGTACATTGACTCCAGTGCAGAATCTGGCCCTCTCATTCAGACCCGAGTTCTGTTTTTGACACAGAGTGAAGCTTCCATGGAACAAAAGGTCGCTGTGGCATTTAGCAGCACTGTGCCTTTTATTATGCTGTTTGCTGCACATCAGCAAGTGTTTGATTTCCTTATCTTGCGGCAGTTTAATTTGCTGAGGAAATCCCATCTCCCACTGCCCGACTAGCACCATTAAGGGAGGAAATCTCTCCAAGGCAGCTACGTTACCATACATCTGGCAAGCGTGCAAAAAAGGGTCCATGGAAGATAATGCTGCAGGTGAATAAATCACAGTATTGTAGGTTACTAGGCTACCAGAGGCAAACATTTTAATCAACTCCCAAAATAGTGGGGCTACTCTGACAAATGGATGATTTATAGCCGCCTTAAACGATGCCCTGAAAAAGCTGTCTTTGCAAAGAACAGAATAAAGTTTAAAGACATCGTACAAAGCCCTTCATTAAAACTCTTATGTGCTTGATTCATAGATTTTTAGAACTAGTATGGCCACCAAGTCTGACCTCCTGCACAACACAGACACTGGGATTTCATACCACGATTCTTCCAACGAGCTTGAACTAGAGTATGTGTCTTGGGAAGAAATCCAACCTGGATTTAAAGAAGTCAAAGACTAGAGAATCCACCTTGCCCCTGGGCAATCTATTACAAGGGTTAATAATCCTCTCTCTTAAAATTTGCATCCTTTGTGCCCTTGTTATGCCTTTCTTTGTCTGCTAGATTAAACAGAGGTTTCTGATCAGAAACCTTCTCGACAGAAAGATCCTCGTAGACTGCAATCAAATCACCTCTTAACTTTCTCTTTGATAAACTAAATAGATGGAGTTCTTCAGCTATCCCTCTGCAAGATACATTTTTCCAGAGCTGATAACATGCTTATGGCTCTTTTCTGAATTCACTCTATTGTCTTAACATCCTTTATAAAGTGTAGACATCAGAAGCGGACACCGTATTCCAGTAATGGTCTTATCAATGACATGTGCCAATATCGAAGTTCACTTTGTCTTGCCTCAGCACAAGGTGCTGGATTTGATGAATTCTTGAGGATCCTTCCAGCCCTACGTTCCTATGACTATATATACACAGGAAAAGCCAGATCCCCACTCCACTCTTGGAGTATTCTCTTTCACTCTGCTTGTGTTGCACGGCTCCCCTTTAAGGCAAATGACATACTCCTTCCTGCACTGCAGGCTGATTCCCACTCCACAGGCTGTGACAATTGCCATCTTAATTGTTACCAGAGATCCAGTCCTGGAGCCCTAGAGCATGAGCCCTACAGTGTGAGATAGAGGACCTCTATGTGGAAGCAGCAGTTGCCTCATATCCTCTTGTGATGGGTGTAGAAGCCCCACCCAAGTGCACCGTGCGTGTGTGTGAGAGAGGGTTTGAGGCATGTGAGCAGACGTGTGAAAAATCTGGACAAGAGGCAGGAGGTAATAAGCACCTATTTAAGACAAAGCCCTGGATATTGGGACTGTCCCTATAAAATGGGAACATCTGGTCACCCTATCTACTACATCCCCGAAAAAAGCCTACCTCAGAAACTGCATGTTCAGTGACAAACAAAACAGACTACAAAGACTGGCTGACAAAATGTGCTGCTAGAACAAAGGACTCTTTGTTATCCATGATGTTATCGCTCTTAGCTATACGTGTTATCTCCCTAGATACTAGAAGTGGCTGTTGAAGGTGGTAGGGTGGCAGGGTTGCCTTGTGGTTGGGGGTTGCAGGGTTTTTTGCATTTCAAAGGCGATAACCCAAGCAAAACCATACATGACCAGGCTGGTGAGCAAAGTCAGAAGGAAGAAGGAGGTCGCTGCAGGCCCAGAACGGCTGTCAGCAGAGGGAGCCAAATGAGGAGAGCTCTGGACCATGCCTGAGGTGGTACACAAGCAGTGCATCCTCTCTGACACCTCTGGTGACTGGGTACCGAGAGGGATGCGTGACATACATTAACCAATGGGCTACACTAGAGGCCATGGCTCTGCCTCCCTCCTCACTCTTAGGGGCCCAGCGCACTGGCCCAGGATTATGCAGCTATCAGTCCCTGTGCTGCCCTGAGTGCGTGGCCTGCAGTTGTCCCTAGCCTGTATCCAAGCCATGCATGGACTCCTCCCACACGCATTCAGGGCCTGATTCAGCCCTTTGAAGACTGGAAATGCTCCCATGAACTTCAGTGGACACTGAGTCAGGGCCTCCCTCTTCCCTTAGGCACCTTCGGGGTCTGGCTCAGTTTCCTGAGTTACCAGAAAACCTCTGGGCCCGGGAGGCAGGCTGGCCAGGAGGGCCTGCGGAACTGGCTCAGCGGGTGAGAGGATCCCTAGGACATAGGAGAGCAGCTCAGGCCCTGAGATTATTTTCTTTAGGTTGGAGAAAGTGCCATTCATTTCTCCCGGGTGGAAGCGTGGTCACAACTGTAGAGGGGTGAGCACCCAGCCCTCCAGGTCAAGCCAACAGGAGCATCAGACGCTCAGCACCACTGTCAATCAGGCCTTAAACTCTATGCCCCAGTTTCCGTATCTGTAAAATAAGGTTAATAATGCTCACTCCCCTACCATTGCTACGAGAATTCGTGAATATTGGGCCAATGCTTTGAACATGTGAAGATTATCTCTATGTACAGAATGGATGCTTTTAGCATGCTTCTCTGCCGTTCTGACGTCAGCTGGGTCCACAGATGGAAATATTGAAATACCACAAGCAATGATTCCACACTGTATCCCTGGCCCATTGGAAACCAGGATGTAGTCAGAATCCCACTAGCCAGCTTGCTCCAGCAAGCTTTTCAGCCAAGAATTCAGCGCCCACCCCCCCTTCTCTAGCCACTAGACTATGCTATCCCACGCACTTTATTTTTACACGCATCCCCTCCGACTTGCACTAAATTTTCCATATTCCTTCTCCAAATATTGGTTTAGGCTCAGTAAATAATTTCCTTTTCTCTGACAGCAAATATTCACTGTTTAACTTAGAGCTCCCTCAACTCGAACATGCATTTTACAAGGCAAAAATGAGTTGCAGATTAATTGGGGCCTATTTAAGCACTCGTTAAGCAGAGCTCAGCACAAACATGCCTGGAATATAAAGTTGCAGATTCATTTCACACTGTATCCGGAAACTCATTTGACGTAAAGCTGAGAAAATGTCACCTGGCTTTTTGGGGGGTTATTTATTTATTTATTTTACTGTTTCTAGCAAAATAAAAAGGTTCTTTTTAGCACAGGACTTCCCAAGACTATTCCTGTTTATATCGTGTGGGTGATATTGATTGCATTACAAATGAGGAGTAGAGTGTCTATCATTTGCTCTTTCCAGAGACTACCTGGCTAGCTCAAGAGTAATTGTGATGAAGCAGAGATCTACCTCTCATTAATATATATAAGCATCAATCAACATAAATACAGTAATAAAATTCTGCTAATGCTCTTACTTAAAATGTATGGGTCTCATTCTCCTCTTACTTCTACTGGTGCAATTCATGAGTAACTCTGCTCCGAGTCAGGGGAATTACTGTAGTGTAACACAGCGACAGAGGAGAGACAAACCAAGCACTGTTTCCTGTTACGTACTCATCATCGTGCAATATCTTGGTGCAAGCATTGTTATCTAATACTTTATCTCGTGCAATTTTAAAGGATCCAAGTGACGGAGCTTTCCACACTTCCCTAGAAAGACTATTCCACAGCCTAGAAAAGATGCCTGTTAGTGACTTTTTCCACATGTTCAACCTAAGTCTCCCTTTCTTAGAGTCTGTCTGGGAGGGGGTGGAAGAGAGAGGTATTTGTGCTGATGTAGCTACACTGATGTAGCTATTCCAGTGTGCACCCCCCAGTAGAGAGATCCTGCAGCAGCACAAATGTCCCCAGTATAGACAGGTGGTTACATCCCCTGGTGTCCTTCTGTGTATGTCCATATAACAAGTGGCATCAAATGGCACCCTTGTTGGCATTCGTGGGTGAGAGGCTCAGGCCCAGTCTATACTTAAAAATTAGATCAACCTATCTGCATAGCCGAGGGCTGTGAAAAATTTCACGCTCTGAGCACCACAGCTAGGTTGACCTAACGCCCAATGTAGCATGGTTGGGTTGCAGAAGGATTCTTCCGTCATCCTAACTACTGCTCTTGGAGAGGTGGATTAAGTACATCAATGGGAAAATTTCTTTTGTCGTGGTAAGACGTGTCAGCAGTGCTGCTACAGCGACGTAGTTGCAATGCTGTAGCTGTGCTGCTGTAGTGTAGACATGGCCTCAGTAATTAGTAACAAAGAAACAGGATGACCTGCTTACCCCAGGACTTGCTTCCTCTAGGCCAGGTTTGGGGAAGCCTCTTTGCCTTTACTGTACCTGCTCTGCAGCAAGAGCATTTCATTCTCCAGGGCTAAAACCCCAGTGCCTTCCACCAGCACTAAATTCACTTACTTTTTTTTTTTTTTTAATACTGCATTGAGCCTCTTGCATCTTTGTGGGCTCCTACCAGTCATTGCTGAGCATAGCAGAGTCTGAGAGAGTGCACTTTCCATTCCACTCGCTACAATCACTCAATGGATTACATTTCTGCGGCAGTCAGTCCGGAGCGCTGCAGCAAAGCTGGAGGGACACGGGGCCCTGGGAGGCTGCTGCATGTTGTGTAATGTAATTGTATTCAATACTTGGAAAGCAGATCCTCTGTGGGTGAGTGAAGGAGCTGCTGAAGGTGAACTAAATAGCCTTGCTCTGTAGAGAAGCATGCACCGAGAGCCTTTATTTATTTGCTAGCAGGAAAAGGGAGGATGACTCCCTAGTAAATTACAGATGCAGCCCAGCTCACCTCCGTCCCTTTCCCCTCCCTGCATGGGCTACAAAGGTCAGAGCTATTCAGCACCACAAACCAGTCCAGTTAGAAAGCACTCGGATCAGATCGTGCCACCCCATCAAGAAAATCCTAAAGCAACTGCTTTCCCCAGTGCGAAATGGAAGGGAAGAGTCTCTCCGAAGAAATGACAGCCCGAGGGCCTCCTTCTTGGCAGAGTTTATCCACCCACCGCCCAAGAACAACATCCTTACCATCCAGCACAGAGGAACTGTGCTTCAGCTATTCAAAGTGTACCCAGCCCCTCAGTGCTCATTGCATCTCCCCCTGGGGAAAGGAAACTGGCCCTGGTCCATTTCCTGCCTATTGCCTCTCCTAGGCAGGGCATATCTGCCATGAACAGAGCCAGTCATTCATTCATGATTGAGACTGGCGCTGACTAGAAAGGCAGTGCCTTCTCGGAACTAGAGAAGAGGACTCAGAGTCAGGGCACCTGTTCCCAGCTCTGGGATGGAGTGTGCTCTTGAATTAGAGCAGCCAGAGCTGAGAGGAGAAACCCTTGGTTTCAAGTCCCAGCTCTTTCTAAGGTATTTCTGTGGACCCCATCACCATAGGATCTTCTATGGGCCCTATCACCATAGCCTCACACAATGACCGTGAGGCAGGGAAATACTGTTATGAACAGATGGGCAGCTGAGGCACAGAGAGACAAAGGGATTTGTCTCAGGTCATGCAGGAAGGCCTGCTGCAAAGCAGGGAAGTGAACCCAGCTTAGCTGAATTCCTGGCTAGTGCCTTACCCACCAGATCATCTTTCAACAGAATTTCCCTTTTTGCAACACTATCCAGCGTAAACCTAGCTCTAGCTACACTACGGTTATTTTAAGGGGGGGGGCATATTTTGAGGTGACCTTATTCTGAGGCTGGAACAGTTCACTTGAACTGTTTACAGCGTTGTTTGCCACAGCTGATGTCAGAAGAGGAAAACACTGCAGTTAAAAAGGGGATCTTAGCGGAGGAGCGTTGGCCAAATGTGATAGCGTGCTGGTGGGAAGATGGTGTGGAGAAGTGATGCACTAATGAATAGAGAACACAATGCAAGCCATAAGTAGTTGAACACTCTAAGCCTTACGGTACAGCACGCTGGTGCATGAGGAGGTGATGATGCGGTGGCTCATGCACAAGTTATTCAGTAGTATGTGGGATAGTGCATCCCCAAGTGGGCTTTGTCACAAATGTGAATGTGGTTGCCTCACTCTAGTCCCTGGGTACTTGTGTGCAAGTTACAAGGCCACCCCCCAAGTTACATGCTACTGGCAAATTTGGAATGGAAAAATAGGGGGTGCCACAGGTCAAAATTCAGGTGCACTGATAGAGCCGTGTAGGAGAAATTTTCACAGCACCTAGCTGTCATGAGATCAGCCCCTTTCTTTGAGCATTAAACCTCAATGGAAAAAAATTGTAAATTTCCAGAACATCTGTTAGATGGTTATGAGAAGCATCCTGATATATCAATGGAGAGAGACACAAAGCCCCAGCGTGGTATGAGTCAGAGGACTATTGACATCTGATTGGAACACATGCAATTGCGTAGGTGTGTCTGCTAGATAGCAGCTCGGGTGATAAGAAGCATTTCCATTTGCCCATAGAAGGTCAGACCAGTGTTTGCAGCTAAAATGTCAATGAGATGGATTCAGAACGGCAGAGAGAGCTTTGTTGGCTGGAGCCCTGTGGTAGCAGCAGATGTGTTTCATGGGACAGAAATCACTTAGGAGGCTACCACGGGCCTAGAGTTAATCAGCAAAGGAGAGGCTTACTTAGTAGAGGGGAATCCTGATTGCCTCTCCCTGAAACGCTGCATGTATTTTTTCCCAGCTATAATAAATTCACGGTGATAAAAGCTGTGGCAGTGAGAACCAGTCAATCGGGTACTGTAGCTTAATGCATAATAAAATGCAGCCAATAAAACAACGAGATTAAACAGCCTGGTGTCTTTGTTGTATTTGCACTTTAGTTTTGCAAATGCAACTAAAGCCATTTAAAGGTATAGTAACTGAAGATTTAGCTACCTGCCAGTTTATGAGCCGGTGGATATCCTGGGATCCCTGAACGTTGGTGATTCTGATGGGATGAGGCCGCCTGGAATATTTCACAGCTTGTCTGCAATAAACAACTCTAAACGCCTCTGGAAAACAAGTGCCCCCATCTGTAGCACATTTGCTCCTCGGGATGATAATCTGATGAACACGATTGTATCGCATCTTAGAATGATTCTGCTGCAGGACTTTGTGGCTGGCTCACAATGCTAAGGCCTGTAGGATAGAGTATTTGTTTTGAGTATGAAGCAGACAGTGGGATATCCAGTTGCCTGCATGTCTTTTGGTGGTGTCATCCCAACTGAGGGACAAGGTATTTCAAATATCCACTCACTTTGCATCAAAAAGCTGTCACTCCATTTCCATCAGAACATTCATGCCAGGAACTCTGGGGCTGTGAGTGTGTGCCATGGAGAATGAATATCCTTTTATGCAGGAGGCATACTGTATCCATACTTGTTCCAGCCACTGCCGTCTGTTCTGCCTCTGACCTGTGGGCTTTAGTCTCCATAGATGTCAATCCCATGTTTTCACCAGCACGTAATTCCCATGCAAAAATATTTAATACATTTTTTTCCTCTTCTCTGGTAAGCAGGAGCCTTCAATAGTTAATGGAACGAGGGAAGCTGGGAATCATAAGTGACAAAGCTGTGCCTTCTGAAAGATCACAGTGCAGGAGTGTTCTTTCTGCAAAGCTTCACATGCACACAGTAAATTAAAGCCCTCCCCTGTAGGAAATTTACAAATCATGCTATCAGCTGAGCCATGCTTTGTATCTGAAGCCTAAAACAATGTTTATAATAAATGCTTTGTTACTTTTGTGAAATGGAAAAAAAATGACTAAGCTCACAATTTCACATCCGCTGGAAAGAGACATGAACTTTTTCCCAAAGCAGACATTGAGTTGCTTCCTCTAGATTTAGGCTTAATCATTTTTTCTCAGAAAACAGAGAAAAAGCAACAACAACAATAAAAATATATGTCTGATGTGAATGATGTGTCACTCAGCAAAAACCTGGGGGCTTGACGCCCACTGGAGAAAAGCAATGGCAAAAGACCTATCATCATTCGTAAGTAGGAAAAAAAGGTACCAGTTGGTTCACAATATCCTGAGGACTGAACAACTTCTCTCATGCCATTTCGATGCTTTTGCTTCTGTTCCTGGCTGAAAGCAAGATGCCACAAGCCATAAAAGTTAAAATAAACATAAAATAAAGTTAACTAGGTGCTTGCATTTGAACCTCAAGATGTGACTTTTCTGAGCTCTGAAGGCAAATTAGGACTGGGTTTTTGTTTTTATCCAACTTCTTTGTTGTGTCTCAGATCTTGGGAAGAATTAACATGGTTTATAAGGTGAAGGAAAAGCTCTTGAAGCTTTTGAGGCCTCATTCATGCTTGTGTATGCAGGAAAGTAACCTAGGTATCCTGTGATTGGTCACAAATAGAACAGAGATAAGGCGATCCAAGTATAAACTTTCTCACCTCAAACTCGGCTTAAAACAACTTTGCTTCAGTGGGACTGTAGCATCATTCAGTGTTTCCTTGTAATGCAGAAATTGTTAGCAGACAACTTTTTAGGAAGCTTTTTGTTTCCAGGTATCTTGATCCAACTGTTGGTTTGATAAAATCCTGCCATGGGCCACAAGTTCAGGGAGCTTGTAGGTTTGTATTTTAGTCCCCTCTCTTTCCCAAGTCATAATACTTACACCCAGTCTGGCATGGCTGGCAGTCTGTTCTCAAAAGGAGCCCAGCACTGAAGGTTGCCACAAACTAGGATTAAGGCAGCTCTAGAGAGTTGTATGAGGCTGAAGAATTGGAATCGCAGCAGCGCTGCTGGTGAGGAATGAGGTAAATTGCAGAAGCGTATAGGGACCTCAGGATGGAGTAGCAGGAGAAGTTGATTGTCCGCACTGAGATATATTGGCATTGCTGTGTGATGGCACAAGCCAGGACTATCTGGCGGTGCTGCATCTCAGGACTGAGGTGTTGGAAAGCTGCATGTGGGACACTTGCTTAGCTATTAGCTGCACTATGGCTGCCTCTGTCTAGTCAATTGCTCACACACAATTCACACAAATGCTGAAAAAAATTCCAGGGATAAGAGCTGCAATGCAGGTCAATGAATCTTAGAAGGAAGCAAGTGATCCGGCCTGATATGCTGTGGCCTGTGGAATTAACAAAACATGGCCAACAAGCTAGAAAGCAAGAGATGGCCAGCTATTCAAAAGAAGCCCATCTGCTATATTGCTAGTGTCATATTCTAGTATGTTATCTTTCCTCATTTCAGTTGCTAAATAGTGGGATGGTAAATGAGCTATTTTAAAATCTATCTGCTATTATTTATACAAACAGTTTCCTCTCCCAGCGCAGCCTCAGCAACGTGGTGACAGCTAACATACCAAAATACCTCCAGAATGCAGCCACGCTGCCTTGCTGCAGAAATGGAGGCGGCATGCTGATGAAAGAGGTTGTGGGTAACCTCATGGAGATTCAGCTACTTTCCCCTCAGCTTCCGCTATGGAAATGCAGGTCAGCACATGGTGTGAGAAAATATTTTGGTACCCTGGGCTGAGTTATGCTCAGAAGAATAGTTACGCAAACACTGTGAAGCCAGCTGGACTGCACTGATGTAAGTGAGAGCAGAATTTGACCAGCAAGAGTTACTTTATTGATGGGAAAACATGAAAAGGTTTGGCAAATCGGGGACAAACCATTCAGATATTACTCAGGTAAATCTACCACCTATTTCCAATTGACTGGGTAGGCCCTAATGTCAGTGGGCGTTGGACCTGCTTAATGCTTCTCAGCTTTCAAGCCTATTGACTGGGTGAGTTGACTCCAGTGAAGAATTCAGGATTTGGCTTATAACTTGGGAGTATCTACATTCAGCTTATTTTGCGGGAACTTCCCAGCTGTTGCAGCTTCCCCAATGGTAGCAATAATGAGTTTGCCAGTAGAGGCAAGGCTCTTGAAGCTGCTGGAGTTGTCACATCCATGAATCTCAGGAGAGCTCCAGCCCATGAGGTTTGTGGGGGAGGGGTTGAATACCTGAAAATCTGGCCTGAGCTCAGCTGAAATCTGCTCAGAGCAGTTCCAGACCATGTGGTGGTAAAGATAACAATGTCCCTCAGTGCCCTTTCTACTCTATATGGCCCCCGTTGCCATAGTATCTGCACAGCTTCCAATATTAATGTATTCATCCCACGTCCTCCTGGTGAGGTAGGGAACTATTGTCTCTCTATTGCTGATGGGGAACTGAGGCATAGTGAAGACATGTCTACACTGCAGCTGGGTGGTCTGATTCCTAGCTTGGGTAAACATACACGCTACTAGTTCTGCTTGAGTTAGTCCTTTATAAATTGCACTGTGGCAGCAGCGACTTGGACTGGTCACTCAAGTACCCCAATCCACTTGTGGTGGTGGCTTGGAGGAGCCGCCTGAGTATGTACCTAGGATCTTGGAAGGGATGTACTTGGCTGGCTGAACAGAGTGGCTGTTGCCACGCTGCTATCTGTGGTGTGCGAGCTCATGCAGAGCTAGTGCATGTATGTCTCCCTAAGTGGAAAGTCACACCTCGCAGTGGTAGTGTAGACATGCCCTAAGTGGCTTACCCAAGTTCCCAGTGAAATTTTGGGGCAGAGGTGGTCTTAGAACCCACATCTTTTGATGCTGCCTAGCCCAAGGCCCTGACAACACGACCATCCTTTTTCTAGGCAGTACTAATCAAGGTGGTAATCCACTGTCAGCAATGGTGGGAAATCATTGTTTTCTACATGGTTAAATTGTTAAGCACTCTCTCCTGGCATGCCGAGTTCAGCAGACATTTTTCTTTTGCTAATTTAATGTAGACAATGAGAGAAGACACACGCGTCCCGTGCTGTCTCTCATGCAGGCTTCGCTTTTGCTCTTTCCTGCTTTCTTCTCTTAATCTACAATCAAGGCCACCTTGAATGAAAGTATCTATTTGTCCTTTGTGGGTGGAGAAACATAACACAAATATTTATTATTGGCTCATCCTCAGATTGCTTCCAGAGCATGAAGAGCACTGTATGAAGGCTAAGTGTTATTAGAATTTAAATTATGACAGTGTATTAGTTAATGGGAAGAGCTGTGACATGAGCTCTTCTAAAACAGCTGCTTCTGGATGAGCTGCAGCTAACAACAACACCTGAAGGAGCAGAGGTGGTGAGGCATTGCCGTTGCATGCCAGATGGTCACCAAGGCTGTGGGATGAATAATTCCTCCTTGGATATCACAGCAGCATTAAATAGAAACCCGCTACTCTTATCCAGTTACCAATGATTGCATTAGTAACTCACAACTGTCCTTAAAAACCCAGCCACATAGCCCCGAGCCAACCCCAGACGACTAGATCTCCTGCCACACTTAATTTAGCCAGGTGCTTTTGCATCGTGAATACTCCTGGAAGTTGGTTGTCAGAAGTGGAGGCAGAAAGTGAAGTAGGCCAGGGCTGACAATTTCCTTCTCTGTAATCTTTAGAGGCCGATATTGGTAAGCACCAGCTCTGGAGCAGAAGAGTCACTCGCAGACACCTCATATTTGCACCCAAGCACAGGCCTGAGTCCCATGAAAGATAAGTATGTTCTTAAGCATGTTGCTGAATTGGGGCCTTACACCAGCACAAAATGGGTGCAAAGTTAGAGTGAACTGGTGCCATGTAATTTGTAGCATTTTACATTGCGTTCGCACAAGCATAAGTGACTACCTCCAGTGTGAGGCAATGGGGAATCCAGCCTCTGGGTACTATTCCTGACTCTGCCAGTACGTTGCTGTGTGTGACCTTCAGAAAGTCAAGGGAACTGTCTGGGCCAGACCCTGTTCTCACGTCATTTCAGCTCCATCGACTTCAGTGGAATTATTTCTATCTTATGCTGGTGTGAACAGAGAATGAGCTCTCTGGGCTTCAGTTTTCCCATCGCTAAAGTGGGGATAACAATGTTTACCCTACCCCCTGGGAGAAGGAGAGAAAGGCTGTGTGCGAGGGGAGCTGTGCGTTCGGAGAGTGACGCAGGTAAAGTGCTGTGTATTAGCAAACTGTTGTTTTGTTATCATTACTACAGCCCTTGTTTGCATGAAATGAGGAACTTTGCTTCCAATTTAAACTGAAGCACCAAAACATTTTCTGAGGTTTATAAAATCTCACTTAACCTTTTCTTTTCTTTTGCTTTCTCCTCCTTCCCATGGTCACACTCCTCCACACTTCCTGGTTTCAGCTGTGATTGGGAAAGGAAATGTAAAGGCCGAAATACTTTCCAGAGAGAAAGAGGTCTTGTCAGCTCCCATACAATGTTTTGCCTCTCACTTGATCTCTGGATATACAAAAAGAAGAGTTCATAAGGTGATCATGGGGGGTGAGATTAGATGCCGCTACCTGACAGCACAGAGTTAAGTTGCATGAGTGAATGTTAGGATCCAAAGTACTGTGCAACAGGAAGTTGGCTGAGGGAAGAAACTGTGTGCCTGCAACTTCCTTTGATCATTGAATCAGAAACACAGTTTGATGTAAGTTGATGGAATAATATTTCTCCTTGCTCTGTTTTGGACTTGGCATATCAGCCCTTGCACACTTGAGAGAATTTCTTCCAAGACCCCTTACTGGCATGAAAACTGCTCTGTAGATTTAGGGGGCTTGATTCTCCTTTCACTGCTACTCCACACCAGGCAAATCCATTGACTTTAGCCGAGTTATTCCAGGTTACAGCAGTGTAGGTGAGAGCAGAGGCAGGTCCAAGGATATACTGTTGTGAAGGAAACAGAGAGTTGAATTTATGCCTGAAGACGTTAAGGAGAATTTGCATAAAGATTAGAATTGATGTGTTGTCAAATATCGTATGAATGTGTTTCACTGTCTGTTGTGATTTTGTTAATGACGTTTGTATGAATGAACATTGGGCCACACCATGCCGTCATGCAGCCTCATACAATTGTTCTTGCCTAAGGTGAGTAATTTTCTTCTTTTATGGATGAGTAAGATATATATATATATTTTTTCATGTGCACCAGTCAGCAGAACAGCAGAGAGAAGGGCAGATGAGTAGCTCTTGTGCTTGGGCTGCTAAATTTTCACAACAGTTTTGCATGGCTGCTTATGTATTCTCTCTCTCGCAGCAAAATTCTGCATTTGCAAGTGGGTTGGGAGCAGGAGTAGTGCAATAGCAGCTGAGTGGAGATGACGTCTGGTGCCACAGGCAAAGTACTCCACAGCGTAGCACTTATTGCTGATAGCAGCACATGTGCAGAGAATCCAGGGTCCAGCTATGTCCCTCTGGGAGCACAGTCCTGGCACATCATCCAGGTCTCCCCACCAGGCACTCTCACCCTCCTTTCCTGCTCTGCTCCAGTCCACAGAGCTTGACATGCGTTAGCTAATTAACCCTCATGCCAGCCCATTGGACAGGCATGGGGCGAAGGAACGGCCCAAAAACTAACAGAACCTTAGTGGCAGAGGTAAGAACAGAACCCAGGCATTTTGGTTCCCACTTCCTTCCAGTTACCTACTAGACACTGTTCTATCCCACACCTGGGATGGGATAGAACTCAGGAGTCTTGACTCCCAGGGCCCAAATCCCTTTTACAGGGCACCTTGTTTAACTACTTAAACCTGTGTAATGCAGAAGTAGATTGCTCCCCTTAGAATTCTCCACGCCCTCCCAGTGTGGTAATAGCTTACGCCCACACTGCATGAAATGTAAATGACTGCAGGAGGTGCCAGGCAGAGGAAAACTGGGCCTATCGCCTCTCCCATTGTATAACTGCCACTACGCAGTACCAAATTGCCTCCACTGTTCAAAAATAAACATACCAAGCTCTACTCTGAAAGCACTTCTCTCCTCCATGAATAGACTTGCCGGGATGAGATGAGAAGGGGTTGGATAGCAAATTGCTTGGCAAACTATTTTAAATATAGCTATGAAATCAATGTCTGTGATTAGAAAGTAAGTGAGTGACACAATTAGAGCTAAGAGGTTCGGTTCATATGCTTTACTCATTAGGGTTTATCCCATTGCCCACAGCTTATCCTGGTAGCAAAAACAAAGTGTTCAGAGCCCCACAAAGGGAAATTTTTGCTCTTGGAAGGTAAATAATAAAACCAGGCCATTAAGATCCCATTAGCCCCCCCAAAATGGGAAACTCCATCTGTGCTTATGAGCAGCGTCTTGGTAGAATCAAACTGCAGGAGGCCTGATTTATGCTGCCCCCACTAGCAAGTTCAGCTGCACTTTGGGAGTTTTACGTGCAAGACTCGGGGACGGAGGAGCTGCATCAGCTCCCTGTGCAAATGCACCAAGAAAGGGGCATGAGACAGTGCTTTGCTCAGTATCTCAAGCTGGCCTGTTTGAAAGGAGAGTTTGCGCCAGATTGCACCTGCCAGGGAGAGCTAGAAGGCAGAGCAGGAAACTCTCATCATAAGGAGTTCCCTTCCTAACTTCCCTTCAGAGACACAGATCAGTGAAGGTCACAGATTCCCACCCTGATGGATGTTGCGTTTCTCAGATGAAAAGAGCCCCAGTGCTGTGAAGGGTCAGCCTCTTCCTCCAGGCAGGTGCCCCATGCTTGCCGGTGCGGGCACAGAATCTTAGCTAGGGCTCAGTTCTGGATTTGTAACTCCCACTGGGGTTTTCATTGACTTCCCATTGGGATTCATCTCTAATGCATATTCAAGAGGGGAGAATGGCACAGGGCAGAATGGCACAGAGAGCAATAACCTCTCCCCGAGACCCCAACCCCTGCTCCCTTCAGCCACACTGAGTATGGGCAGAGGCATTTCTGTGGGGTACCAGGAAGTGGATGAGGGAATGATGCAGTGGAATCAACACGCCCGCCCCAACCTCCACACTTCCTTGGAGTGGCCCATCCAGTCAGGGTCTCCTCTGCTCACTGAAGTTGGCGGAAGGGATGATAAACGAACTAGGTTCACACAGACTGATTGCGGATCATGGGACAGCGAGTGTGCTTAGATCCTCCAGCCTGAAGGTGTAGGATTTATTCAGTCAAGGAGCCCATCTGACCCCATCTGCTTGTTCTTGTGATGGCCCCAGTACATTAGCAGTTCACCTGCCTCCAAATAGTTTGTAGGTTGCTGGTGCATTTTAAATGATCTTTATTGTCTAAGCTCCAGCAGGAATGTTTTTGGTGCATTGCATCACAGTGGTGTGTAGCCTGATGACATGAGGCAAAGTGCACTGGCAACGTCTCTGATCTCTACCGACACATGCTGTCTGCAAGAGCCATAAACATGTTAGCTATTACTGTACATTGCTAATATAATTAATAATTATTATTTCTAATGATACATTACAATGAACATGTTGAGGAAAAATCATATTTACATTTCAACAGCTCCTAAGGAGGTGTGTGTGTTTTGTTGTTTGTTTTTTTTTTTTGGTGGCAAGCATTTAATCTGGTTCTTTCTTTATTCTATTTTTAAAAAACAAACGTGAAATGTGGTGGGGATTAATAAAAGCCCTGTTTCTGCACACTTCGCAGAGCTTACACTTTCATAATGCAGTCAGCACCTCTGCACTTAATGATAATAAAAATAACACATTAGGAACCTGTACAGTGCTGAACGCATTTTCATTTAAATGTACCATTGATCTGTTTTGCTGAGCTGACCTCTCTTCTCCACTCCTGTGATTCTATCAGCTAGGAATCCAGGCTCATTATGAAATTGCAAATTGTTTCTGGATTTCATTAAGTCAGCAAATGGATATTAACTAGATATTTGCATCAACTGAAGTTGTGATAATTTATCCAATTGGGCAACTGTAATTTTACAAAAATCCCAGGGGATTATGATTAATTTTCAGCTGTCTATATGAACATCAGTGTAACCCACAGAGCTGTGCTGCCTTTCCAGGTGTTTTGTTTCAAGCCCAGTGCCGGTGCTCTGAACCATGCTCTGCACTCAATCTTTCACTCCTGCCACATCTCAAAATACACCAGGCCAAATGATCCCGGGTGTAACCTCACTGACATCCGCAGATTCTCACCAGAAGTCTGTAGTGCAGAAGAATTTTGCTTCAAGGTTTGTAGAAGTAGGATTCAAGATAGTTTGCCACATACTTTCTGAAACTGTAAAGTTCAGCATCACTTGAGGGACTAGAAGGCTCAGAGTTGGGGTAACAGGATATAGAAGGCTGGATTCTTTGTGTCCTGCAGCTTGTGTGGGCATGTACACTGCAAAGTGTAAGTAAATCTCTTCTCTTTGGATTTGTTAGCATTTTACCCCCTTTTTACACAGGCATAGGTAGTGACACACACTGCAAAGCAGCAGGGAATCAGCCCTTTGCGCCTAGGTTGCTGGCTCAAATCCAGCCCACGCTAGCTAGGCCTGCAGGCTGGTGCCAGGTGACGGCCACTCGGCGATGTGCGTGAAAGGAGTGTGTTTCCATGTCGAAAATGCGCTGATCTGAAAAAGGTGCTGGGTTTGTTTACAACATTGACCGCTATGAGCTCCTGATCTCAGTCTAGTTAGCAACAAAGAAGCATCCACGGCACAAGAAGTGGCAGTGGAGTAATATAGTGGTGAGTCAGGCCCCACGTATGGAGGTTTGTGCTGCTGCCACCATACCTGTTCTGCTAATAAATGGAGGGAATCAGCTTCCAGAGATGTCAGGCTGGTGCATTGCTAGACCGGAGGACCCAATCTAGTACCCACTGAACTCAGTCGGAAGACTCCCACTAACTGCACTAGACACTGGAGCTTGCCTTACATATTCTCTCTCTCTTTTTTTAAAGAGTTTATCAGTTTGTTACCAAAGTACATATCCTGCCCGATCTGATTTCATGCATCTGCAGGGTCTGATTCAGCAGTGTATCTGGTCAGGTTCCATTTAAACCAGCAGAAACCGCGACAAATCAAACTTCCCAGCAACGGAAGATAAGCAGAGCCTTTTGCTGAATCAGGCCCTGAGCGTCTCAACTCTCCTTGTTGTTTTGAAACGTAGAAGATGATCCCAAATCTTGGATATGAAATAGATAACGGTGAGTGAGTCACTGGATGCAACAACAAAAGAGTCAGTAATGCTGAATGAGAAAGCATGCAGACGAAGAGATATCAAGAGCAAACTTTATTATATATTTAGAGAGACTTCTCAGACTTGTGCCAAGGCCTAGCACAAAGTTTATGTAGCTCCATTAAGCTCCGGTGAGGGAATAAGAAGAATTTAAGTTGTGCCTAGCCCTTGTACTGGCCCTCTGCACAGGACTGAGTTTCATGCCTATTGTCTTTACGGCAGTTAAAGTCACAACTCCTATGGACTTTTTGCTTAAGTAAGAAGGCGGCTTCAAGATTTGGCCCCATATTTTTAACTTTATGCAGCCAGTAATTTTCTGTCAGAAGAACACTCCCTACATTTACTGATTCCACAGTAATATATATATAAACTCAGAGGCAACATCCCCAACCTGTAATCAGAGCTAGCCTTAAGACATCTGATCCTTCCATACTAAGCTCCCTCAGACAAAAGCCTGAATGAAAAGAAGGACTTTGAATAGTGGTTTGCGAGGTTAGCAAGTCTGCATGCTGTCAGACCTATAGGGCAAGTGAATTCAGAGAGCTCTCTGCTGAGAACAACCTGCCTTGACTCATACAAATTGAGGGATGGTGAACAAGAGTGATTCATCTGTCATGATGGTACAAGAGTGAGGGGGCGGGGAAGACATCTTGCAGGTAGCTAGGACTCAAGCCTAAATAATGGGGCTTTATAGATCAGTATCAAAACCTTGAAGCAAAATTCTTCTGCACTACAGACCTCTATTGCAGAGAGAGAGTGTGCGAGAGCAGTATTATCTAGTAGTTAGAGCTGATAATAGAGTCATACTTTTATTTTTCTCCCTGCCACTGATTGGCTGTGTGACTTTGAGCCTATCGCTTAACCTCTCCTTGTCTCATTTTCTTCATCTGTAAAATGAAGCTAACAATACGTACCCAGCTTTGTTACAGCATTTGGGATGAAAGGCAATGTGAGTGCCAGTCCTCATGCAAATCACCTACTAACCCACTGAAGTTCACAAGTGAAACGGAAGCAAGAATAGACAAATGAGGGGCACGGTGAAGGACCACGCATCATCTAGTTCTATCTGCTTGCAGCTGCTGCATGGCAAGTTTAGCATCACCTCACACAACAGTCTGAGAGTCCTTTGTGCAGCCTAACCTGGAATATCTCCAGAGACAGTGGCTGCTGTACCTGGTATGTCTCTTGCCAGCTGATTATGTAATTAGAAAAAGATGTGCTTGCAAACAAATGAAATATCTCTGTGCGTTTTAAGTAATGCTCATTGAAAGCTAAACATTCAAATTCAGAGAGACTGAACTGCTTTACTTTTGGGTGCATTTAAAGCTTTCAACTGGAAAAAAACAGGTATTCTGCATAATATGTAAAACTGGTTTATCTTGGATCTGAACTTGTCTTGAGCAAAAGTAAAATCTGTATTTTACAGATGGGATTATAAATTACATTGAACTGGGGAAGAAGTCTAACAACCCTCAGAACATGAGAATCTCTACATTGACTTGGGCGGACTTTGGATCAGACTCTCTGTGCATGTAACATAAGACCCAGCCCTCCCCCCACCCCACCCCCCCCAAAAAAAGCAAAAAAAAGCTTACAGTCTAACAGATGATCAATATAAAAACAAAATAGAAAGAAGAGAGAAAATCTCTATGCCATGCTGACTGCAGAGTTTCTTGCATCATCATCATCTAGAGCATTTCCTATTGGCCAATGTTGGGAACAGGATACCAGACTAGATGGACCACAACTCTGATGCAATATGCCATTCCCATGTGTGTACAGGTGGGCAAATGGCCACTTGGTCCATCACTTTAGGATGTGCCATCACTCTAGGATAATGAAATCAAATACACTGATGTTATATGAGTGCTGACTGTGCAGTCATAAAATGTATTGAAAGCCATGACAGACAGTGAAGTATCCTTTTTAATTGTGCTCTTTTTACTCATGCAATGAGAACATTGGTTATTGGAACAGTGTGGTCAGGTGTAGTCACTGGATCGGAATTGCCAGACTGGAGCTGACAAATCGTGCATTTAATCAGGTATCTTGTCTCCAGCAGTGGATAGTTTCAGATATTTCAAAGGAAAGTGCAAGAAACTCCATAAAGGACAATGATGGAATAATATGCCCATAAGGTAAGTTTCTTCCTATCCCCCATCACTTGTGGTGAACGTATGCTTTGATGCATGAAGGTTTATAAATACATTTGAAAAAATTCTTGAGCTCTAGCGGAGTGAGGCAGAATTTGGTCCAATATGTCTATTTATTCCACTAATATGGACTGAGCAAAAGTAACTTGTGAGTTCCCCCTCCCCAACTGGAGAAGTGAAAAGGGCGTATTTCCTATGCATGCATAGTTAGGCCTAATAAAGGAAATGGTAAATGCTTCCTTATGACTTTATTATAATGTTACACCAATCTCCAGAATTGATCTCTGTGAAAATCATGAGGAAACTTGAGATGCACAGTGTGGCACATATATATGCTTTGTAAGCATGGCCTTCAGATGTCTGTCCCAACAGCTCAAACCTAAATGAAGAGGAACTCACAAACTGTTTATACATCTTGCACTTTGAAGTTTTTGTTCAATATCCCTCCGAAGGCACATGCACACGTGCTGCACAACTGGGCCTTGATATCATCATACTTAAAAAGTGAGACACATTCACAGTCTTTTGGGTACCTGTCAGAGGGAACGAGGAAGGACGGACAAGATGGACCTGTTACAGATGGAATGAACTAATGCAAGATGTGGCCAGCTGTGGACTCATCACTCAAGTAATTGCCAGTTTTGAGTAAGTACCTTTCCAGATGGTGGGAGGGGACAGAAGATGGAAACAATTTTAAATAGACGTGCTGAAGAGATACAATAGAGGACAGGAGTTCTCATCCTACTGCTTCAACATGGTTAGCCTTTCCAGGAAGCCAAAGCTGTCCCAGAGGGACAACCTGTAGCATGAGAGGGAATATCGGTTTCTAGAAACCTAAGGACTCAAGAATGCAAGGCCTCTCTCAAACCCTCTATTGTCAGATGCTACCACCAGGGCAGGCCATTTATCATCAGTTCTCTCTGTTTTATTATCTCATCTTTTCAAGCCTTTGAAGTCCCCATTGCTGTGAACAAACCATTTTACAATCATGCCACAGAGCTATGAGAACTTCAGCTTTATTCATCATCCACTGCTATTTTTCAAAAATATCTTTATTAATTTTCTAATAAAGTTAGATTTGCATGTGAAACTGCCAGTGAGACAATTCAAGAAAGCCCATGTATGTTCAGAACCTGGGATTCAGCCAAGGGTAAGGAGTGCAGGGTAATACAGTGGCCCTGTGTGAATGTTCAAGGGCCAAAAGGGTTAGAAGGGTGCCAGCTGAAACCGTATGCCATGGCTAACACACACATCAGGCTCCAAGCCTCTTACTTTATCCAAGGGCTACAGATATATGCCAAACAGCATGGTACTTACTCACAAAGGATCTAGCATTTTTGTTATGTCACCAGTCCTCTAATATAGTTCCACGTTCCTAATAACCCCTGCAGACGATACCCCCCTCCTCCCCCGACTGTTAACTGTCAACACACTGTTTGGTAGGATAAGTGGGAGAGTGTTTTTCTTTCCTTATCTGCCTTCTCATACTGATTGGATTGTCCTCACTCAGTGACTTTGTCCCCTCCCTCAGCTTTCCTTGGTCCACCTCTTAGAAAACCTTGGTCCAAATTCACCGATTATTATTTATCAAGCGTGTAGGGGCTAATCAAGAATGGGTCCCTACTGTGCTAAGCTCTGTATAGCATAGAACAAGAAGCAGCCCCCACCCCAAAGAGCTTACAGTGTAAAGCAAAGGTAGTCATTTATTTTTTGTCAAGATCCAGATTTCTTGGTCAAGGTATAGTGAAGGTCTAGACTCCAGAGAAAATAATAATAACAATAATGCCAGGTAAATAAAATGATTTGGGGGCATCCATTCAAGAGCAATAGGTGGTCCAGATGTAGCCCACTGTCTGCCTATTGACTACACCCAGTCTAAAGAGACAAGACAGACCAAGGATAGGTGAAAGACATATAATATAGACAATGAACAATGAGATGATAAAAAATGTCATGTTAGTTTCATGATGTTTGTTTTTGTTGTTTAAATACCTTCCTACCTGCTGTTGGATGGGGAGGCCAGGAGTTATACCATGGATAAATCTAAATGCAGCAGAACACGTTTGTTGTACCAGAATAAAATTTGGAAGTAGGCAGAACTAAAAGGAGAAGCAAAGCAAGACTGATTGGCATTACCCACTCTTCCTTAAGATCTACTTCTACCAGGACACACACACACGAAGTGGGTCAACATTGGTGCTTGACAAGGATGAAATTCACCCTGCAAAATTCCTTTTTACCCTTTATGTCCCACTTAAGATTTCAACCTTAAATAGGCCTTGAGTTGACTCTCTGCAGAGGGTGAATTTCCCCGAGACATTTGCGAGACATATTTATTTAAATTATTTTTATAGCTATGTCGAGGCACATGCCTTTGCTGAAAACAAGTGACGATGTCATCTTATAGTGTGAACTGTTTCTTTGCCAGCAGTAGCCCCAACCAATTGCTTATTTCCCCAGTTACAATCCTGCGTGGAAGGAGTATAATCTCTCTAAGTTAGGAACCATGTGCAATTTCTCTCGTACTGTAAGAGGCTAGGCATTTTTGGGTATTGTAAAAAAACCAAAAAAACAATGAAGAACAGAACAAGCCAGCACAGACAAAGCAATCTAATCAATTGAGAGTTTAATATACTAACAGAACTAGGCTGTAAAAACTAGTTCAATTAAACTGAAAGTTTAGTAAACTCCATGTAAATACTTACATTGTCAGGCACCAAAACAATAACACAGTGTGTATATGTTTATAACACACTATTTATATGACTATACCGTGATGCTACAATAATTCCAATACTACTCTTGAACTAGGAGCACTTCCATACTTTCCTGAGATCACACTTATTAAACCTGAGTTATGGCTTGCACCAGGGTCTAAAAGAAATTTTTATGATTTATTCTGTCTCTAAATTTACCCCAGCCCAGCAGTATGACTTTGGCTTGCAGGTATATTCCTGACTGTGTGACAAAATTGATTATAAAGCCATCATAAGTTGAAAGAATTTTGGAAGAGGGCATCAGCAAATTTATGTCTGAAAAGCAAATGAAATTGCAGTTTGCCATTTAACCATCATGTGCACACAATGAACACCTTATATTATCAAAAAATTCATGCTTGAAGCTGAGAAGAGTTTCTAGGTTTGAATCACGCTGAAATAAAAATTATGACACCTGGTGCTAGCAGAATAATTGGGCTCTGAGCCCCAGGAGACAACAGTAGAAAACATTCTTAAGGTTTGCCCTCTCTCTGATGAGAAAATCCTACTTGTCTTTTACTGAATCGTGGATGAAATTCACCTCTCTGCAGAGGCCCCATACAAGTCCCATGCACCACTCAAATAGGGCCCGGTGTGGTGGATTGACTGTGGGTGCTACACATGGGAATGAATTTCACACGAGACAAGTGGAAGGCATAGCCAAAAAACTAGCCTATCGTGCTCAATAGATACATTCTGCTCTTCCCGGGCCACTCCTCGGTGGGGGCTTCATCTGGCAAGGTGCTGAGCACATGGGCTTAATCCAGCAAAGCATTTAAGCATGGGAGTAGTCCCACTGTCAACAAAAAAACAATATGCAAGCCCACATCAACACACCACTGCTGTGTAGTCACCGTTGTCCTCTTGCCCTGCCTGCTTGTGTATTTGCCTGTTTGTATTTGTTTTTGCCTGTTTTCATTTAGTCATGTTGCGATTCCATGGGAGGGAAGGAGCAATGGCTGGACCTGCATAGTGTCCCTCACCGGGCGATGGGGAGGATCCAGAGGAGTAAAGGGGAGAGGTCCACCTCCACAGAACAAGTGACAGCAGGACTGGGGAAAGACTATAAGTTCTTTGAGGGAGGAAGCTTTTATTTCATTTGTCTGTAAAGTACAAAATACACTAAGGGCCCTGCATAAATAAATAAAACATGACATGGTAAAAAATAAAAACCAGCAGACCAGTTTGCTCTGCCCAGACCCTGGTCAATGTTTCAGACCAGTAGGAACCAGATACGATTTAAACAGGACCCCCTTGCCATGTGCCCCTCCAAACAGCCCATACCCTCCAGCTCCCCTACATCCCTGGGCCCTTCCAACAGGCCCATCTCCTGCGGATCGCCTACCGCACCATATCTCTGGACTACGGAAGGGCCCTGTCCCCTCCAGATATCCCCTCTGGCCCTCGCAAAGGGCCTGGGTCCCTTCCAGATCCCCCAGCCCCTCCAGATCCCACAGGTCCCCAATGTGCCTGGACCCCTCCGACAGGCCCCAGCCCCTCCAGATCCCATTGCCCCGGACCCCTTCAGCCATGCCCACCCCCAGGATCCCTTCAGCCATGCCCACCCCCCCAACCCAGACCCCCCCCAATTCCCCGGGCCTCCCAGACCCCCCATATCCCCAGACCCTCCCGTGTCCTGGCCCCCCCGGGCCGTCCCTGGGCCCGGCCCCGCCCCGCTGGCGCCTCCCGAGGCCGAGGCCGGCGCCGGGCGGGGGCGGGGGCC
>ML675705.1:1317382-1348216 GCA_007922155.1 Mesoclemmys tuberculata
TGCCCCACGGAGCCCCGAGGCGGAGCCGCGAGTCCCGGGCCGCCGCGCCGGGAGCGGGGCCGGAGGCCCGGGGGGGCGGTCGGTCTCCCCCCGCCCGGGGCGCTGAGGGCAGCGGGGTCCCGGCGCTGGCCTTTCCCTCCTTGCCGGGCGGGCCGTGGGGTCCCTGCCCCGGGGCACCACCCAGGGGCGGGCGCTGCTGGGCCCCGCCGGGGACGGGCGCCGGCCGGGGCTCCGTGGGGCAAGGCACGGTGAGCGTGGCGGGTGGCGGCGGCTCGGGACGGCCCCGCCCTTGGTTGGCCGTGCCCACGCCTGGCAGTGCCCTTCGGTGCGGTCCCGGAGCTGCTGCCCCCGGCCGCCCTCCCATCCCCGGCCTGGTGCGTGCTAGTGCCAGGGCCCTGGGGGAAGCGAAACCAGAATTCCCCCGGGTGTCTCAGGCCTCCGGGCGAAGGGGAAATCCATGCTGCACTCACCTGCTCTGGGGCTGCCGGGGGCCCTAGGTTGTCTGGCAGCCTGGCACACCTACCTCTTTCCTGGGCTCTTCATGGCTTCCTCTTGCCTCTTCCCGACTGGTACCTTCGGCGAGGCCGTAGCAGAAACTCTCCCCAGGTTGTGTAATCGGGCTTGAGAACATCCCAAGTTTTGTTTTGGTGTTTTTTTACTCATCTGGGTGTACAGCACTCTGGGGTGTCACTCAGTCGCCCGGAACTGAAGAGGGAGCCAAGGTGTACCCCAGGTTGAAGGAGCAGGCCATCTCATTGCTCAAAGGCTTAGTAAGAGGACATAAGAGGCTGTTGTGGTTCTCATCCCTTGGCCTTGAAGGTAACTTGGGGCTAAGGTATGAGACTAGGCTTAGGTGGTCTGTGTGGGAAAGATTTGTTTGAGGTGGATGATACTTGGATTTGGGTGTCTGAATGTCAGACTCTTAGCGTCAATTTGTTTTCTTGTCCCTGTTGCCCTGAGTTTGAAGGGGAAAGTTTGGGAAGGGACCCTGACACAGTTCGTAAACTGTTCTCCAGTATGGGTTTGAAGTTTTCTAGAACCAAACAGAAAACTGTTACCTGAATTATTAAGGCCTTCAGAGCAACAAGCTAGCTTCAGATTGCTATTTTGGGCAGTGGGTGAAGCGGGAAAAGAGCATCTTCTTTTCTTTTTTCATTTGCACCCTCATGTCTTTAGAGCGCTTCCTATTTTGAAACTTTTTATTACATCTCCTTTGGAAACATCACTTTTCTGAAGATGTCATTTCAGGGAGGATCTTGTTCTCTTCCTGCCTTGTGCCATTCTATTTAAACATGAGGATATAGGGGATTGTTTCTATTCTGTACGTTGTGGCTCAGCAAGTCTGGGTTGTATATCGCATCAAAGAACGTATCTTGAGGGCCGCTTTCATTACTGATAGCTAATTTCTGACTTGTAGGAATATTTCAGAATTTTTTTCTTTGCTAACTTTGGGCACGTACATAAAATAACATGTACCTCTGCATGGCACCGAAACTTCTAAACATCACATGATTTATTGGACATGGGTTATGTTGCATTATCTACATCACTCTAAAACTTTTAAAATAGGGAGCTCACTACCACAAGAATCACCAACATGGTAGTTTTTCCGGTAATGTTTAGTATATTCAGTAGAAGAACTATTATAATTTTTTTCCATTCCATGGAGCTGCAAAAATTATTCACATTGAAGGCACACTGTTTAGGTCTAAATTCAGTATTTTTGTTTTTAGGAAATTTGACAAAACCTAATAGCTGTAGTAATGTTGCCAATATATATTTTTAAATTTAATTGCAGATCGTTTTGAGTTTGAGTTTAAATATTTATTTGCAGTGTTTGTAACCAAACATTGCAGTTTTGTGTTAATGCCTGAGAACCAGAAGTTGAAATTGACTAGAAACAAAATGAAACTGACTTGTCATATACTGGAATAAACTGCAAGCAGTAAACAAACACCACAGGTAATGAAAACCTTTACAAAAATATTTAATTTTCAATAATTTGCAAATGTGGCACCACAACTTTTTGTTTGTGTTTGTATTTATTAAATTGCTTTTAAACATAGTGATAGTTTGCAATTTTGGCTTTGTGTATTGTTCGCTGTCTAAAATGTGGCGCTAAATGTGTTTGAACTTTAGCAGTATCAAATAATGTAACTTGTGTTACTTGAGGAAGGTCAGGGTTGAATTGTCAACTGCCCTATTTTGATCTAGAATATTTTGAAAAATGTCTTCTCCTTTGTTAATGGAACAGCACTTGATTCTTTATCTAGTTGGCCATGGAAGACTCTTCAGGAGGTGAAATATGTTTAGTGTGGACGTTTCTGAAATCGTGAGACAAGAAGGTCTGAAGTTACTAAGTAACAGATTAATAATAATAATAAAACTCTATACCTTTATGTTGTTTCTGAGAGTTTAAGTGAAAGAAATTTAAAGCAGAACAGGCTAGTTTTTGCTGTTTTTAATTTATACAGTTAATGTGGCACACCATCTCCTAAGTATGAAATACTTTCTGATTATTCTGACATCATTATCATGTTGCTATAGTGACTTCATTACACTGGGAATGCCATGTTCACATCCTGTTGCTATGGAAAAGATCAGTGTTATAAATAAAAATATTTGAGTCTATTCATAGCTGTGACAGATAAAAATGCCATCGTTTTAATATGACATGGTTGCCTTAAGAGTGACAGTGTATTTTAACAAAACTTTTCTTGTGCTGAGTTCTGAACTAGGGAATTGATACTTCAAGTTGCTAACAGCTTGTCCCTTAGACATCCCATTTATTGCTTTTGATAGCAGGGGTTATGCAACACTAGCTGCAGAAATCAAAAAGAGAATGTATGTGTAGTTTTTAAGGTGGAGCTGAGACAGGAAGTACTATGTTTTCACATACTGAGTCTAAAAACAATCTATTTTCATACACAGTATTTTCATCAAAGCATGACACACAGGGACAAGGGGGAATACTGGTGTTCCATCAGACTAAGATCACCAACAGTAAAGTGATTTATCCTTTTATTTTCATAGCTATTTCCCGTGACATTTACAAATGTAGGGTAGCTGAATCTAAAAGCTTGTAACTGAACTACATAAAACCAGCGGCTACATAAAATGCAAAACTTCTATAGCATTTGGTAGATCCACTTGTTATTTGGAGAGCAAAGGTTATGTTGGGTTTCAGGGCTCAAATTAAACCAAATACACAATATATAGTTGTTTCTTGGCTTCAGTTTGGTGGTGTTAGAGCAGGTATCTTTTGGTCAGATTTTAGAGAAGAGCACATGCTGAACAGGGCATAATTTACTAGCACAGTGTAGTTCCGGTGACCTGTTAATGTTTTCATTTGGAGACTGGTGCTTACACAATATGTGAGAATAGTTTAGAATTGAAACCAAACGCTTCAAATATACAGATGTATGTAGATTATTTTGTGGTATTTTTGATGCATCTTCACCTAATAGGAGGAGGGCATTGCAGGAATAACTAAAAAATTGAAATTTGGTTAGATGGCATTAATATAACATGAGCATACTATAATGTCTAAGTCTTAACAGTACATTGAAACACAGTCTTCATGAATAACGAGGCCTACAAATTAGTATGTACTGACATCACAGTAGTATTTCTGTCCTGTACTATGTGCACATGCAAAGTACTTAATGTGTTATCTGAAACGTAAATTTATTCAGTGCAATTTTACATATATGTTTAAATTGATCTAGAAATAGGCTTACTCTTTTCCAGAAATGTTGTCTCTAGTTTTATACAACATTAAATAATCAATCACTAATTTAATTTTTTTAAGAAAAATCTTAGTATCAAGAAATATGTCTCTTTTTAGTCAAGTATGAAGTGAATCTTTTGAACATAGATGAAGCGTAAATCTTTATTCTGTATGTTTGGGATACTGTTTGCACAGGTACCTACTTACAACTCAGAATTGTTCCCCAGTCCTACAGTCTGATCCATCATGAGCCCTGTGAAGCTTTTTTTCCTCACTAGAGTGCAGTTTGTTGAAGTCTCTTTGTACTAAGCTGAATGGTAGATACTGACTGTTTTTTCCACTCTGCTTAATGTTTTTTCTTTTCCTTCTGTTGACGAAAACTTGTCCAGTAGCCTATACTGACCAGCAGTTGCACGTGTTCTTGTAGCAGTTACATTTTTAGTGTTGATTTGCTGTGCCAGCAAATCAGGTATTTTATTAGTTAAGAATGCAGTTGTCCAGATGCAGAAGAGACTCATAACCTTTATGTTCATATGGCTTAGCTTAAATGAAATGTTTATCATTATTTAACAGAAGGGTAAGAAATAAAGCACAACTCTAGTGAAACCTTCTCTGTATGGTTCTTAGTTAACTTTTGGTTCAATTAGCCAACTGTGTACATAACTTGTGAAAGCTTCTGATCCTAGGAACAACACTCTTTGGGCAAGTTTGAACTACAAAACTAAATCAACCCAAGATATGTCAACTTACAGCCACTGCAGTAATTAAATAGCTTTTTCATGTCTACGTTACATTTCTTTTCTCGGTGGTGCATGTCCTCACCAGGAGCACTTGCACTGATTTAACTGTCAGTGTGGGGCATTGTGGGACAGCTTCTGAAAGGCAGCAACAGTCAGTGTAAGCAATGCAGTGTCTACCTAACTACGTGAACGTAACTATGTCAACCTCTGGCACAGGTGGAGTCATTAAGTTGGTGAAGTGGGCGAGTTACATTGGTGGGAGTGATGTTTTAGTGTAGACGCTTACAGAGTTAGGTTGACGTAGCGTATATCAGGCCCTTGAGTGCGTGCTCCTCTCCCACCCTCCTCCATCGCACCATAAATAAGGGTGTCACAAGCTGGAAAGGAAATTGAGTCTTACCCATCAGCTGTCATACCCAGAGAGGTTAGTTTTTTATTTTTATGTATTTATTGTCATAGCTCGTGGGTGGCAACCAAGATTTGATAATATTTCATTAATTTGCTAAACTACCATTTTGGCTCAGTAATGCCAATTAATTTCCTAAAAGCACACACTTCAAATGAGTTTGTATTATTTCCTCATAAAGTGAGTGCAATGCAGACAAAGAATGAAGTGTCTCTTTATGTAAAGATATACCATGGAATGGGAATATAGCATTATCAGCTTTTTGCTGATATTGGATATGATTGAAAATGTAACACGCTTTCTGCTGCTAACTGCAAATATAATGAAGCTCATTGTATTTCAAATGGAGCATATAACATTGTGCAAGATGAATTTTTCAGTCATGCACATGTGACACACACCAGTGATAAATCCCCTTGATTTTGACTAGATCAGCCCAATAGAAGAGACATAATTTTATGTGTAAAGTGTTTTCAAGCATGGTTGAGTTCTTAAATCTATGCAATTAGAAACAATAAACTTGTTCCCCCTTTTTCACACTTGTACAACAAGAACAGAAGTTGTCATTAAGTCATAGACTTCAACCGCTTTATTTTCTTATCTTGCTGACTTTTTATTTTTGAGTAAATTTAGAATTTTTGAGTTTAGGGGACATGAAATAACCTTATTGCACATCCATTAGATTTGCTAGGGTATCATCTTTTCCATTTTAAGTTGAAATAATGGATGCCAGAATGGCTAGATCATTTCTTGAGTTTCAGAGTTAATGTTGGTAGAAAAATAAAAGTATCCTTGGGCATATAAGCAAGTTACTGCAGAAATGGTTGCTCATTTGGATGTCGTTTAATGTTTCAAGCTTTGAGCATCAAATTATTTTAATTAGAGAAAACAAAATGTGCAGTTGAGGTTTGTTCTTCTGGTGACCCCTCCCTTACAATTTAAGTGGAGGTTCTCACGATCTGAACTTGGCCTCTGCCCAGTTATGGGCCTAAAGATCACCCTTTTCCTTCATTCGGGGGCCTTTATTTGTTTTTCTTCCACCCTTTCTTGGAATACTAATGTGTTCCCAGGGAAAATCCTAAATGCTGGTGGATGGAAGCACTTTTGCAGGGAGCTACCTTTTCTACAACATTTCTGGACTCTGACTCCAAGACTTGAGAGTGAAACCAAATTTATTCCTGATGTAGTTCCATTGACTGAGGTTAACTCAGTAACATAGGCCCAATGCCTCACTTCTGCAGTAGTACTGTGGTAAAGCATGCTTTACAAGCATGCTTGGTTAAAACTGTGAAGATGTCTCTGAACATGTCTAATTCTGTCCTTTCTAATTAGATTTGCATAGTTTATCATTTATGAATTTTATCAAGGGGATTAGTTTCTATAGTTTGATCTTAATTTATCTATTCTATAAAGGTTGTTTTTCTAAATCCACTTTCCCCCCAGAAGCATATAATAGGTTGTTTTTGTCTGATCAATTTGTTTCTTAAAAAAAAAAAAAAGTTGATATATAAAGGGACATATAATATGCTGCTTCCACAGGTACCATGTGAAATGTCATGTTTACTAGTCCAAATAGTATTGGTTGTTATAATGTAAGACTTTCAGGATAAAACCTGGTTATAGTGTATAAATTTTGTGTTCTCATTTCTGTGTCATAGAGAATTGTCTGCATTTGGGGAAAAAACCCTACAAGATTAAATGGCATTAATCTAAGATGTAAGGCCTTAGATGAATATGTTTTGAATTGATTTGATCATGTTTTTCTAATAACACTCGAAGCAGGCCATAACAGAGAATCTTCAAAGGTCAGATGAGATTTGTTATAGAGTAATGGTTCTGAGGGGTTATAGCTGGCAACTTGTTTTCTGTGTATATTGCCTGGCGTGTGCTAAAAACGATCTTTCATACTAAACCTGATTTGGTAGATAAAGCAGATAGCTGATGACTTTAAGACCAATTTACTTTGTAGCACTGGAAACTCAGAATATTTGATAAGTCATGAAAGGGGGTTATACATCAGTGGTTTAGGTAGACTCTTAAAAGCATCTTATTCAAAAATCTCCAGGCAGTTGTGAATGCTTGACAAATGGCTTTCCTCTCTAGCCCTCTCCACTCCAATTAAACTAAGATGCAGTTGCATAGATCTATATTTTCAAAAATAACTTTTGACTTTGGGTGTCCAAACTGAGACATCGTTAAGTTGTCTGATTTTACAGATAATGCTCAGCGTCTGCTCCCTTAAAACTAGGTTCCTTCAAGGCATTTAAAGTTGGGCCCCAAAAATTACTAGTTAATTTGAAAATTTAGACCATAGATCTTACATTTGAAGTTTATTCAGACAGCATAAAACTATTTAGGATGTTGTTATGACTACCATGACAATCACAGGACACTCACTGTTGCTGGCTGACTCCATTTAACTGAAAAGTCTAGTTTTATGGAGGTGGATTGGAGGTGGAAGGGGGTAGAGGGCTAGGCCATTCTCATAGACAAACCACTACCTCCTGGGTACTGAGGTTGGGGTGCACGTCTCTCATGAGGGCAGATGACTTATTGTACCCATATTGCAGGTTTCAGAAAGCACTTTGGAGTCACATTACTCTGAGGACAATTTCTGTACAGCCAACAAAACTGCTCTGTTGGTGGTCTAGTAGGACTTGATAAGTCTCTGTCAATGACTTTCAGTATAGTGGGACTCAAATGCCTTTTTATCAGCTGACAGGTCACCATGGTATGCTGATGGCTGAGACAGACGGAAGGTGGGGGAGATGGCTAGAGCGTCTATGGCCGAAGTCTCAGGCTGAGTGTGACTAATTGCAATGTTTTTGTTAATCTCATACTGTGACTAGCTAGGCCAAAAAGCTGAGGCTTTTCGCTTCCACCATTGCATCCAGAAAATTCTGATCTGTGGGTTTAGACTGAGTGAGGGATAGTTGGGCAGATGGTTGCTGTCTGCAATCTTTGGTAGCATAGCATTGCTCACCGTGAGGAATCTTTGTTGTATATTGAGGATAAGATCAATTCGATCAGATGGAGCTTTTAGCTTCTATGGAGAGCAGGGGCTTCACTGCTTGGCGTTCAGTTGATATTACTGTAGTAGGGGGGCTTGGGGTCCCAAGCTTCTGCCTTGGAGTTGGGTCCATGTCTATGGTGGTTGATAAGAACCTTATGGCTGGCTAACAAGCCCCTTATTAGAGGACTGTCATTGCTTCCCAGTGTCACTGATAATCTGGTTAATTATTGCCTCTTCTCTCATTTCCTTTTATGGAGGGGCGTGAGGAGGTTGAATAAAAGGTGGTGGTGAAACTTCTCCTGTTCTAGGGTATAGCTGACTGGCTGCTGGTAACTGATGTTTCTTGCTGACGCACATAATATCTGTGTTCCAGGTGCTAATTCCTATTCACTTCAGGTGCAGTATAAAATCATAGTTTAATCTGTCACATCTTTAAATGGGTCAGACCTTGGTTTCTTAGAGACTGCCTTTCCCCACATGATACCATGGTAGTTAAGGCTATCTGACACACACTCTAGCTAATGCATTTAATACCAAGAGGCTTTGGGTAGGTAGGATTTTCAGGGAGGAGTCCTTGACTGGTACATTTGTAGCTTGCACTGGTTTGACAGAAACGTTTTGTTTACCTTTAAGGCTCATTGCCAGGCTCATTTTGCAATGGTGTATGTGGGTGGGTAAAGGGCTGAAGTGGAGAGATGGCTTATTTTTGGTCAGTAATCATTTTGTTTTGGTTTAGCTTTATTGGTCTTTGCAGCTAAGGAGAAACAGAACATACTGTGGAAACTGAAAAATAACTCTACAAAATGCTGTCAAATGTGCAGAGTGAACAGATTGAAAATGTGAGGCATGGGATATACATTCCTTGCTAGCTTTTTTCTATTACAGTAACCTTAGCATTTGCATCTAAATGAGGTACAAAATCTGCAGAGAAATCTGTGCCTTTCATGTCCATATAACACCACGGAGTAGTTTGCCTATTGATTGGATCAGCCCTATCCTTTGTGTTAATGTTTTATTTAATCTACCTAGATGATTTAATCTTTCTAGGTTTTCATGCTGCGCTCATCACTGTGTTAATGGGGGCCATAGCCAGAGTTAAAATATTGACTCTTTGTATAGGAGGAGGGAAAGCTCGTTTGTACATACAGTAACTTACTAACGTTTTCTTTCTAAAAATGAATTTGACTGACCTACTTTCAGGTACTTCTAAAATCCAAAGCCCAGCTCTGTTCTATATTGCTGTGTAAATCCAGAGTGCCTCCACTGAAGTCAGTTGTCAACTGAGGTCAAGTTCAGTTCTTATCTGAAGTCAGTGGGATGTTTCCAGTTGGCACTGGTGTAAGTGAGAGCCTAATCTGTTTTTTTTGTGTTTTTTGAAAAGTGACCTTTTGAATCCCTGACACTTAAATGAGATAGATCTGCAATGCAAAGAATTACTTCATAAGCTGAGAGATGGTTAATGACAGATTTCAGGTACATGTCATTTACAGTTTTTAATAAGGTAAAATGAACTTTGCTAAATCATTTTTGCAACTGAATGTGCAAGCTGCTTAGCCTAATTAAGTGAGGCCTTCAGTGGTGATTTACATTAGGTGAACTGTAGTCTCAGTGTATTTCTGTGGCTGCCTCACATGTGTGTTTCAAGGCCTAACTCAATGTGCGAAAAATGCTTTTAAGCTGCAGCTTGACAAAACCTTCGCTGAGATTATTTAGTTGAGGTTAGCCCTGCTTTGAGCAGGGGGTTGCACTAGATGACTGCCTGAGGTCCCTTCCAACTCTAATATTCTATGATTCTATCCTTGCGTGTAAGACAGCACAAATGAGCAAATTCATATTATTATTATTAGGCCTTATTATTAGACTACAGTGAGACACTTCTGTGTATAAATGCTGCCTACCTCTACTCGGAGCAATAATAGCTTGTCTTTTACTTTACTGCTTTGATAAGAGGATACCACTAAAAGAGAGAGTACAAGAACCAGTCTCAAAAACTTTCTAACTCAGTCCTTTGTTCACGTGGAAATTGGATTACCCTTATGGAGTCTGTCTAGGTGTTTATATTGTACTTATTCTCATGTGGGCACATAGTGTACATAGGATTTTGGCGCCTGGTCATTTTTTTTTAAGTAAGCAGAGCTTGTATTGCTTTACTGGCATTTCAGCTCTGTTATCTTGTAGTTAATGCCCAATGTGTTAGCATAATTATATCATTTTAAAAAACTGCCATTGTCTTTTACGTTTTCTGATGCATTTGAGCGCTGCAGCTATGGTTAAACCCTTAATCAGTTGCCAAACTCACTTTGGGAGCTTGTGACTTTGCTGTGTCTACGTTGCCTGCAGAAGCTCATACTTGGCAAATGTGGTCCTGCGATAACAGTCATTCTTGTTACCTGCATTTCGTGCTCCTAAAGGAGGCAGTTGCTGAAAGGATCATAGTGACGGATGTAATATGCCTGAAGCAAATCTATGTAATTGCATCATTTTAAATGGGACTGTTGAATGTGTGTGCAGCTTCAGTGTTTAATATATGTGTTGAGGGTCTGGAATGAGTGAGTGAATAGTAGTTAATTGTTACTGTTGTGTCAAATGCTGTTGGAGGGGACTACATTCTGGAAATTTGTTACACTTAGTAGCAGTTACTGTGTTTGTCAATCAGCCACATTGCATAACCATTTGTGGCTTGTGAGAGCATTACCGGAGAACACACCAATTGTATTTGGTTTTTGAGTGGCTGAAATCGCAGATTAGAGGCTTTCTGGGATGTTTTGTTTTTTTGTTAAAGTATTTGTTGAGTCCAAAGATATCACCCATGCTAAATGTTTTCAGTATTAGAACATATACATTTGTCACTTACATTGCAATATTGCATATGTTCTAAATGCCACACCACCTGATTTTTCCCCAGAGGTACTCATAGACTCTAAGGTCAGAAGGGACTAATATGATCATCTAGTCTGACGTCCTGCACAAGGTAGGCCACGGAACCTCACCCACCCACTCCTGTAATAAAGCTTTAACCTATGACTAAGTTATTGAAGTCCTTAAATCATGATTTAAAGACCTTAAGGTACAGAGAATCCACCAGCAAGTGAACCATGCCCCATGCTACAGAGGAAGGCGAAAACCCCTCAGGGCCTTTGCCAGTCTGCCCTGGGAGAAAATTCCTTCCCGACCCCAAATATGGCAATCAGTTAAACCATGAGCATGTGGGCAAGACTCATCAGCCAGACACCCAAGAAAGAATTCTCTGTAATAACTCAGTATCCCCTCTCCCCCATCTAACATCCCTTCGCAGGCCATTGGCATATCTACCACCAGTAGTCAAAGATCAGTCAATTGCCAAAGTAGGCTGTCCCATCAGACCATCCCCTCCATAAATGTATCAAGCTCAGTTTTGAAGCCAGATAGGTTTTTTGTCCCCACTGCTCCCCTCCCTTGGAAGGCCGTTGCAGAACTTTACTCCTCTGATGGGTAGAAACCTGCATCTAATTTCAAGTCTAAACTTCCTGATGGCCATTCATATCCATTAGTTGTGTCCCCATTGGCACTGAACTTAAATAATTCTCTTCCTCCCTGGTATTTATCTCTCTGATGTATTTATAGAGGGCAATCATATCTCCACTCAGCCTTCTTTTGGTTAGGCTAAACAAGCCAAGCTCTTTGAGTCTCCTCTCATAAGGCTGTCTTTCCATTCTACAGATCATTCTAGTAGCCCTTCTTTGCACCTGTTCCGGTTTGAATTAATCTTTCTTAAACATGGGGGACCAGAACTGCACACAGTATTCCAGATGAGGTCTCACTGGTGTCTTGTATAATGGTACCAACACCTCCCTGTCTCTACTGGAAATACCTCGTCTGATGCATCCAAGGACCACATTAGCTTTTTTTGCAGCCACATCACATCAGCAGCTCATAGTCATCCTGTGACCAGCCAGTATGCCCAGGTCCTTCTCCTCCTCTGTCACTTCCAACTGATGCATCCCCAGCTTATAGCAGAAATTCTTATTAGTTTCTAAATGCACCTTGCACTTTCCACTATTAAATTTCATCCTATTTCTATTACTCCAGTTTACAAGGTCATCCTGATCTTCCCGTATGGTATCCCTATCCTTCTCTGCATTAACAATACCTCCCAACTTTGTGTCATCTGCAAACTTTATTGGCACATTCCCACTTTTTGTGCCAAGATCAGTAACAAAAAGGTTAAATAAGATCAGTCCCAAGACTGTTCCCTAAAGAACTCCACTAGTAACCTCTCTCCAGCCTGACAGTTCACTTTTCAATATGACTCATTGTAGACACCCCTTTAACCAGTTCCTTATTTACCTTTCAATTTTCATATTAATCCCCCTCTTTTTCAATTTAATAATTCCCCGTGTGGAACAGTATCAAATGCCTTACTGAAATCTAGGTAAATTAGATCCACTGCATTCCCTATGTCTAAAAAATCTGTTATCGTCTCAAAAAAGGTCAGGTTGATCTGTCACGATCTACCTTTTGAAAAGCTATGTTGTATTTTATCCCAATTGCCGGTAACCTCGATGTCCTTAACTACTTTCTCTTTCAAAATTTTTTCCAAGACCTTGCAAACTACTGGGGTCAAACTTAACAGGCCTTTCGTTACCCGGATCACTTTTTTTCCTTTTCTTAAAAATAGGAAGTATGTTAGCAATTCTCCAGTCATACAGTACAGCCACTGAGTTTACAGATTTATTAAAAATCCTTGCTAATGGACTTGCAATTTCATGTGCTAGTTCCTTTAATATTTTTGGTTGGGGATTATCCAGCTCCCCCAATTTAGTCCCATGAAACTGTTCGAGTTTGATTTCTATATCAGATGTGGTAATGTCTACCTGCATATCATCATTCCCATTAGCCACCCTACTACTATCCCCAAGATCATCATTGGCCTCATTAAAGATGGAGGCAAAGTTCTGAACACCCACAACTCCCATTCACTTCAATTGGAGTTTTGGGTACTCTGTAGTTCAGGAAATCAGGCTATGATGAGCTCTGCTGTTTCATGTAGTTGACCTGGATGGTGTCATGTATCTTTTTGGATAAATTACTTGAAAATAGAGCTTACAGTGGGGTGTTGACTAAATTGGGAAGGCCTGTGTGGGAAGAGGGGGAGATGAGCTAGATGTATTGAATTGACTTCAGATGGGCCCTTCTTCTTGTGTCCCTTTTTATACAAGCATTCTCTTCTCTAATGTGAATACATTTGGAGTTTTAGAGAGAGGATGATCAGACAGACCCTATTGTAACAGACAATTGATGTACAAGGTAATATATTCCACCTGCTATGAAGTGTAGGTGCATGCAGTAGTTAAAGATAAAATAGTCCACTGTGTAATTTGTAGTGCAATTTAGTTTTCTCTTGAAATCAGTCCATCAGGGACACTTTAGCATGGTTATCATGGAACTTGATCCATTATTGTCAGGTGTTGAATGTTTTTCTTGGTTACTATGCCTGAAGGTATGTGTAGATGCATATAAATAAATAACAACATGCTTCTGGATGTTTTGGGTTGTAGCTTTATTTTGACACTAATTGTAATTGGCAATAACTGAAAAATAATGTAGGTCAGATTAAAGCTGCAGTTTGCAGGTGCTAGCTGTCCCAGACTGCATGTTCATATGGAACATTTATGCAAATAACCAGGCTCTTAACCTTCTAAGACATTTTCAGTTAGGTTATTACAGTCCATATGTAGTAAAAAATCATTTTTGGGAATGTCATTGAAACCTCTCTGAAGGCCAGTGTTTGTGCTCTAATAAAGTGTTGTCTCAATGGTACAGGTGCTGATTGTGTATGGCTTTTTTTTACTGTAGTTTGTGTTTTGTAGCCTGTGTCTTGTATGCACAGGCCAGTATTGTTTAAAGTTGACTATGAAAGTAAGATGAAGCACTAGTCAATTTAATACTAAAATTAGTTGAGCTATGTAATTTGTAGAGGAGCTGAATGTGACCCAGGGCCTCTGGGTGCTACCTCAATAAAAATAAGTCATGTATGTGGAGCTTGAAGGCTGAAACTTAGTTTATTGTGGTTGATGCTCATTTTATTGTCAAACTAGCTGTAATGTGAACTGCATCTGTCTGGATTGAGGGTTGAAAAAATTCTTTTCAGAAGAGCTCCATGGTCTACAGAGTCTCAAATTACAATTTTACATTTGTAAAGTGATTCATGAAAATGATTTATTGGAAGTTTTAATTCTGAAAGTTTAGTGGGGAAGATTAAAATGTCTCCTAATGGTGCAAATTAAGGATATTGTAGATAATGACAGTTAACACAGAATTTAAAATCTTGTGTATCCCAAGGGACTGATAGACATACGAAACCGAGAATCTCCAGAGCATATACTGAACAAGCATTTTAAGCTGTGAGCTCTTTTTTGGAATGCAGCAAGCATCTCATGGACTAAAATTGGTGAGAATATCTTTTTCTAGTTGCTTGTGTTGTATCATGTAGAGATACTTTTTTCTTTTTTGGCTTTAGTTTGCCTCAGTCATATTTAACCTCTCTTTAAGTTACTGCTGTGTCATTATTGGAGATGCTTTTAATTCCGTCTGAGAGAGTTGATGAGCAGGGAAGTATTTCTGGAATCAGTGCCACTGCTGCTTAGAGCGTCCATGGATTAGTTGGTGTCTGATTATTGATGACTTTTCCATTTCCTATATGTTCAAGTCAGTGTCATCTTTTGAAACCAGATGGCCCACAAGATTTTTTTTTTTTGAACAGCTGTAAAATGGTTTGCTATTTCTGTTGAAATGAGTCTTGATCTTTTTAGAAGCTAAAGCTGGCTCTACAAAACTGTTCAACTATAGGAAGCTTTTTTCCTCTTTGGGGAAGAGTGCCAGATTCATTTCCCTAAGAAGGTTTAGGGGTGGACTGCCAAGGTTGTTGTGTCCACTTAAGCCTGTCAGCTTTGGAAAGATTTAAATCTTTAAGAGAATCTGGCAAGAGATCTAAAACTCACTGTGAAAGTGGCGGTACTCCTTTTTAGAACATCGAAGGCCTATGATGGTAGGACCTTCTGCTGCCCAAGAAGGACTGAATGTGATTCTCTTCATAGAGCTGTCAAAAACATGAATATTCCTTCAGTTAAAATTATCATGGAAGGAAGAATCTGTTTTGTCATGGAAAAAAATTCAACAGTTTTCCAGCCAACTCTAGCCCAGCAATGTGGTTCCAAGACTAGATAGAGAGGTATGTACAGAGTAATTTAGCACCCTTTTTCTCCCTGTGACCTAACCTGTTTTCCCAGGAAATGCTCTCAGTCCCTGTAAATCAAAAGCTAATGCTGTAGTCCTTACTCAGGCAAAATTCTCTCTGAAGTCACTGGGAGTCTTTCCTGGGTAGAGATAGCAGGGTTTGGCCCAAGAAAGCAAGAGACCAATCTTAAAAATTCCTGGGTCACTTGCATGGTATGCACAATGACATCGCTCGTTTCAAAGGACAGAACAGTCTTGGGTGCAACTTGCTATGTGAACTTGAGACCGTCTCTTAATGTCTCAATTCCTTAGTTTCCCCATCTGTATATCCACTTTTAATCAGTTTGCAAAAGTGCTGTATAAGTGTTCAATCGTACTGTCATTAAGCATGGAAACCTCATGGTCTGTCTTTTTTACTTATATATAAGAAGATCTTAGTTATTTTAGAGGTTAAAGTAATCCTGTTGCTTTGCAGTGGGGAATATTTTGCTTGAGGGTGTTGCCAGTATCTTTTGTGGGGAGGTAGGCAATTTGGTGATATTTACTTCACTTAGGTTTATGAACATTTTGCATGTGGCTGTGTCCAGCCTAAACTGGGTGTGCCAAAGAAAGCTATGGCCACATGCCGTGCACAGAATATCAACTTGAATTAAACTTTCAAATTCATGCTCCTGTATGGAGATCTGTGTAAAGTTTAGGTTACAAGCAAAAATAAACTTGGTCTCCTCCTAGCTTTCATTCATGCATATCACACGAGTGCCACCACACAGTTGGCAGTGTCTGCTGGAGAGAGGTCCAAGACTGGAATATCATGGGTGTTGGCTCAGAAGAACGGAGGTGCATAATATCTATGTGAGGGAATTCCGTCTGCCTGCCCATGGTATTCCTGACTATCTCCAACATTTATGAGCCTCGTACTGACTCACAGATAGAATGTGGTGTGTGATGGATAGTCTTCGAATTACCAAAGCCCTTTATTAAGATGATGTGTTTGAGTTTTATCTAAAGCTTCCATAGTTTGAGCTTTGAGCAAACTAGATAGTTTAAAAGCAGACTTGAAAGATTTTGGAGCATTGTATCCAGCAGAAAATTCAGACAAACTTTGCACTGCTTGTTGAGTGTCTCAGGGGAAAATAGAGCTTTTTATGCTCAATGCAGATATTGTTGTTTTGATATTTTAACAACCTGTTCAGCAAACTTGTGTATGTGTTTTCAGTGCCTGTTGGTACTGGAATGAAGTATGTATGTGGTTTTCTCCTTAGGCTCTGGGGAATAGTGCTAAATGACAGAGATAAATAATAAAGGATTTAGCAGGCATACTAGATGCTCTCACTTGCAATAAAATTAAGTTATTAAAACTGCTATATTTTCTGTGGTGTAATTAACTTACTGCAAGTCAGACTCTTGTGAAGTCTGAGTTGCTCTTGGTATTTAGTGGAAGCACTTGAAGACGTGCATCTTTGCTTAGGAATAGATTTATTTTAGCATTACATGTTTTTATTAAGGGTTTTTTTTTCTGAGGTATAAGCTGGTACACATAAAATTGCTTGACCATAGTGGATGTTTTCATTTAACGATACTAGTTAGGAAAGACATTTAATTAGTCCTCATGCATAAAAGGTAGAGGTAGGATTGTTGCTTATGAATTACATGCAGACTAAACTTGGAAGTGCTTTTTAAGATAGTGAGAATCTGTAGACTTACATATGCAAACATGACCTTTAGAGCAGGCTTCCTCGTTAAATTAAATGTATATACACAACCTGATTATTACAGCTTCAGCTATTCAAGGAATCTTAGTATTTTCTGGAATCTAGTTTATAATCTTGCAGACACTGTGCTAGAGTTACGGGATGAATATTTTTTCTCTCCCTCTTATGTAAAGCACATTTTAAATGTGAAATGTGTGTTGCAGTTTGTCAGTTATAGATACGTTACTTTTTGTAACCAACTTAAATCTGTGACTTTTTTTTAAAAAGAAAATTTGTCTTTTAAAAAAAAAACCTGGTTAGGGAGGTAGTTCTGCTACCCTCATGACTAAAGGGTTCATTGTTGAAAACCAGTTAGGGGCAAACCCTACTGCTCTAGCACCCCCATCGTCATGGGGAAGTGGCTGCTGAATCTGTGTAATTGTGGGTCTAACAGCATCCCCTACGTGTTGGGCACAGGAATACACAGCAGCTCTGTGGTGGGCATAGCGTGCTGCCCTCCTTGCCTTGTGTCTTGGCTTCTTTCCTTTTTCTTCGCTCTGTCTATCTTGAGTACTTACAGCCCTCCCCCACCCCCATTATAGTATTTATGTGCCTTACAATCGTTCATGTATTTATCTTCACAGCATCCTGGTGAGGGAGAAAAGTGCTCACACTTTACAGATGGGGATTGGAGGCCCAGAGAGACTATTGGCTTGTTTATCTTAAAAAAGTTTACAGTTAAAACGGTACAACTCTTAACGTGGCTGCAGATACATTGGTATACAGGTGTCTTATAATGGTAGAGTTTCTTCCATAGCGAAGGGTAATAACTACACCAATGTCACCTTTATATTCATGTAACTGCACCTACATTAGGGCTTTTACTGGTGTAACTATTTTGCTTTTAAAAAAAGCAACAACATATCCCCTAATGATATATATATTTAAAAAGCATAATTCTAAGATGTAGCTGTCTATTTAAAGGCCTGTTTTAAGGTCCAGCTTGGTTTTCACTCTGTGCAGATTGGTGGTTTTTTACAGAGGACGTTTTGATTGCCTTCAAATTCACATTGGGAAAGTATTAGCTTTTTAAAATAAACTTTATATTAAATTAGTGGCTGTGAATTTTTTTCTTGTAGGTTAAGTGATCTGAAACAAGCAAAACAGTTACTACTTGAAAAATGTCCAGTACATACTGGTTATTTTTCACAGGCCTTTAAATAGAAAACTACTTATTAGAGTTATGCTTTTTAATGTATTGCCCTCTCAATACATTTTGGTGTCTCAGACCTTTCAATTTACACTGGGGTGAAAATGTGCCACACGGACCTAGATTCAGTTTTAAGCTAGATGTCATTTTTTAATCTATAGAGCAGCAAAAATAAAGATTGAGGTGAGGAGACAAAGGGAATGGCTTGTGTGTCAATGGGGTTTGGCGCATAATAAGACTGCTCTGCAAAATTGCATACAATGAGTTTAGCATACAAAGTATAAAAGCTATTGAGGCATCTCAGGTGATTGAAGATTCACTTTGTGAACAGCTTGCATATGGTAAAAATGTGGCAGAAATATGTGCAGCCTCTTGCAGTAGGGGATCTTATAGGGAGAAGAAAACTGAAGTGTCAGTGTTACACCAAAAGAATAAGCTGTCACCTGCTTGTGATAGGAGCTGTTACTTTGCTTAATAATAAACAGGCTGTTGAAAAAATTCTGACAACATTTATCTGAATTTGCCTGTTCATCAAAATCGAAATGTTTTGTGGAAACAGTTTATTTTTGCTGATGTTCCAACGGAACCCAGGCAGGGTTCCATCCGAATCCTCTCTGGGTCCCTGCCAGCTCACCCACCCAGTTCCGTGACAGCCCCAGGCTTCCAGGCTCCCAGCTCCTTGGCAGCCTGCCTGGCGAGCTGATAGGGAACTTGGAAGCCTTGAATGTCCTTCTTCACAGCTCCTGAACAGCCCAGGCTCCCAGGATCTGTGGCTGCGGGGCAGCTCACCAGGTGGACTGCTCTTGTGAGGTAGCCTAAGTTTTTCTTGAAAGCTGTGGTAGCCTGAATGCAGGAAGAAGAAAAGCAATTTTAAAATGCAAAATCATGTCAGTGTTTTAGTTTAAAAAAAAAAAAGTCTGCTCTGTGGCCTGGCAGTTTCTGGTTGCTCCTAGGGACAGCTTGGAAACACCAGAGGTAGGGGAAGAGGAGGATACAGTCTAAGTGCCCAGTAGGGAAAGATGGGAGAGATTTAAGCAAGAGACACAGGAGGAGTCAGATGGCAGCAGTGGTTAGACAAGGTGAGCTTTTTACCTGTGGTAGAATAGTACCCTGAGCAAAAGTCTTTGACTTGCATTTTGTTTGATCTCACTAAAACTCCTTGATGGTGTCAGACAATCATTAAGTACAGTTGTTGGGATACTATGTCTTATTTATCATACGTGCATTTCTTTAAAGTCTCCCTCTTAATTGCTACAAAAACCAGTGGTTTAAGCTTGGGAGATATTCATGTTTAAGATGCAGTATGCATTTAAAATGCTTCTTCCAGGAATGATTCCAGAATGACAAGCCACCTTTTAAAAACTGTATTGCGCTATAATTTGAATGTTAAAACCCTTTAAACTTAAGAACTAGCTTCCTTTTCTGCTCTCACTGGCAAAAAAAATTGTCAATTATATTATATGGATCTAAAAATTAATAAACGTGTAAAGCTGTGGTTGGCCAAAATTCTCCTATTAAGCATTACGCCATTGTTGGAGGGGAAAAAACCAGTGAGTTTACCTACGACTGTTTGCTGTTCATTTTATAAACATCATCATTGTTTCTAAAACCAATGAAGTCTGCTTAGTGATCATCTATCACCGGTACCATGTCATTTACAAAACCCAAGTACGTAAACAAGGAAATGCATACTTAAAAAACATAATCAATCATACCCTGTTTACATAACAAATTACTTGATCTGAATAACGCGTATTTCAGCAAGCAACCTCAGTTCTGCTTCACGTTGAATCTTTTACCAAAAATCTCAAAATAGTTCCACAACTTGATGAAGAAACATGAAAATTATATATGATTTGAAATTGATGACAGACAGTCTGATTCAGCAGACCACAGATGGAAGGGGACCACACACAAAATCAATTTGCCTAGTGTTTGTGTCCTGTAACATTTAGTTGTTTTGATGGTGCTGGAGGGAGAAAGGAAATACCTGACTCTTCTTCCTTTATAGAAGAGGAAAAGCTGTCAGGAACTTTTCCATATTGTAAAAAATCCTGTGCTGAAAACTTTTAGTAGCTGTAGATCAAGAGCAGAGAAATGCCTAAATGCAGCTATGTGTTATGGCTGCTCAGGAGGACCTTTATTGTGTGGTTTGGGACATATGAACTGTGTATTTCACTGTGACCTTGTGTTTCCACGTAGAGATACGCAGCGCTTCCTGTGAAAGCAGCTCTACTGAGTTTCTTTTGTAGACATCATTGATAAAAGCTCAGCTTCCCTCCAGAAACACAGAAGTTAAGCAGGCTCCTTTCCTTCTGTTCCCAGAGTAGCACTCATTAGTATTAAACCTGCAGTGGTACTGCAGCCCATTTCAAGGGGAGTCTGCCAATTCCAGCCAGTGACATAAGTCTTTTGGTCTAATTTGAGGATGCAGTATGTGTTGGTCTCTGAGCTTTGCATCCGCTGTCTTTGTCTGTTTGGCACGTGTCCCTAGCAACTTTCTGTAAATGTAGACCAAGGGACAAAAAATAAATCTAGCCATTTGAGCACTTCAAGCTGTAGATGCACAGAGGTAGGAAGCATTTTAAAATGCACAGCAAGGAAGTAGGCAGGCACTTTCTTAGAAATGCGTATTTTGATGCTTACAGACTAAAAGTTTTATTTAAAAAAAAAAAAAAGGGTCCTCCTGAGCAGCCATAACACACAGCTGCATTTAGGCATTTCTCTGTTCTTGATCTACAGCTACCAAGGCAGGTCAGTGTATTTGTGCATAGTATCACTTTTTCAAAGTCTAAATGCGTTGCTTCTTTTAAATGTTTCTCTCTGGTTTATCTTGAATGAACTGCAGTACAGAACTAAGGTCTCAGATCAGGAAAACTTTTAACCAGGTGTTTAACTTCAATCATGTGAGTAATCACACTAAAGCTGACAGGGACTGCTCAGATGATTTGCAGAATTGGGCCCTTGGTTATAAAAGTCTCAGATGGGAGTGATCATCACAGCTTACATAATGTGAGATCCTACAAGGTTTATGGTAGGAACTAGGATTCTTTGTGGAAGTGCTTTATAGAGAGCGCATAATCAGCTGAGTTTCAGGAGAGGATCTGTCCAAAGTCTTCTGTCTGAATTGTTCATGGAAGAAAGCTTGGTGGTGAACGTTGTGCCGCATCTGGCTGAACGAAATGAAGACTATAGAAGCAGTAGCACCAGCATCTAGTCTGAGATGTCCGTAACATACTGAACTCTCTGAATTACATTTTTTTTTCTTTTAATGTAAAACTGCATATCCAATAACATACAGGAACAACAAAAGCATTCTTCGAATAGTTGATAGTAAAGCTAATGACTAACCAAAAAAAACTATGTGAGCAAATGTGTCCATGAAACTTGTGGTATCTGATACTCGGAAACAGAGATTAATTGACCTATTTAAGAGTTATTTTAACTGATCTGTTGTAGTTACCTTACATTTTGAGCAAGTAATGGTCAGGCAAGTGGTTTTTTTGGACATTCGTACAGAAATTCGTTCCTGAGCAATGCAGACACTTCGCATGCCAAACTTTTTAACTAGAAGTGAATCTTTATAGGTGAGTTATAGTGCCCTAAAAGTAAGACTTAGTAAATAGAATTAGATCCTGGACTACTTCAGTGCTAGGAAGCAATTCAATAAAGTAATTAAATTATTTCCTTTAACATATTCATAGGTGTTGAATTCATTTTCAAGAGCAAGTGGAAAATGTATTATTTGTTTTAAAGAGGGAACTTTTGCCCAAGCTCGATTTGGTTATGACACCACACTAGTTACAAAAGCACAAAAATCTTAATTCAGTCTCTTTGGAGTTCCTGGAACTGAATGGTTTTCTTGTTCTTAAAGGAAATCATTTGGGCCATGACCTAGATTGAATTTAAAAGGGGGTTAGGGGAACCCACTAACTGAAAAGGTCATATATATATAGTACAGAGCAAGTCATCTGCTATATTGCATAGTAACTAGTTTTACAATTCTAATATGGGTATGGTTGTTAATTATATAATTTTTGCATTATACTTTATTCTGGATTTGCTGTGACACCGTTGAAAATAAGTGAGGTAACGGTGATGCTTAAAAGTAACACAGTAGAAGTATTTGTGTGATTGATTCTTACTACTGTTGTAACTATACAAAATATTTTTATGTCGATGTCAACTGCTACAGTGATGGGACTGTTACAAGAATATGGATAGATTACAAGTGAGATGAACAAACATCAGTCAAATCAGGTTTTAATTTCAATTTGAGAATAGCACTAAAAGTCCACTTCGTTCATTTATTTATAGTGATTTTTGTGCTGCTCTTTGCCTCGCAAAAATAAATTGATTAAAACCTCACAAAGGGTGGAGGAGGTAATATGCACATGTAAGAAATGAGAAATTGTAGCAATGAAATGATTTCCCAGAGGTGTGACTGAGATCTTTGCCACGGACTCAGTAAATTTTTTTTCAGATGAACCACTTTTCTATAGTCAGTGTGTCTGACGGATGCCTCCCTTTCTGTTTATGGTTGCATAGACCACTTCCCTTTCCATCCTCAGTTGTATAACGTTCTGTGGCAACTGCACAATTGCTAACATGAAAAATTCATATTAGGAAAGTATTTAATACAGTTTACCAGTTAAAATGAGAAGCCAGCACATGTGACCTGCTATCTCTCAGTGGACCACTAATAGGTAACAGTGCATAGATTTCAATTTGGGAACCTTGGATCTTTGGCAAAGCTGAGTGCAGGTCTCCTGTTTCCAGTCCCATGCTGTAAACACAAGACCATCCATCCTTCCTCCTGTGCATTTCAGTATGCAGCTCTTGAAAAAGAGCAGGCTTGCAGTTTTACTACAGTGCTGATCAACACAAAACTTCCTTTTCCAAAAAATGGTGGATTTTAGGTTGGAGCTTGAATATTTGTGTGAGTAAAGATTAATTTTTGGTGAAAATCATATAAAATTTTTCATGACTTGGTTTATAGTAACTTTAAAACTGGCATGTGATGCATTTGTTCAAAATTAAAAACGGGGTGGCTTATAGTAATAATTGCAACTAATCGCTCTTTAACTCCAAGGTAAAAATAACCAGAACATGTGGCTGTAATGTTCCAAGAGTCTGCCCATCTCAGGGAGGGAAATGTAGAAAGTGATGTTTATTTCTGTAGTGCAGACAGCTTGAAGGAACTCAAGGCAGTTTAATCTACAGGCATTCATTTGAATGTCTCTTTATCCCCAAACTAAAACATTGGCAATTTATTTCTGTTTGAAAATTTAAATATTTTGGTTTCAGCACAGAAGTATCATACCAATAATAAGGGGGTGTTATAAGTGATGTGAAAGCCAGAATACAAAGAGGCAGTTGTATCTATTTTCTTCCTGCTAATTTGGTAAATGTTGCTTGCTCTCCTTTTACTTCCTTTCCCCCCTTCAGCTGATCTGTATCTCAAAGTGCTGCAATATGAGTCTTTTAGGTGAACAGTAGAGAACTGAAATACTTAATCATAATCTTGGTTTTTAGTGCAAATACATGTAGGAGCAAAAAATTTTGATGGCTCTTGGTTGTTCTCTGTAGGAGTTGATGTATTTTCTGGTTGTTTTTTGTTGTCTGCCTGTCCAACATCCTCTTCCTCTCCCCCCATCTTTTTTTAAAGTAAGGTTGGAGGTATACTTTTTGTAAAGGTTGCAGTTCTTCAGGGAAAATGCAGTCCACAATATTTAATTATAGCATCACGGTCTCCAAGCCTATAGTTGAGTCAGTGTCAACACTTTGGTTTAGCTCCCTATTTGCAAGTATATGTAACTCAGCTGTGAACAGATACTTGTAGGAGAAGAATCATATAGATAGTCTTGGCCTGCGTACAGATTCTTTTTATGCCATGTTTGGAAAACGTTTAGTTGTAATGAAAAAGTGTAACGATTTACCAGTTTGATTGACTGGCACTTCAATAGAAAGTAGTCTAGATTTTTGTTTTGATGGCACTCATGCTTCTGGCATTTTGAAGGAGTCTGGTAGTCCGCACTTCCAAAAAGGAATAATTTGAAGACCGTTAAGTCTGCATCTACACTAGCATTTTTTTGCTACGTTTTCTCACCCATGGTAACAGTAATGGAAACCCTCAGGGTAGCACTTGTGGGAAACTTTAAGAAAACATTTCAGGCCCCAATCTGCAAGGAGGACCCTGGTGCCCCATAGCAAGGAAAGGGATCAGGAGTTGATAAGGTCAAAAGAGACACTGTCAGCATGACCAAAAAATCGGTATTTCTCTCTGATGCTGTGTAAAAGACCCACACAAATAAGGGAAACTGAGTGTGGGCTTGATCCTATAACTAAGAATGTGGACAGACTGCTTTTCCCTTATGGAGCCCCATTGAGTTCAGTGGGCTTTTCAGAGATGCACTCTCTGCATCTGTTGTTTGTAGGACTGAGGCCCTGTGCAGATGAAAGGCACACCAAGTGTACTCAAAATGCTGCCAAATACACACAGAAATCAAACTGAACAAAATAGAGTAAAATGGTGTCTTTTTGATACATTAGGTATTGCCCATAACACATAAAACAAACGCAAAAATTGATGTGATATGTTTTTTTTAATGAATCCAATGAACTTAACCAGAGCCAGTACAATTAAATGAGCTGTTGTTCACCTATCATTTACAAGTGAGAGGACCTGGTTGCATGTTGTTATTTAATATCATTCAAAGCATTTAAGGGGCTAATATTTAACCATGGTAGAATGCTGCAAGTATACAAAGAGCTTTACAGAAACCCAAGGTCATGTCCTCATGTCAGGGCCTTGTCTCCCTAATTCAGGTGAGCTTTTGTACAAAAGATAAAAGCCTGGAATACATAGTTTCTGGGGGTCCACAAAGGAGGATCCATGGAAATGGTTATTAAGAGTGATTTTAAATGAGAGAGGGATGGGTCCTGATGCACAGGAAGTGGGCATGAAGAAAGGATAAATGTACAACAGGGCAAAATTCTGCATTGGTCGGGGATAACCTGGTTGAGTCAATGAGTCTTTCCGTCTCTCAAATGCCACATTCAGTAAATGGGGACCCAGAGGTTCGAGAGATGTAGTGGGAGGTGAGAACAGGACAGCGAATAGTTAGGAGCTCTCTCTTCGTGAAGAAAGGAATAAGCTGGAGCTAAACTTGACCTTTTTTGTTTCCAGTTCTTTGAAGAAAGTATTTGTTTTCTGCCTGTGTGGTTTCTGTTGATTTTTGGCAGGGTAGGGAGAAGAAATGTAATTTGTTGGTTGCACTGTGCTGTTACTCGTGCCAAGCAGAATTCTCTCGAGGTGGTGCAGAAATGGAAAGTGCTGTACCTTAGAGGTACTTGCACCTTGCCATCTTTTAGACAAGCAAGGCCTGACACCACTGTCGTCAGCCTGTGACTTTGGATGGAGCAATCTCAGAGGGGTTACAGCTGCTAGATAAAGAAGATGCGAAAAGGGTGGTTGCATCAGCCAACTGGGAAGGGAGCACAGCTTACCCAAGCCAGGGAAAAGATGTTGGGAGATCTTCCTTCTGCTTTTAGGAGAGGATGGGGAGCTGTGCTGTTTGTAATAGTGTTTTGGCAGCCTTCAAAGGGAAGGTCCTGGAAACATGAATGGATGGTTTATATAATCTCATCTGGAAAAAAGGCGTGAGTCCCTTACTTTCTATTATTTGTGTTAGGAGCGCCTAGTAGCTTTGCATGAGGTGAGGGGCTTGTTATTTTGAGTACTTAGTGAGAGATGGTCCTTACCTCAAAGAATTTACAATCTAAATAGGAAGGAGCAGCTAAGGCACAGATAGATGAAGCAACTTGCCTAACATCAGACAGCAAGGCTGTGGTACAACTGGCATTTGAACCCAATTTCCAGGCCAGTCCTAACGAGCAAGATAACCCTTCATCTTCAGTGGTTCATGGCAGGTTCAGTTATTAGCTAATGTGTATTGACAAATTCTTGTTTCTTTAACAGAAGGTCAAGTGTGATTTCACAAGAAAGGTTTCTAAGTAGATTCCCAAGCTTACTAAGTTCCACTGGCGAAAAATAGTACTTCCTAGTGAATACCGCTCATGACTTCATCAATAATGCACACTTACAGAGTGCTTCGCATCTGTAGATCCTATAGTTTTGTGTGAAGGTGGACAGTATCACTGGCCCCATTTACATTTGGGCAAACTGAACAGAAGTAAAGTAACTTGACCAATGTTATGTGACAGCTCAGTGGCAGAGATGCCCACTCAACTACACGCGGAATGCAATTGGTGTGTTATGATACTGTTCATTCATATGGAACAGGGGTGGCCAAACTTACTGACCCCCCTGAAACTCCCTTCCCCACTAGGCAGAATCCTCTAGCCCTACCACCCTGCTGCAGGGCAGAAGCTCCGAACTCCCCATCCCAGTCTGGTAGGTGGAGAAGGGGGGACATAGGGGTCTCCTTGAGTCTCACTTTAACTATAAAAGCCACATGCGGCTCATGAGCCACAGTTTGGCCACCCCTGATATATTTTTCTTGTGGAGCTGAGAATGTGTTGTGGTTTTTTTTTTTTTTTTAAAGGTCTCTTGGGCTACTACATACAACAATTTTGATAAATTAATTTGCAGATAGCATGGCATAAATTAGATTTTCATTGCAGCAGCTCTGATCTATCCTGTGGCTTTGCTACGGTCTCTGCCAATTAAGATTAATCTGACAGCTGAGCCATAATCTTAAAATATTTTGCTCCAATTCAACTAGTCTCATGAGCTCCTTGTAGTAACGTAAACCTGGTTTGTATCTCTTAAAGTGCACTGAATGCAATAAAATAATTTTGAATAGTGTTAGTAACACAAATGGTAGCTCAAGTCTGACTTTAGACTCCATCAAATATTGTATTGGGTATATTTACATATTTTAAAAACAAAACATGCAACATAGGACCCATGTCAGCTCTAAATAGGTATCCCTATTAGCCCTACGTTCAATATGACTACAATAACAAACTGCTCAATTGTAATATATCTCATATATTTAGAAACCGTAATCACTGAAAATAAAAGTTAACGTTATCATGTGGCCGGTTTCCGGTGTCCCTTCAGATCATAGGACTATACTTTCCTAACTTGTGCACTAGAGATTTCTTTTTGGACTACAAGAGTGTCCAGATTTCTGCAACACTTCTAGAATATATGAAATAAGCTTTCAAAGGTTTGAGTGCAAAGCTTATTCAAAATGAAGTCTAAAAGTAGCAAGAATAATAGCCTCCCCACCTCCTTCTGAATAGCCGTATCCAAGTTTGCAGGTTTATCTCTTTCAAGGTAAGTTTGATGTTTCTGGGTGCATTGCAGAAGGGCAAAAAAATCCAAAGGGAAGAAGGCTGATTGTAAGCAGCACTCTTCTTTTCTGAAGAATGAAATTGCCTTTGTGTTCTGGGGACAACAAAGATCATAGGAGTAAATATTTAGCTTTGTCCATTCTGCATAATAAACACTCAGAATTTTAGAACAAAATATTTCCATCACCCTGAGTATTGTTTGAATAATTCCAGTTGACAGAAATTGTTCTGTTTTCTGTTCTGTGCACATGTGGTCATGTCAATATAGAACTAGCCATTTGATGTATACTTGACGCTCAGTAGAAGCATTAGTCACCGCCCTCAGTATCATTTCCTTCTCTGTTTTGGCTGTCTTATCCAGTTAATAGTACAGCATGTTTAAGAAGGTTCATTTCAGTAAGTAGGAGATTAAATATTTTTAGCTTCCTCTGTGTTCCTGCCTCTTCTCCCCACTTTTTTAAAGCCAAGCTATTTGCGTATGACTCATTTATTAGTGACTAACGTAAAAAAAACTTGCTCATCTGGGAACTGTAACTCATTCTTTAGAGAGATTTTTCCCTTAATGGGCAATTTTTCTAGAGTGAAACTCACTTTAGTACTGAGGGCCTTCTTGTAGCCCCTCAGCTCCATTTCAAACTTCCAACTGAGGTGTAAGTGGGGTTGGAAAGGTGTGGAGGGCTTTGGGGGTGAATATGGATTTTGGGAATTGTTTAGCTGTTGTTTTTAAGCACAGACTAACAAACTTTGCTGAAATCTGCTCGATTCATCCTTCATGTGAGGAAACAGATAATGATTTTTTCTTGAAGGGAGGAAACAAGTGTGAATGCACAGTGAAAGCAGAAGAAGAGAGTTTAACTGTTTGTCTTCAGCAGAATATCTTCCAGCTGTCTGTACGCTGTTTGCTGAGGCTATGTCCCAACTTAGTGAATCTGGAGTAGGTTTCAGGCAGAGATGAGATGAGATAGTGACCATACAAAAGTTCTCAGTTTTGTCTTCATTCAAAAGATAGCAGTTTTGCTAGGGACAGTGTCATTGGTGAATCTTGAGAGGGCAATTTCTCCCAACTTGAAAATCCATTTAGTACTAGTTTGATGTACTGGTTTGACATCGTTGGAGACTGAAGTCCAGTTTGTCCATGGTATATAGGCTTCCCCACACCTACCTGAAAAGTCAGTCTGGTCCTGGGGAGGACCCACTTCAAGGTGAAAGCGTAGTTAGTATCAGTGGTTCCTTTGCTGAGCCTGACAAGACTAGTTCCTGTGATGTGCCCACATTATCCACTAGAAAATGGACTGAGATCAGTAATTCAGAGATTCAGAGGGGTAGCTGTGTTGCATCTGACAAAGTGGGCTGCAGCCCACGAAAGCTTATGCCTGCAGAAATTTGTTAGTCTTTAAAGTGCTACAAGACTCTTGTTGTTTTTTCATTGCAAAGAGAAAATCGAAATGTCCAGACATTTGCCAGTGTTTAAAAGCTTACAAGCTAAATTGCTGCTGTACCTGAAATTACAGCTGTGGGTCTTCATCATACATATATTAGAGAGGAAATCTGAGACAGTTCAGCATGGAAACTGCCCTCACTGCCATGTGAGCCCCTGGGCAGGTGGGCGGTTGGTTGTGTGACATTTCAAGGGATTTGAATCGGACTTAACAGCTATAAGCTTTTAAACAAATAACTTAACTAAATAAATAAAACTAATAACTTCACTAAAATTCACTAAACTATTAACATCACTGGGAGCTGCCATATACACAGCATACCTAAAAATCATACTCACTATTCATAACATTGCAGGCACAAAGATGCAGTGAGCCAATGCAAGTACAGGATTCTACTGTTATCAGAAACTTAGTCACTATGATGTAAACTGCATCTATAGATGTTTTAAAACTGGCTTTTCACTGGAATAAGTTTATTGGGAGAGAAGGTATCTTCTTGACAAATGAGTTGTCTCCAGTTGTATGGAAATAAGGGACACTTCAGAGCTTTCTTTCTTGGATGTGGACCCATTGAGTTTATCCCTGTGCAATTCCATCAGTAGTTTGAGTTGTAAATATGACCTGCTCTGACTTTCAAGATGTAAGCATTCAGTCAAAACCCATTCAAAATGTCTGTTAAGCTAACTTTCAGCACTACAAATTATTTACCATTAACGGACATAGGCGTACTGTAGGTTTCTATGACTTGCATTTGGACTGATGGCTGTTTCACTTAAAACGAAGATACAGTCCTTTCTCATAAGATGTATTCCTTTCTTTCTTGAAAGTTGTTATTCAGTCGTGACTAGTAAGTGTTCATATTTAAACTTCAAAAATTTTTTCCCCTCAGTCATTGTATTTGAGATCAAAGATGACTCTTGCAGCCATATTCCTGGGTATAAAATCTAGAGGCTGCTGAGGGGGTCTTTTCAAACTCATTCTCAAAACACTTTCTTGTTGATAGCTTATGATTTTGAATTTTGACATTTTGGCTTGTATTTTTTTTTAACCTAGGATATATGGGGGCAGCTTATTAGTAGCAAAACTGTATTGTGGGGAAGAGGGTATAGACAAGGGTATAGTCTTAGAACAGGACCAAGAGCTAGGAACTCTTGAATTCTTAGCTCTTCCACTGGCCTCTCTCCATGGCTTTGGGCAAGTTGTTTCACCTCTGACCTCTTGCTTCATCTGTATAATGGGTATAATAATACTTACCTACTGCACTGGGAAGGTTTTGAAGCTAATCAATGTTTGTAAATTATTTTGAGTTTTTTGAGCTGGGAAGTATCACAGACATACAAATTATAAAGTTTTACCAAAGCCCTACTATTGGAATATATTGCATTTAAATTGCTACTAGATTATATTACATTTAAGCAGGTACCTAAACAACTAAGTGCTTTAACACTTTTTTGTTGGGTATTGTTTGGGTTGCTAGAGGCCAAGCTCTTTACCTTTATGAATTTCTTCTGAAAAATTGTTATTACAGTGTGAATTTTGAAAGCTAACATAAACCAGGAAACATGTGGTCTGTAAATCCACACCTGCAGACACAACAGCTAATAGCTATTATTGGTAGACACAAATGATACAAACAGAGCCTTCTCCACTGCAGGCCAGAGATTATGAAAAGCATCCCATCTGTTATACTGAATTGTTTACATTTTCCCACTGTGCAAATTTGGGATTTGTAGAAACAAATTCAGTAATACATGGTGAGGGCATGGACATAGTAAGGAATATTTTCAAAGGTACAGTTGGGGAGTTACTCAATTCCTATAGGTTTTTCAGTAGGAGGTGGACTATCTAATTGCCCTTTGGACCCTTGAGGTTATCCCCTATGCTGTAAAAAAATATTTAAAATGAATACTTAAAAATCAAGGGACAGCAAGTAGAGTAGAATGCAACTATTGAGAAGAATTGATAGTATTGGTGTGTGAAAGGCCTTGCAGAGGGGAAAGGAGAAGAGTAGGGATTTGAAAGGCATTTCCAGCAAGGAGAAGGAGGTGTTAGTGCTGTTATATACG
>ML675705.1:1348616-1496604 GCA_007922155.1 Mesoclemmys tuberculata
CATATTGGTCCCTTCTGACCTATGAGTCTGAGTCTATGAATCTATGAGTCTATGAAAGAGTATCTGGATTTGGGGGTAAACCTAGCTACCAAAAGGACTCTGGACAAAAGCAATCACATGCTATACATCTTTGGCCAGTAAAACTCAATACAAGAGGAACAGCAGGCAGGCTATTTAAGCATTGATTTTGCATGGCATGATGCATGGGAAGAGGGAATGTTACTGTCCTTCCTAGACTGGCAAATAATGTTTCAAGCAGGAATCTGTGGTTATAGATTTATTTCTATCATTTTCTGGTCTATGAAAATCGGTAGGTGTCAGTGTCCATAATGAGAGAAGAATTTGTAGGAAATTTCTGTATAAAACTGAATATTACACACACATTAAAAAATTAACTTGTGTTAGCAACTGGAACTTCTAAAGAAATCGGCAGCAGCACTAGCACGTAAAAAGCTGCCCTGAGGTTGGTTGTGGTAATGGAAGTTCTCCCCTGGTTAACATACATGATGAAGACTAGATTGGAATGCAGTTCTGAGCTGCTGATGCCTTTTTGATGTGTATACCGAGGGCGTTTTACCAGATGCTCGGTAACTAGAGAGCAAACATAGGGTCATTTTAGGTTTACATCTACCTTGTAGGTGGGGCACACTCCCCAAAGCAAGGTGGTAAGTGCTGGAGGATTCTCTTATTCTCTCAAAAGCATTAGGCTTGTTGTTCATAGGCTGATCATCATCTGTACTGAGGCTCCCTCAGTTAACTGGATGGTTGGGTGACTGAGTGAGAGAAGCACTACCACACAAACAATACGGCCCTGTCGTGAAGTTCAGGGGCAGGCTTTGATTATTGTTTTAATAAGACAGTGTGCTATTGTATTAATACAAATGGCTTGGATGCCTGATAGCTCATGACCTTCATCATCTCTCCCCTATTCTCTCCCCCGCATGAGAGACGCTCCAGGTTGACAGCAAAAATGGTACAGTGGATATGGCACTGGCCTAGGATATAGGAGACACAGGCTCATTTCCCTGCTCCAGCACTTACGCTCCTCTGTGGCTTTAGTCAAGTCACTCAGTTTGTCTGAGCCTCCATTCCCTATTTTAAAATGGGGATGATAATGCTTCCCTACTTCAGAGAAGTGTTGTGAGGCTAAATACAGGAAAAGATTGTGAAATACTTTAACATTTACTGATGAAAATTGCTGTATAAGAAATAGATGTCATTGTTATCGATAATTGTGTGCCTTATTCTCATACTATCATTTAATTGCAACTGCAATTTTGTAAGCATATTTGCTAGCAGATAGCCATCTAAATACCTGATTTTAAGACACAATGACAACCAGTTTTTGAATATGCTAATGGCCACCATGTCTTGAGATACAGAGAAGAATTTCTTCCTTTCTATCCAGGCACAAGTACAAAGCTCCCTCAACGGAATAGTTCTTAAGAGGGCAGTGGACAGTTGTCTGGCACACGGTGGGCTAAAAGGAAAGTCAGGGGTATAACAGCTTTTTATTCATAGCGTGGAAGGGGCATCACGAGCGTTCTAGGAAATCCATCGCTAAGTTTCTATAACCGGGCTGTCACATCTACATTGCAAACAAAAACTACATTAGAATGAGAGTGCTTGAGCAGTGCCAGACAAGGTTGATTTGTAGAAAGGGACTTTCAAGTATCCTGGCTCACTGGCCTAACGCTACTAAAGCTAAAGTAAGTGTGATTCAGTTTACAGACTTCTGAAATTGAAGGTCAAAAGCCTCTTAAGAAAGCTAACAATTTGGGCATTGGATGCAGGCAATGGGGGGAATTCAGGATTAAGTCTAAAGTTGTATCCTCATGAGGAAATAAACAGCACAGATCTAAAGTAGTGAGAATATAATGAAGCAGCCACCCAGCAGGGCATTCAATCAAGTTGTTGTTTTTTCCAATGTTGTCTCTTTAATGTTAATATTGTTTTTGATAGCCAGCGAAGTTGCAGGACTTGAACTGGGAGAGTTGGATGGGAGGTAGCCTATGAACTGATACAGAGGCATGAGCCATAATAAAAAAAGTTTGAGAACCACTGCTCCAGCAGTCTTTTTTTAAGTGCCTTTTGTCTTGTAAATCTTGTCTGTGGGAGTCACAATGCAAACTACAGTATAAACAGAGCTTTATGCAAGTTGGAGTGTTCTGTAATACAGCCTGGGTTAATTTCACACCTGCAAGATTGTAGAATACAGAGTAGCTGTGGACTCAGCCAATCAGTGTTGCCAATCCCAAGTATTCAAACATTGAGTTAAGTTCCAGAATATAATGAGATTTAAATACATATTGGATTTTTAAATTTGTATTTTGGCTTCAGAGCCTTTGGGTGCACTTGGGTACCAGAAAGGTACTTTGGGACCGGGGAGGGGGGAGAAGAGACAAGAGACTCCTGGGGCCCTCAGATGATACAGGAAGAGGCTATAAGAAAAACACACACTATCCCGGGTGCTGCAAACACTGGCAGCGTAACGTGAATTGAGCATGTGCTTGTTCAGAAAGGAGGAAAACGGGTAATTACTGAAAGTTACAGTGCTTGCTCTGAAGCCCAAGCATCGTATATCTCTTAACGTGCCCCTGCCAGCTTCTAATGCTAAGGTCCACAGTTTTGTCCTCTGCAGTTCTGTGAGTTAGAAACCTTCTGAAGGCCTATACCAGCTCCATTGGGATTGGAGAGCAGTGCTCTCTCTGTAAATCCAGCTGTTTGTTTACTGTCTTTGCTGGTTGGCCAGCGTCTTCCATTGGTTTTTACTAGAAAGACTGACTAATATCTGGTAATAGTGCTGCCTAATATTTCATGGCCCTTGCCTGATGCTGTGGAGTTGATTTGAAGTAAAAAAAAAAAACAGAAACAAAAACCCTTGGAGTTTTGTTAAAGAAAAAATATTGGAACAAAACATAAAGCAAGTGATGGAAAAATTTTGTAAACCCTTCCTTATGTTTAGAAGTGTTTAGTGTAACACAATACTTTCTATGCAGCATCAGCCTATTTAGCAATTTGCATAATGCGAGGTAAGTAAGAATGACCAGTGGGAGGAGGAAGGCTGGTGAGAATAGCATCAGATGATTTAGGCTTGCTATAAAATTGTGTCGTTCTGTTTCAATTTGGGGAAGTGTGATGTTCTCTGAGCTTCTGGAAACCCATGTATAGGATTGTTGTCCTTTTAATTTCTCTTCAAAGAGTAGCTTAATGACCATGATAATGATTCAATTCCTTAATTGTATTAATTACAGTAATTGCATCAAGTGTTTTATAACTGAGCTTGCAAGACGTATCATAGAAGTATTTTGTACTATTTGTCTTTTCTAAATCTTGTTGACCCAATATGCATTGCCTCCAGTTTCCAAGCATTTTCCATGGGTGATTTGACAAGGTCACAAATGCAGAGGACTGGTCAACTGTGCTCACTTTCAGGTTTTCTAATTGACCTGGGCCTCTTGGGGGTGTACTTAACAGTCATGGCTTTGTTTAGAAAGGGAACAAGGGGGGTCTGTGTTCAAGGCTTTGTTCCCAGGTCTGCTAGGTTGAGGAGCTCTGCAGGACGAGTACAGTCTATCCTTGGGAGGTGAAAGGTGAGAGGAAGATGAGGGATTCAGCGGACGTTCTGGGAGGTTAAAGATAAACCCGTGGTTATTCTACCTTTGTATTTGTTGATGGGTGATTGTTGCTGAAATACTGTGTCCAGTTCTGGTGTCCACAATTGAAGAAGGACATTAATAAATTGGAGAGGGTTCAGAGAAGAGCCACAGGAAGTATTAAAGGATTCGAATACATGTCTTTGTTGTTATAGACTCAAGGAGCTCAGTCTATTTAGTTTAGAATAGAGAGAGTTAAGGGGTGACTTGATTAGTATAATGAATCAGTATACGTACCTACCTGGGGAACATATGCTTTATAATGGGCTCTTCAGTCTCGTAGAGAAAGGTAAAACACGATTCAATGGCTGGAAGGTGAAGCTAGACAAATTCAAATGGGAAATAAGATGTAATTTTTTAACAATGAGGGTAATTAATCATGGAACGGTTTACCACAGGTCATGGTGGAGTCTGACCATTTTTAAATCAAGATTGGATGTTTCTATTAAAGTTCTGCTCTAGAAACGATTTTTGAGAAGTTCTGTGGCCTGTGTTACACAGGAGGTCACAATGGTGCCTTCTGGCCTTGGAATCTGTGAATCTGTTATTTAACTTGTGTTTAAACAGTCAAATTTGTACCATTCCAGGGTGACTCCAAAGCACCTTGGAGTTTGTGACTTTGGGGTAGTTTGATTAAAATTAGCCAAAAGTTGGTCTGAGTTCATTTGGAGGAACAAAACAGTTAATGGCTTGAAATCGAAACCAAAAACATGGCTGTCTTTAGACTGTGAAGCAATAATTAAGATGTGATTATTATGGTACAATATCCCTTTAAAAGTGTTTTGAAATATTTAAATTGCATTTTTTTATTCTTTCAATCCCTTGTAGGGAGCTTGGAAAACACCTCCAGTAGGGCTGTTAACACTGATGAGAGATCTTTATGCCAAGGTATGAGTTTTTCATGATCTCAGCATATATTCAAATGAAATTGCCAATTATGACAGTGTGGGGGTTGGGGCGGGCAAGAGAGGAAGGTTTAAGAATGACTAATGTGTAATACAAGTGGGGGTTTTTGTGGGGTTTTTTTTTAAAGTTGTCTCAACCTTATTTCTTGCAGTTATAAAAAGTTGAAGGTGTGTGTTACTTCTTCCTAACTCCATCCATAGTCGTGCGAGTCATGCCCTTTTGAAGGCAGCTCTAGATTCTTTAAGGGGCAATCAGCAATGTCGATACTTACAGTGCTTTAAAAAAAGTCCATTGACACTGTCTTGTTTAAATGGGAGGACGTATCTTCAGTCCTCCTGCACATTTCAACAGGAAATGCAAAACCCTCAGACCAGGCTTCTGCCCCGTTCTCCACATGCTTAGCAGCACACACTCCCCTAATGTTACTTGTGGTTCCATCAACAGTTGCTGGAGGAAGGGGGAACCAACCAAATATAAACCGCCTTCTTCAAACATATAAAACTGTACTCACATAGTTATGTTTGAAAGAGCTTGTGTCACATTTCATGTTAGTGAGAAATTCTTATGCTCGACATTTGTTCAGTGGTGGGTTGGGTTGGCTCCTCCCCACCCCCCCTTTTGTAGGTTAGGAATTTCCTGGTGAGTTGCTAGGGTTTTTTGGGGAAGGAGGTATAAAAAAAGGGGTTGGATCATCTGTGAGTTCCAGAAGGCTTCCCAAAGACAATCGTCATGGTTATTATAAAGTCACAAGTATTTAAATCCCCTTAACGGCTGCAGGTAAAGCTTTTGAAAATAGAGACTGGTTGACAGATATCTTAATTTCCCCCCCTGCTTATATAGTGTTTCAGTGTATGCATTTCCTTAAATCTTGTGTAAAATCTATCTGTGTTTGTGCACAAGCCCAATAGCTGGTTTTACATAGCACAGATGTGTGTGAAAATGGGATTGAGCCCTTTTGTGAAATATTAACTGTCTGAAGGAGCATGTAATGGATTGGATTTCCTGGCTCTCAGTCCACTGCTCAAGTTACTGTCTTGCCTCTTCCTCTGTGGCCAGGAGCAAGTTACTTCTTTGTGCAGTACAAAATGAGCATAACTTACTTACTTTACAGGGCAGATATGAGGAATAATTAGTGCTTGCAGAGTGTTTTGAAGATGCAGAGAGCTATTTAAGAGCTGCATGCTGTCATTGCTCTTGATCAGGCCTTCACAGGATTGAGCCTTTAACAGTAGGTTCCACCCTTTGATCAGCCCTTTCCATTCAAACATGCATGTTTCTGTACTTGCAACAAATTTATTAAATTCTTATCTTGGCAAACAACACAATTCTTAAACCTGGAATGCTACCGCGCTTGACTTGAGCAGTAAATGAAATTGCCCTCTGCTGATAGGACACTATCTTTCAGAGCGCGTGAAGAGATTATGTGGTTAAAACAGGCATTCTGAGCTACTTCTGGCATCTGCTGTCGTGCTGAAAAATGATGTTACTTGGGATCCCACAAGCAGTTGTCATTCTGCTTTAATACTGAGTTAACAATTGTCAAAATTGACGGGCCCAATCCTGGGCCCAAGGAAGTCAGCAGGAGTTCTGTCCTTTTACTTTAATTGAATCATCTCAATTTTTTTGCTGCATTTTTGCAAAAAAGATTTTTTGTTTGTTTGTCAAGAGCTCCTGCAGTGCTCTCTGGGTATGTGTACGCTGGGATAAAAGACCTGAGGCATGGCTGTGGTTCGCCTGGGTTGGCTGACTTGGGTTCAGGCTGTAGAGTTAAAAATTGCTGTGTACACGTTTTGGCTTGAGCAGGAGCCTGTGCCCAAACATCTACACAGCAATTTTACAGCCCTATAGCCCAAATCTGTGAGCCCAAGTCAGCTGATCTGGTCCAGCTGCGGGTGTTTAATATCTGGGGAGACATCCCCTGTAGGTCTTGTCCTGCATGGCCCTTATGCATGCTTTCCTCGGCTCCTTGTGCAAGTCCCCTAACACTTTGCTTATTTAGGCCGTCATTCAGCAAAGCACTTAAATGCATGCTAAGGTACTTGTGATTAAATCATGTGTTCAAGTGCTTTGCTGGGATGGACCTACGCACATGCTCGAGTGCTCTGCTAAACTAGGGCTATATGTCTTTCTTAGGTTACGTCCCCACTGCAAAAAAACCCCCCGCAGCATCAAGTCTTAGAGCCTAGGTCATCTGGCTCAGGCTCACACTCTGGGGCCAAGAATAGCAGAGTAGATGTTCCTGCTCGGGCTGGAGCCCCAGTTGTGACACCTAGTGATGCGGTGTTGAGTCTCAGAACCTAAGCTTCAGTGCTATATATAACTCCATAGCGTGACCCCAAATCAGTTACCCAGGCTCCGAGACACTCTGCCATGCTGTGTGGGGTTGGTTTTTTTTTGTTTTTGTTTTTTTTAACAGGGTGGACATACCTTATAAGAACCACTTCTGCCAGGCTGTCTACAGTGCATCTAATTAACTTGTATTAAAATAACATTGTTGTTCCCCTTCTCCTAATTTGTCATTAGACTGTGATCTCCCCAGGGCAGGGACCATGCCTTCTTGTCTGCAAAGTACTTGGCACATTGTGGGTGCTGGCATAAACAATAAAATGTCCCAGTTTCTGTTGCTTTCTAGAAAGTTGTCTTTTGTGACAGTAATAGTAGAAGAAAATAAGAGTGTGATTTAATTCTTGTTCTAGAAACGGGTCCTTTTCATTGTCTAGACTTGCCCTGTTGCTCTTCTGAGATATTTTGTAATTTAGGGTTGCTGCTTATTCCAACAGCTGACTAATAAATCAGAAATCATTCCTTTGCCCTCCTGTGTATCTATTTTAAATACAGTAGGTAGCTTTTTGTGCATTGTAATACCCCTGTCTGAAACTTTGTCTTATGTATTTTTTACTATAAATAAGTGAATCTAAGCCTTAACTTGATTACTTTGATTTTGAATGAGAAGGACAGAGCATGGGGTTATAGAAAGAAAGCTTATTTTATCCAGTCTACCCTGCTTTTATACTTCCCTTAAAAGCTATTTCCTTTTAAATCCTGAGAATAGATCTTTGTTTCCATGTTACCCACAGTGAAACTAATAGAAACCCCCCTTCTTTTTTCAGTCCAAAGTGATGGTTTTGAAAAAAGGAAGTAAATGTTGCTACTCAGAGAAATTTTCAAGTGGAAGAACTTATGTAAATATACTGTGCTCAAAACTTTAACCAAAAACATATTGCCAGCTAACTTCAGAGGATAAATATTGTTCACCTCTTTTTAGATATTTGAAGTTGCTGTACTGGGGGAATTCTCTGCAGATTGATTTTAGTTTTATAGTTTTTACAAAGTTGAAGTCTATGGAAGCGGCAGGTGCTCATCAGCAATACAGAAACAGCCCTAAGTTGGGCAAGGTTGGGCATCCAAGGTTAATTTTGATCCCAGCCTCTCTTACTCAGGTTCCCCATCTGTAAAATCTGGGTGGTGGGAGAGGACAGTGATACTGAATATAGGCAAGGTCTGAGATATAGGACTTATGATGTTCACAGCCACAGGTGGGCGAGAAAGGCCTTGTCTTCACACACAGTACTACAGTGGCACTGCTGTAGTGCTTTAGTGAAGATGCTCCTGTGCCGATGGGAGAGCTTCTCCTGTCAGCATAGCTACTCCACCTCCCTGAGAGGTGGTAGCTATGTTGGCAGGAGAAGCTCTTCTGTCAACACAGCACTGTCTACACCGGAGTTCGGTCAGTATAACTGCATTGCTCAGGTGTGTCAATGAATTGGCAGAGAAAACGTAGATTCATCTTTACCATAAAATGGCATATTGATTTAAAAAACAACTGTCAAATTCAGGTCATAATAGGTACAGGGACATACTAGTACAGCATAATGGATAGGGCACTGGACTGGATGTGAGAAGACCTCCCCAGACCCCACTGACTTGTTGTTTAACATGATAGAAAGGACGACGTCAAGTATTTTTTCAGTCTCTGGCTTGCATAAACTTTAATTTAACCCGTCAGCCCATTAAGGATGTGCTCCCTTTGGAAAGAGCCTGCATCTAACATTGCCTGTGATTTTCTGTATACTTAGTGTGTTGCATGCATTGCTGCTATGGTCTGGTTCATTAATAACTTAAAATAGTGTTTTAGGATAGACGCGTTTCAATCTGCACCATGTGGCTGAGTGTCATAATTTCAGTTTCAGAAGGTACAAAATGTACAGAGTATGAAAATGCTGTACTTCTTTCATTGTAATAGATGCTCACTACAAGGCCACACGTTTGTTTACTCAGAATGGTTGAGAGTATCTATGAGAAACTTGCATTGGGATAGAGTTTTGGTTCAGAGCAGGAGGTGGAGTCCTACCTGCAGCCTCCAGAAAGAGATTTGGTTTGGTCTAGGTTTAGCATGGTCCTGTGTGAATTAATAGGTAGATCCTCAAGCTACACAACCTGGAGTGAGGCTTCTACTACTACTAGTGAACAGCATTTAGCACTTTCAGGGTGCCTTTCTTCCATACATCGCAAATTGTTTTATGAAGGAGGCCTCATTGTACAGAGCAAACTAAGGCACAGAGAGGGGAAGTGACTAGCCTGAGGCGTGTCAGTGATTCAGTGGCAGAGCTGTGACTAGAACCCCGGAGTGCTGACTCCCAGTCTGTGGACCACTGAACCACAGTGACTCACTCATTAGACAGTCTCCTATTCAAGAGAATCCCTTGTAACTCTGGTTTCAATAAGAGCTGCTGGGATAATTTTGCAGGGAGCTGGAGTACCTTTTCCATAGGGCCCAGTGAACAGCGTAATTTGCAAAATATTTTACTCTTTTGTGTGGCTACAGATACACACTGTTAAACACATTAGCCACGTGACACACATACTAGAACTTATGTGACTGCTGGAGATTCTGATTTGTGTCCAGCATTCATAAATTATGTATCTTTAGGGTTAATTAAAAGGCAGTGTGACCAGAGTAGATGACGAGATTTGGCCTAACAGGTCTCTTCTCTGATTTTTGTGATGTATCGTGTATCCATCACCCTATAAGCATGGATGGATGGTCTGTGGTAAAGGCATTGGTCTGGGACTTTGGTAAACTGGGTTCAGCAAGCAGCTCTGCCATAGACCTGTGAGACTGTGGGCAAGTCACTTAATTTCTCATCTTCAATCTCTGCATCTGCAAATGGCGATAATGCTTCCTTACTTCACAAACAGATTATGAAGATAAATTCATTGTTGTTTGAGTCACCCAGATCCCCCAGGGAGTTCCTAGACAGCTATTTGGGTATCTTGGTCTCATTCAAAAAGCTGATTTTCTGATAATCTTATTTCTGCAAAGAATTCCTGTAGGTTGTTACTGCATTAGGTCCTTAAATATAGTAACCAAGATTTATTTATATTATTCTAGTTATAAAGGGTATTGATACCATAGTGGCCATAAAATGTAGCCTTCTATATAAATCTGCCTGACCTAAAATGTTAGTGGCACTTTCCTTTTTGGGTTTTTTGTCTCCAAGGACAAGACTTCAGAGATGATACTGGCAATAAATAATGCAGCATAATTTTCTCCAGTGACATTAAATGTGGTAGAGGAAGAGTCCACCAGTTAACACTGCCTGGGAGCCCCATTGCACATAATCAAGTGTTGCAAATGAATGAGTAAAAGGAACGAATAAGCAAAAAATCCCAAGAGTATCACATTGCTAAAATTACTTTTATTTCGACAAGTGTAGTGTGTTAATTTCCTGTGGCACTCTACTAATCTATTAGGATACATTTTGTTAAATTAATATAGCTTCATATGAATATTCACTTCGGTGATGAGCTCACTGCAGTACTGTCTCAGCTGTTAAAACTGAGTGTTAAGGGTCTGATCCAGAAAACACCCCTCCCACCCCCCACCATCCCCCTGTACCCAACCACTCACACCTAAGGACTCTAAGGTTCGGAGGAAGGTAGGTCCATTGTAAATTGTACTAGCCTAAAAGCTAGAAATTAATAAAACACAAAATAAAATCATTCTTGTGTGTTACTCAATATTGGATCACAGGTCAAGTTGTGTTACAACAACAAGGCTTAAAATTGTATATTTAAGCAACAGGACTGCAGTGTGCGGAAGTATTGCACTGTAGGAGGAAGCTAGACCTTTAAGCAGTACACCAGGGTCTGATTGACTTCTCTGTCACAATCCTGTCCTACCACCCAGTTGTCAAAAGGCAAAATGTTATAAACGTAACATTCTAAAACAAAGTTTTATCCTGAAGTGACAATCCATTCCTTTCCTGATGTTCAGAGCCAATAAATGAAGTGGCATAAATTTTCAAAAATGCACGTGCTGCACTCTGTGTACACCTTCGTATGTATTTTGTTTCGTGCGCACAGATTTTGACTTGCACATGTGGATTAGGGTTTGAGCAAACTGGATGTGTTCAAAAGTGCATGCACATTTACAAAATTTTGCCTATTCCCATCAGTGCTTGTTAGTGTTTTTATAGTGAGGGTCTATTTGATCCTCTAATCAAAACAAGTTAGACTTGTTGTTGTTTTTGTTTAATCCCTCCTGGTAATTTTAGGTAATGCCTTTCTTTTTATGTCTCTCTCACCCTACATCCGTTTTGAATTTAAAACAAATAAGAATGTACGTCATCCTGTTCAGGAACATAAACTCCAAGTAATTTAGCTACAGGGCATCTTTGGAATTCAGGACCAATTTTCCATTAATAATACTTTATGTTCATGGAGTAACTTTCTTTTCAAGAATAAGTAGGTTACATCCTTTATCCTAATTTATGTATAAACTGAGGCACAGACAAGTTATAAATGAGCTGCCCAAGGTCACATAGTGAATCAGTGGCAGAGCTGGGAACACTGCCCATGCCCCCTGTACACTGTTAACTCCGGTGAGCAAGTTGGCATATTTTATATCAATTACAGGGAATACATCTTTATTTTTACAATAAAAGCATAAAACTGTAGTTAGAAAGGCCCATAAATCATGTGGCAAAGTTAGTTTGAAATCTCTTTGAGAAACTAAACCTATCCAGTTTCATAGCATTCATATTTCTGAATCCTTACTTGGGAAGAAAGTGCTATCTTACTTGGGGAATAATGAACAGATAATTAGTTGGTGAGGTAATTGTTTGCTTGGGCTCTGTGGATGGGGCAGACAAGCTTGGCTTATAACGTAAACATAGTGTAAAATGTTTATCACTGGCTTTGTCATTCTCCTTATTTGTCAGGGCATCTTGATGAGAGTGAGAAATTTTCTGGTGCTGCGTAGTGAGTTCAGGGAGTTGAGAGATTTCCATAAAAAGGCACAGGCATTGCTTGGAAGAGCAGAGAGGTTTCTGACTTGGCAGCAGTAAGTTAGGCCTGACCTTTTTCAGAAAGAAAATATTGACCTCCTAAATCATTCCCTGTTGGGGGTGGGCGGGTGAAGTGAACTCTTGTACTTACATTTCACTGGTTCAGTTTTCTTATTTAATTGTTTGTAGTTTTATGCAATTAAACGTTGGGAGAGGGAGGGGAAGGAAAGGTGCCATAAGCAGATAGTAATATTTTGTGCAGCTAGATTTTAGGGAAGAATTGTTCCTTTTAATGGATGGATACATATCAAGAGGCCCGTTTATCATTACAACAAGCCATTATCACCATAAAAACTCCACATTTGACCTTCTTTCTTCCCAAACAGCTGAAAGAAAAGATTTACTTTTCACTAATCCCAGAAAGTTAGCTGGTCTGAGTTTCAGTGCCCAAGGAAAGAAATGAATTCCGGAGTCAGACTTCTCACAAGTTTCCTGAAATACTTGAATAATTTAAAGTCTGTAAAACAAACAAAAGGTAAATCCCAGCCCATAAGATATTACTGTGTTGAATAGAAACGATAAAAAGATTTCGTACATCTACCAGCATCTTGCTGAAGATACTGGTGAAAAGAACATTGTGGGCTTTTTTTTTTTTTTTTTTTAATTTGAAGGTTAATGTATTGAGTAGAGTAAATTACAGCCGTCAAAGGACACATTTGCATAGGTACCCAAGTTTAAAATAAAATGTTTTTTGCTGCTGTTGAAGAGATTTTTGTACTTAGCTATACAAAATAGTCTACCTTACAAATAAATATGCTATACCAGTGGTTCTTTGGGAAAACATGTAAAGTTTCTGAGGTTATGCATATAAACATTGCTCCTAATTCCATGCTTTCCCCCTCTTTTTCAGATTGCCTATATTTGAAGAGACCACATCATGCGTGAGTACAAGTTAGTGGTCCTTGGTTCAGGAGGCGTGGGGAAATCTGCTTTGGTGAGTGGCGCTCAGTAAATGATTTGAAAATTGCGCATTGGAGGGCAGTCTAAAAAATTCTACCAATGTCTAGTGGCAAATATTTTTATTTTACAATATGGGGACATTTTTGTTACTTCCTACATACACAGCAGTTTATTGGGTAATTGCTATTGAACTGCTCAAGTAGTTGTAGATTTATTAAATTTAAAATGACCAAACCTTTAAAGGTGGAGCACTGAGATTATTTTCAGTGAAAAGACCTAAATGAGTATTTCATTTTTCGTTTTTACATATATAAGCTAGCATATAAATGTGTATCTTCTAAGTGGCAAGCGTGTAATCAAGAATAAAATGAAGCACAGTGTGTTGTCTTGAATGATAGTGAATTGCCGCTGCCTCAGGAGCAGGATAGGTGGCATACCTTGAAGGCAGTTGTGTTTTCCATTGCAGATGGAACTAGACTAAAACCGCTATGGTAAGGAACAGCAGACCACTGGTAGTGTAGAAGAATAACAGTGGACTGATGGTGCTGCCCGCTCCTGAAGTATGAATGTTGCTTCTCAGTGGTTTCTGTTGTAGTGCTGACAGCAATGCCAGTGCACTATAATGGAGACTTCGGCACTGGACGTGCAGTTAGCAACATATCTCACAGCTAAGTCAATCAGCTCCCTGCTGAAAGGAGTAGGCAGAGAGGGACTTAAGCAAATTCACATTATCACCTGTCACTTTGGGATGGGAGTAGTTTTCCAATTGTTTTTAATAGAGGGCAAAAGTAAGGTGTAAAGGATAGTAAGATTTTTTTTTTTGCGTGCATCCTTTCACTTAAACAAGGAAATGAAAAGCTGACATACTTGGTAAGTTACCTGCTAAATCTAACGAATGAGTGAGCGAAGACATATGAGGTGTAAAGCACATCAGGTTCTTAAACAATACGTCTGGTTTGATGCACTATTTAATGGATTCTCCATAATAACGTGTGGCATCATGCAGGTGTAAAATTTCATTCTTAAAAATGTGTGTATATAAAACCCTGCTCTTCCATGGTAACTTCAGCAATCAATAATGGGGCTTCTCACGCCACTCCACCCCGATATGTCTCTAGGGTATGTCTGTCTTGGTTTTGGTTTTCCTCCCATCAGTAATATGGTATCTGTGATTTAGGAGTCCTGCAATTAGACTGTTTCTAACTTATTATACCCACCACTAAAATGTCAGGCAAAATGTCAAACTTTGAAGACGTTTCCTCACCTGTGATGTAAAATCAAAATCAGTTAGGTCTCAGCTTTTTTAAATTGAAAAACAGGCTTTTGTTTTTCTGTAAGTAAAAGTTAGTTTTTTTCAGATTTATTATTTCTCACACCTTTTTTCTGGACAAATGAGCTTGTGTTTTGTTTGTTTTAAGTAATATTTCTGAGGGCCTGATTCTTATCTCACCTACAGCACTGTAAATTGGGCTAACTCCATTAAGTTAGCTGCTTTGTACTCATGGTACAACTGGAGTGAATGAAGCATCGGATCCAATTGTTTAATGTCAGTGTGCATGTCTAGTGATAAATAGACATTTGGCTATCTCTTCACATGCCAATGTAGACACTATATAACCATACATTGCATTGCATGTGGAAATATTGATCGAACACGCTGATGTTGGGGAACAAAAAATTAACCAGAAACAAGGCAAGAACTGATGGCATCGAGAGAGAACAAAATATAAAATTATTTACTAGCAGCTATAAGAACAGAGGTCTGAGATGGGTTTTAGAGTAATATAGTGGAAGAGAGTAAAACAGATTATATGAAAGGAATTTTGTTGTCAGTAGTAATCTTAAAATTCCCCCTTCCCCTGCCCCCCCCCTGTTTTTCTTTTTCTTTTTCTCAGGGACTTAAGCTAAGAAGACTTAGAAAGAGGCTGTTATTTATATTTAGTTCTGCATTTGAATGAAAGTTTAGAATACAATGTGGTGGTGTTTGACTGCAAAGCCTCCTTTCTTGTTTCAACTCTTACTTCCCAATCTGATGCTGATTGTGCAACACTTGTCTTTGCTGTGCTTTCTGGTACTAAGGGCAGTGTAACAGAAAGGTTGTAATAGTAACTAATACACAATTATTGTAAAGCTTTCTTTTAATAGTCATTTGTTGTGTGGTGTACTTCTGCTCCTTTCTAATGGAAAGTGACATCCTTTGAAGAGTCAGTGAGAAAGTAAAATTACTGGCATCTGGCTGCAAATGGTCTCATGTATAATAGGAAAAAACACAAAATGAGTAAACAAGCAAGTTCCATGTTAAGGGGAGTGACATAAGTAACGAAGCACGGTGTGTCTGGGAGTCAGGACATCCAGAATTATCTTCTCCTGTCTGCCTCAATTACCTTACATATAAAGTGTGGGGGCTACTTACCTACCTCACAAAAAGTGTTGTGGTGATCAGCAAATATTGTAAAGTGCTTGGAAGGTGACGAATACGACAGAAGTACTAAGCAGGGCACCAAACAGAGCCACAGTGTAGTTAAACGTAAATACAGGGATGTTTTTATGAAATGGGCACTCTTGTACCTGGTGGGAAAAAAAAGATTTAATTTTCAGAAGTGTTGACCCTCTGCAGTTCCCAGGCTGTTTGGCCGGAGCTGTGTCTGAACAGTTTCTTCTGAAAATCAGGCCCTGTGGATTCATTTAATAACTTTCTTCATTAGGTACACCATATGTTTGATTACAGGAGTTGTGTAGGGATAGCTCAGTAGAGGGATGAGAGGTTGGGAGTAGCCTGCCAGGTTCTAGCACCTCTATGTTAAAGACTAATTTACAAACATGGGAAAACTATTAACAGTATACAAATGAGACAATTGCTTTTCTGAGTCATGACTGAATCTCATTTTCCAGGGTTAGCCTCCTAACTGAACACAAGTCTCATGATACTTTTTGGGTGTAACAGTTAAGAAATCTCGCCACAATCTAAAGGAGTGCTGCCTGTTGTGATTAGGCTCCTGTTGTCTTATATAACACCATCGCTTACTGCATTACTAATCTAATTTACAGTGGTATTTCTGGGATCTTCTATCTGAAGAGACATTTGAGACAACAAGTATACAGTGTGATAGGGAAATGGCAGAAAAGGGACTCAGTCTTCCTAGACCAGTGGTTTAAAACCTTTTTTCATTTGTGGACCCCTAAAAAATTTGAATGGAGGAGGTGCAGACCCCCAGGGTCTATACAACACAATAGGCTTAGCTTGTGAGGTAGAATGATTTTTGCGTGAGGGCACATGCCTCCTTTCTGCAAGAAATCTTCTCTAACATGAAAATTGTTTTCTTCCAAGTTTAAAAGAAACCAGTAGGTATTCTGTTTACCTTTTGCAGGTACCAAGCTGTATGCTACTCCTTCAAAATTTGAAACCGCCTATTTAGGAGCAATAGTGTGTTTGGGCTCTGTTTTTTATATATTTTACACACCTGAACAAAGTATGGCAGTTGTAAGAGCAAGGTTGTGACTGAAGAGAATTTTTATGTAAAACACGTGGGCAAGAGAGATTGTTGATCTATATTTTTACTTTCAGTTGACAGTGATAAATGTTAGATTCTTGGCGTTTATCCCTCACTTTATATTTTCATTTTTTTTAAATATTAACCGAATCTCCCTACAATGCAAATTTAATCCCTGTGTAATGGAGTAGGAAAATGAGGCGGGAGGTGGCTACTATCTATATTCACATAGTAAGTGACAGGTTAGCATCAGAATTTAGTAGCTCCTGGTTCATGAACCCAAGTTCATCTTTTAGCATATATAATGGTATCTGGTTGAAACAAAAGAAAACCATCCTGACAATAGATCAGTTCAGAATTTCTCAAATTGTGATCTGCAGAGATCTGGCTCCTCACACTTGGTGCTACAGTCGTCTTATTTTCTGCTGTTAAATCACATTAAAAGATGCTAAAAACCTCACTCTTCTATGTAAGTAAATGCTGTGGTTGCTACAGGGATGCTCTGCAATCACAAACGGGAGAGGAAATGTCTAAAGCCACATGCCTTTCTATTCAGATATGATCCATGCTATGGAAAAAATTTGTGAAGCCCTAGAATAGGTGAACATGTATTTCATGTATCTCATTGGGCAAAAGTAGAAAATCATAGTGTGGTTGGAGGAAGAGCAAAAGTTGCCATCCAAAAGCCCTAAAAGAACAGAGTAAAAATATAGAGGTCCTTTACAAAATAAGGTGAACACTGGATGTCTAGACACAAGCCATGTCAAAAGCTTTCCAGTCTGCTTTCACTTTGACTGCATGCATAGCAGAAGAAAGAACTTCAGTTTTGAAGCCAGGGGTATCTCCTTTCTTCTATTTTAATATAAGTTGGGGTTGTTGAATGTCTGGTGTAGTATTCTAGTTTTTTTCGTTTTTTAATTTTTATACAAACAAAGGTACTAAAAGGTGAATGACTTACAGATAGTATTTAAATCTGTCATTCTAAAATCTTGCTCTGTCTCTGAATGTCAGTATTAATATTTAATTTATTTGTATTATCTTAGCATCTGGGAGTCTTAATCATGGCCCTGGACCCCATTGCCCTAGGCACTGTACAAACACAGAACAAAAAAAATTGTTCCTGCCCTAAAAGTGCGTACAGTCTAAGTTACTGCTCTTTAATAGACCAAGATGCTCTGAACAAGTACAGAGGCTTTCACAGATCTGCTTTTCAGTGTTGCCAACCTTCCAGATTTTATTGTGAGTCTCGCAATATTTGGTGGTTTTCCTAGGGCTCAGTTCCTTTGTGAGATTTTGTGGGACATTTAGCTTTCACTTTAAGAAATAAATAACTTTCTAGCCCTCATGATTATGAAGAAAATCTTGAAAATGTAACAATGAACTTTAAAGGTTCAAAACCTAAAAACCCAAATTTTATTTTTTTTTAAAAAAATCTTTGTCTATCTGTCTCATGATTTTGAATGCTTGGGGTTGGCAGTGCTGACACGATGAAGAATTTATACTATTCTGGTTTTGAAGAGCTGCTACTCAAAGGTTGGTAGACCATGTTTGAGTTTATTTTTAACTGTTTTCCCTTTTTTCCAGACTGTACAATTTGTTCAGGGAATTTTTGTTGAAAAATATGATCCCACAATAGAAGATTCATACAGAAAGGTAAAGTATAAAATGGTGCTATTTTCAATCAACTTTTAGGATCCGATCCCGTGTCTTTTTTTAAAAAAAAAATCAAGGAAAACAGGAAAACTTCTCTGTGGCCCTGGGGAATTTTGTCTGAGTACGAGCTGGGAATTGGGATCTATATTGGTGTAGTATTGTTAGGCTGCAGACCTGCAAATTGATCCGTGCAGCTGGCTCCTTGTGCCTGTATAGAGCTCTTTGCAGGATCAGAGCCTTAAGGTATGTTTAAGCTATGATAAAAGACCTGTGGCATGGCCGTTGCTGGCCCAAGTCAGCTAACTCCTGAGGTTCAGGCTGTGGGGCTATAAAATTGCAGTGTAGACGTTCAGGCTTGGACCAGAGCCCGGGCTTTGAGACCCTGGACTATGCCCAGGCTCCAGTCCAAGTCTGATAGTCTAGACTGCAATTTTTAGGCCTACACCCTGGGCTCTGAGACTTGGAGCCACAGCTTTTGTATCATAATGTAGACGTACCCTTAGTGTCATGCACTCTTACTTCACAGTATGCTGACATAATACTGATTTCTGATTAATTTATTTTTAAATGGCATTTACCATTCTGTGGCATTTGCAATATTTCCTACTGTACGTAAAGGAAATAACACATCTCTCAGATTTAATTACTGCAGTGTGGTAATTTTTCATTTTTTATCTTTTTTTTTAATTTTTTTTATTTTTAGAAACAAGCACTTCCCTGTTCAGTTTAAACAGGTGTTGCTTATTTTGAAGGCATATGAAGTTTTTCACTGTCCGGAAATAAGCTTGCAGTTCCAAAGAAGGAGCCTTTGTTAGAATCCTTGACACAGGGGCTTGATGTAATTATAGCCATAAAGCTGCATTCTCCTCTGAGATAAATGTAAAGAACCCCATTGTTTAGGAGATTAGAATAATTGTTGTCATAATTAAAGGCCCCAAAACAAAAACCGAATTGTGTGTGTGACAATCAAGTGAAAAAATTGTTAAAATCTTTGTAATCAAGAGTTGATTCTTTGGAATTCCCCTTTTTGATCTGAAATGATTTTTAGTAAGTGGAACCCTTAGAAAATGTAACCGTAGTTATACAAGTTTGAGTTTTGGTTTTTGATGGGTTTGAGGGGAAATGAAGGAAAACATAAGTTAAAGGGATTCTTAGTTTCTAATTCTGTATGTCTCATACTAGCACATTTTTGAGGATATGAAAATTGCTTGTTTCTTCCTTTTTTTCCCAGCAAGTGGAAGTAGACTGCCAACAGTGTATGCTTGAAATCCTCGATACAGCAGGCACAGTAAGAAAAATCTCTCTAATATATGGAATTTTTAATGTTAAAAATGAGGTTGCATTTTAAAAGCAGGAATTGTCATAGGAATAGCCCCATCCTATCAAAAAAAAATTTTAAATCGACTGCTGCTGTGCTAAAGTGCAGTGTTCTGTTAAATAATCCGAAAGACAATGTGGTGAACTTGTCACCTGAACACAACCAAACCCAGGGAAACTGCATACAATCAACGCACTCTTTAGTGAACTGACAGAAAAATGATTAAAAGACAAAAACACACTCTCACCAGTGGGCGAACACTTTTCACAAAGTGAACACTCTGTATCTGACCTATCCGTCCTCATCCTCAAAGGAAACCTGCAAAACAGTTGGGGAAGATTTCAGCTAAATTACCCTCACAGATGGGATATAAATGGCTTAGAGCTCCTCCAAATTGTAAACACCATCTTATCAACTCTGCATAGGAGTAAAATTGGTATCTTTATAACACAGTATGATGATTTGTAATGTCAGATATTATGCTCGTGTCTAGAGCTCTCAGTGTGCTGAGCACCGTGGTCTGTCCCCCAAAGAGCTTGCAGTCAGAGGCGTGAGGGGCGTAACTAGCAATAGGAGGATAATAAGGTGGTTGGGTGGGAGGATGGCCGTCATAAATACACACCATTCCATAAGCTTAACAATGGGCATGACTTGAAGGTCCTACATCATTGAAACTGTGTGTTTTTTTTCAAACAAACAAAATTCCCTGTCAAGTCACTGCCTTTGTGCCTGCTGCCTCCTTTCTTTGAGCACCTTCCTACAGCAAACAGGACCATCCACGCCATAGCTCTTTCCTCAGAAAGTGCTGGAAGGGACATTCTTCTCTGTCAGCTGCTTTCCATGTTAGGGAGGGCAGCATGAAACAGCAGCTTGTCCAGAGCTCAAATTTGAAGGGAGGCTTTTTCTTCGGAGAAGCTGAGGAAGTCTTCCAAAACTCTCCTCATACCCTGTGTGACTGGGGTGGCAGTTTGAGCATATAAGGCCCTTGTGCCTCCTGGAGGCCAGGTCAACTGCCCCGATGCTGCTTTTCTGTGCTGCCCAGCCCTTCCATGTGTAAGGGAATCCTCTGTCATCCCCCTCCCTCTAGCATCTAAGAGCTTTGTAAAAGCTCACCAGCCCTCTTTATCATCCTGTGGGAGGGTGTCACTAAATAAACAGACTTTAATGGTTGAGAACACTAAGGGAGGAGGTTCTGCTTCTTAAAAGAGCTTTAGAACACAATTGTTGTTTGTTTTGGGAAGCACTGGGACACCATGGTGCTGAGAGTAGAACAGACAGATAGAAATGCAAAGTGTGTATGGTTAGAATTTCTGGTGAAGTATCTTCCACTCTTTTTTACAAAAGATATTCCTTGGGTCTGACCCTAGATTCCCCAACCTGCTTTTGCATAGCCTTACGTTTTTCATCGATCCTTCCAGACGTTTACATTCAGCAAATGACTTCTGTAGAATTATGTGCGCTTAGATGTGAGCTCACTCTTTCTCCCAGCCAGTGGTGGTCACAAAAAACCAAAAGTGGGCAGTATCTGGACAGCCTCTGTACAGTACTATAGCAGGGACAGTATTTGCAGTCTGTCCCTTCTCTGGCAGTAAAATCCAATAGCTGGCTGATGCTGGACAGATAGCATGCAATACTTGAAAGATCACTGCTGATGTGTTAACCAAGTCTTAACAGTATGCTCTAGATTCTAGAATACACATTAATCCATATTTTTCGCTGCAAGATATTTACTCAATTTAATTGTGTTGCATCCCCTGCCTTTTTTCCCCTAAGTTTCCCCCCTCCTCCTGTCCTGAGGAAGGGGCGAGGAAGAAGAGAAGGAATTGAGTTAATGGTTTTTATTAAATTCATGTGCTTCACTGGATTTCTGTAAGGAGTAATAATGTAAATGTCGAATTAGCTACTACATTCTTATCTCTATTAGAATAAAAGGATTCCTTCTGAAATGTTTATCTGTATTGAATAGCTAATTAATTACCTTTTAAAATATTTTATTACAGGAGCAATTTACAGCAATGAGGGATCTCTATATGAAGAACGGTCAAGGGTTTGCACTAGTATATTCTATTACAGCACAGTCCACATTTAATGACTTACAGGACCTGAGGGAACAGATTTTACGGGTTAAGGACACTGAAGATGTAAGTAAAGGACTTTTTGCTTTGTGAGCTATTAAAATCTTTCTGTAACTAAACAAGCAGGCATCTGTTTTTTTGAGCAAAGTTGATGGATGACTGAAGAATTGTTCCTGTTGCCTAGGAACATTATTTACAGTATAGTAAAATTGTGTTACATGTTTTAGAAAAAGCTTTTTTTTTAACATTAACATTGTTGAGCAGATTTTCAAGAGTTCAGCATCCAAAACTGAGGCTAGATTTCTCAGACATGCTTTTCTCCCATTGAGCACACAGATAAATTGGCCTGATTCTCAGAAGTGCTCAGCCTCCAGCTGTCCCTGGTGAGAACAATGGGAAATGGTGGTTGCTGAACTTTTTGAAAATCTGTCCTTAGTTGCTTTTTAACTTGGATTTTCTTTCCCAGTAGCTGCATTTTCTCTTTTCCAGATGGGCTATATCGGAATATTATTGTTTTTTAAAAAATTAAGGAAATTTTACTGTACTTTAGCTTCTTTTCCTCTAACTGTACCATAAGTTGAGAGTTGAGGAGGATGTTTACATGTGAAGGATAATCCTGAATGTATTTATTGTACCTGGGCTGTAACTAGAAAAGACATGATCAGCTTATTGACCAAAAAAATTAATCGCATTTTTGCATTGTGTCACAACCTTAGTAATGGATAAAATTCTTTACAGCCTGTTGCCAGGCTCTCTTTTTACTTTACATACGTTTTTGGATGGCCTGAAGATGAGGCGCAACCAGCACTGAAATGAGAGCTTGAGTATGTGGGAGGGACGACATCTTGTTGTTGACCAAGCTTCTTACTTTTCTTCCAGCTGTATGGATAATGATGATAGCATTGAGCAGTCTGCTTAGTTACATAGCCTCAGGTCATATTGCATGAGGCAGATTTATTTTGTATGACCTGTTACTCTAATGAATACTGCCCCTTCCCCCAATATGAGTTCACTTGATACATGACCAAGATCAAGGTCTTCCTTGTTTCAGTGTAAGTTGGATGGTTTTTCTTTAGCTATAACAGTATGGAATACAGATAACGAGCTTGTCCCAAAGAACTATCTCTAATACACTTTTGAACTCAAACTTCATTTTGAAAACATGTTCTATTTCCTGTCTAAATAAACTGGATCAAAGTCAGTTTTCTTTCTGCAACATAATTCCCCCCACCCTTATTGGTGATTGAGAATACTTTTGTACTTTGCATTAATATCAGCCAAGTGATTTAGAGTGAGTGAAGAGTGTCTTGCACCTTTTGTAACCTTCTAAGCGATAGTGTTATGTAGTGGCTGGCCTGGAGAATAAGAATTCATTTTGCACTTGCTTATCAGGAAGTCTTGATTCTAGATGCTGAGTAGTAGCTTGTTTTCTGCTTACTCAGACAAACTTTATTGCGGAACTGGAACCGTAACGGTTAATATGTGTAAGCTTCCCATACCAATCAAATTTGCGAGGACTGAGGTCTTTGAGGTGCTCCTAAGCCTAAGTGAGGTGTGTTTGCTTCTGTTTATTTCCATTGCTCCTTACTTTAAAATCAACAAAAGATATTGCTGTATTTCAAAACTTGTCAGTGTTGGCTTTGAGCATTAAGGCCTTAAACTTCTGATTATTGCTGGAACAGCATATCATTAAAACTTGACTGACAGTTTGTCAATAACTTTTTTTTCAAATACATATTTATCCTGCTGGTTTATCTGTAAATGGTTGTTGCTAAGGCTGAATGGAGCAATATGTCTTGGGCTGTTTCCTGAGCACAGTACCGGTTTTCATTATAGGGGTTTTGGACAGCAAACCTGAAAACGTGTGGGGCAGCTCCCATTGAATGCAGTAGGAGGAACAGGGATTTGGGACTAAAATCTTTCATACTGGGATGTCTAATTTTTTGGTTTAAGTCCATGTTGGGACTGACTTCAGAGATGCTGAGAGCCTGTAGCTCCCTTGAGTGCAGTAGGATATGTGGGTGCTCAGCACTTAAGATAATCTGGCAACTTTTATTTAGATGGTTGGATTTATGATCCTAGCTTTAGGCACCCAGATGTGGGAGTTTGGCCTCAGACTCTGAACATGCCTGTTCTTCCTGAATTACAAGTGTGTGTCTGTGGTCTACTTTTATATATAGCTCATAAAACACCTGAGATTTGTAGACTCGGGACAGTTTTCTTTGTACCTCCCACTGTCCCTGTTACCTGTGTGCTTAAAAATGCTCAAGGAACCAGAGATTTCTTATCTTAACTCTATGGGCATTTCAGGAGCTGGGATTTATGTAAAATTGAAAAGCAGGCTTTAAAGAATGGTATGCAACCCAGGACTTTCTGCACTAGATAGTAGTTGTTTAAAGAGTTTGTTTACTGGAGACGTAAAACAGATTAGAAATCTAATGTAATTAGACATGCAGTTGTGGGAGCTTTTTTCTTTAATATTCTTACACACTTGAAATATAAAGTCATACCAACTTTTTTGGCTTTCCTCCTTGCTATTTTAAATGAGTTCTTTCCTGGTTGTGGGCTTGGATATCTATCAGTAGACCACGGGGCTGAAGGGAAACAGGAAAAGTCTTCTGAAATTCACATGTTGCTACCACGCCAGGGGTATTTGACTGCTAGAGCCTCTTGCTAGAATGTTGATTGAAAAATTCACATTTTTTGACTGAACTAATCCTGAGTGCGTTTTTGGATATCAGGTTGTCACAAGCTATTGAATGGTAGCATCTTATTGCTTGCCATGGAAGCTTTGGGGGGAGTATATTCTTTGAAGGCGAAATGTTTGATTTATTGAATATTGACGTGTTTGGCTCTGTACAGTATATAACAAAAACGGTCACTGGCCTGAAGAGCATACAGTAGAAAATAATTTAACCAGTCATCTCCCATTGTGCAAGAGAACCCATCATTTCCATCCATCATTTGCTTTATGTTCATTGAAAAACTGTTTCAACCATTTGGATGTGTGTAAAGACTATTCCTTTCTGTTCGGCGTAATGCAAATAAATCAGTAACGAGTGTTTGTTGTAGCCAAGATCACTTTTCTAAGTCTCTCCGGTACCTGTAATTCTCCACAGGAAAGGTTAGCAGGGACCATGGGCTCTCTTAGATCCTTCTTCTGTCCTGAGAGAAGGGGCGGGTGACTCCTCAGACAGCCAACAGTCTGTTGAGCAGGTGGTAGCCCCTTCACCAGGCTGTTTAACAAATGGTTTGCCCTCATTTTGTACCATACGTACAGCTGTGTCCACTCATTGACCCTCCTGAGCTGAGCTTAACTACAATGGGCCTAGGCTTCAATGGTGCGGGTTACGCTTAAGATTTTAACGCAGTAAGCGTGGTTTTTGATGTTAAACAACATTAGTGTCTATGGGCAGCAGCGTGATTACAGAAAGAAGGAAATGGTATTTCATCCAGTCATACTAATCAAGACTCCTGTGTGTGTTACACAACCATTAGTTGCAATTTTTGCTCAGTTACACTAATCTAAATAAATATTAGTCAGAGAGCATTGTCCGGTATATATTATTGCAAGAATCTTTCCATTTTCTGTGCATAAAACTATCAGTGCACTCTCTCTTTTCCCATTAGGCGTGCAGGACCCCACTGCATGTGGAAGGCCAAGGAAATCCTGTATAATTTTCTTGTCCTAGGTGCATGCAATTAGTCCCTTTCATTCCAGATCAAGACAGTGCTTTTCAAAGGTGGCCTCCTTTATTTTCTGTCACTTGACAACTGACTGGGGGTCACTAGACCTGACAACATACAGCATGTATCTCAGGAAATATGCTGCATACTCTGTTGTCTAAAATCAGTTACAATGAAAAGCGGTTTAACTTCTTGTTGCGTGAAAGTGTTTCGATAATAAATTGTTTTTGACAAGTGTAGTAGTGGACAACCTCAAATTGAACCTTGTTTCATGTAACCTTCTTAAGCTAGAGTATTTCTTTATGGTGTGGTTAATTGTCAGTGAAACTTGGTCATGGTGGCTGCATGCCACAATTTTCCTTCAGCCCCTTTTCAGCAGGTACCTGAAATGTAATCTAGTCTGTTAGTTCAATGTTGCTCTGACTCTATGGGTTATATACTCCATTTCATATATTATTTCTTGTGCTTATGTAATGTAGCCCTGTCAAACTGAGACTGATTTTTTTTTTTTTTTTTTTTTTTGAAGAAATAACTTTTGCCACTGGTGGCTTTTCTGGGCCAGTCCAGGTTCTATGCAGTGTGTGTGTTCTGGAACAGTGATTGCTCATATGCTTCTCATTCTTCTCTCCGCACAGGTTCCAATGATTCTGGTTGGCAATAAATGTGACCTGGAAGATGAGCGTGTAGTCGGCAAAGAACAGGGTCAGAACTTAGCAAGACAGTGGTGTAACTGTGCCTTTCTAGAATCGTCGGCAAAGTCTAAAATCAATGTTAATGAGGTAACTACTAGCTGTTTCATTACTAGGCAATAGTGGATCACTTTTGTACTGTGTATATTCTAACTTCATGACCCCAGCATAAATATCACTAATGTAGTGTGCAGGCCATTTTATGAGTCTTGATCAGCTAGGTTTAAGATACTTCTGGAGTCTTGATCTTGGCTACTGTAGCTGTATTCTGTTCATTGTAATCAAATACCCTTCTTCGGTCTCTCCAAAGTACCAAAAGGTAAGATGCGTCTCCATTTAAATGGCTCCTGCACAGCCCTTCAGCCAGAAGTGGGGAGTATAAATGGAGGTATTTCACCCAAAATAAGCTTTATCAAATAGGACATGTTGAAAAGTTCCAGAGGGGTAGGCGTGATGGGATATATAACTATATAGAATATGTAACTTCTTAAGATAGCCATATTCTGACTGTTGGTGTTTGCTTATTGCCCAGCTTATTACTAGTCATGTTGTGTGCTCTGCTCAAAATGAATTTGCGTTACAGATTTTTGATCACCTGTATTGTAGTATCTTGCTGCCCTACCAAACAGACAGACACCTTCCATCTCTCTAAAAGGAAGAGTTGTTCTCCCTTCTCTCTTCAGCTGCTATTTTACTGTGGCCATGTCCCATCACTAGAGTGATGTCAGGGCAATTTGTGACAGGTTTAACTGGAAAACACCTGTGCAAATAGGTGTGCCTTGCACTTCATTCTGTGATCGCAAGGCTCAGGCATTCAAGCTTCACCTTGCTCTCCAGCAGTACTGAGCTCCTTAGCCTCTACTGAGCATTTCAAGGCTGCTAGAGCCAAGGTTTTCAACCATGAAGAGTGAACTACCCTCCTTGTGGGCCCCTGCGGGGGAAGAAAGATCAGGGAAAGCAGTAGAACCTTGGATTGCCAGATAATGGAAAGTGCAGAGCAAACAAGTCAGAAGAAGCATAGTCCATGCAGCACTAAGTGGCAATTGGAGTCAGCCCCACAGAGAGGGTACTGTGAACTCCAACCTTGTGTGAAAACGCAAATCGTAGTAAAACGCAGACCCCAGTGCATTGTAAATGAGACCACGAACCCAGGTTGTCAATTGCCGAGTATTTCACAGTGGGCTACCGAGAGCAGTCAGAAAATCATCAGTTTTATGGAAAATACATACTATTTCCACACTCGACACACTGGTGGCTGAGCATTTGGTGGCCAGAGGTATCTTAACACATACCAGGGAACTGTGCAGGAGAGAGAGAGTCACTTGTACACAGTGAATATGTTTAACTGTCTTGTGATTGAGTTTGACACAGTCATTCATGAGTTACATAAAATCATCCCTAATGAGCGAACCAGGATATTTCCATTTCCCCTATAATGTGTATTCACTCCACTAGCACGTCATAGAGAAGATGATTATCATGGAAATCCATCTCTACGTTGCGCACACTGTTCAATGGGGCTTTATTGTTTTCAACAGATTTCTAGGCTGAATCTTTGTATAGTCCAGGCAAGTATCTGAACTTCCAGTTATCCGAGGTTGCTTCTTTCCTGCATGCATTTATACAGGGATCATTGCCATAGTACCTAAGATTTCTTTGACTCACAAGTGGCAGCTTAATCAGTTTTGTGAAATTTGTCTTTGTCCAGAGATGCCGTATCCAGGGCACCCATCCCCATGGTGTTTGAGCCTGATGGGATGTGTTGCCACGGGACTTTGAATTTGTGAATTGGAGACCATAGCAAACGTGTGTTTTCCATAATCTGGTTGTGACAAACATAAAAGCTGGAAAAAGCGAAGGGAAGGAACACTCCATTTCTAAAGCCAGCTATTATGCTACATTTGTTTAGGCTGGAGTTGTTGTTTGGCAGAAATGTTGGCCTTAATCTTGATTTTTCTGGCTAATGTTGGATTTTATGCTCTTTACATTTATTAAAATATGGAGGGCGGGGGCGGGATTAAATTCCTTACGTTGTTATCTGAAAATATAATGTTAAACTTTCCACGTGCACAGTAGCTTCTAAGCAATTTCTTTAAAAAATTGATGCTGTACATACTTAGTAGCAGCTCTTCAAAGTTTATCTTTCTGGTGGCTTATATAACTTAGATTTAGCTGACTCTCTTTTAAAGGGGATGTCATTCCTGTGCTGTGATATTCTGTGCAGATGTTTCGCTATAATCTTTTACATCCATTAAAAAGAATGGAGTGCCAAAAGTTTCCACAGTGACTTGTGATTGTTGGGTATCTCCATTTTTGTCTGCATATCTAGACTTGTTAAGGAGGCTTCTTTTTCAGAGCTCAGCACTTCCAGAAGCTCAGGCTCCTTGAAGATGGTTGCAGTTGGGCACCCAAAATTACTCATCACTTTTGAAAAATCTTGGCCTCTGGCTTATAAAGACTTAAATACTAGAAGCTAATTGTCACTAGCATGGGAAATGCCAGTTAGTGAGCTGTCCTTTTCCTTCCAGAAATGTTCTTCCTCATATGTCATCCAAATTATTCTTTAACATCCAAAGCATGTCTAGCTGTTAGGAACAATCTGGTTTGACCTTAATGGAGTACAGGCTGCTGTTTTTGCCTGAGGCTGACAATATAAAACTGCAAGAGTAAACCCAATGGGGAGGGAGTGTGAGAAACTTAAATGCTGTTAACATATTTTATTTTTAAAGCTCAAACACGATGCTGGCTTCATCGTTTAATTTAAAACCATCTGGCTATGTTTCAGTGCTTTAAAGGAGATAATATCAGGAACATATCACATTTCCAGATGTTGCGGCTCATATACACAGCTATTTTTTTTCCTCTTGTCTTTAAAGCTCCTAGGAATCAACAGGCATTTGTGAGCCATCAGCCACATGGAGAAGGGAAAAAATAAACAATGAGTCGGGTGGGGTTTTCCGAGAGGATAAAGAATCCTCTTTGATACTGTGATGTAGTTCCAAACATCCTTGCACCACTAGTTTTGCCATGAATACGCTGTTAAGTATCATTGTAGGCGGAGCAAACCATAGCAAAAGAGTTCACAAGAAATACATTTATGCAGCAGTAAGGAGATGCCCGAGACGGGTGCCTCATGGATAAGTTTCACTGCAGGGCAGATGTCTGTCGCTCTTTCGTGCTAATTTTATTAGCCAAATCTGGGGTTCCCCAGCGTTTTGGGGAAGGGACGGGGGATGAGGTAAGTCACCAGATAGTCCCAACACATACTGCAAAAGTAGAACTCTAAAAATGCAGCTCTCACACAGAGCAGATTCTGGCTCTTCACCTTGCTTCAAACTTGAGGGCCAGTTGCTCCAACATTGTGGGGTCCCTTGATGCTGTGCCATGGCTGTAGTGTTGCCCTGAAGCCATAGTAATCAGCCCAGGGAGGGTAGCTCCTATCTAAAGACAACACCCCCTGTTCTTTGACCTCTTTACACTTCCCACTCAGCATCCAGAAAGGTCCAAGCAGTGGCATTATAGTCAGCACTGAATAGAGCTTCGGTTCCTTTTGGCCATTTGCTGCCTGGTATAAACGACTACAACCCTGCTCTAACATGGAGCAGGGGGACTTGCTTAAACTAGGAGCAGGGGAGGCAAAAGTGAGCATTAAGCCACCTTTGCACCACTCGTACTGACCCAAGCTGTGTCCAGTTTTAGTCTCAGTCCGTGTACTGCCCCTTAACTTTAATTAAAAAAAAGCTTTAATTCCTTAGCTTAAGTTTGCAGCCACCAAGGAAAAATATCAGCTTGCCAACCAGCCCACATAGACCCGTGTATAGTTCGAGTTATGTCTGTGACTCATGGCTTGCTAAACACATCTTTCTTTTTCAGATCTTTTATGACCTGGTCAGACAGATAAATAGAAAAACACCAGTGGAAAAGAAGAAGCCTAAAAAGAAATCATGTCTGCTGCTTTAGAACCACATCACGCAGCAGCTCTGAGCCAGGTATGAAGCACGGAAGTGACTGCCTAAGACACAGAGCTCTCTCTTTACCCTCTTATCCCATGCTGAAATCTGGTGGCCTTCTTGTGGTATTGTTGCAGCTGTAGGTGATATAAGGACAATCACAAATTGCTGTGGGAGAGGCAGGAGTTTCAATGGCAAAGAAATGAAAAGCTGTCCACCAAAAAAACACCAAAGTTGGACATGTGCTATAAATAATCTTCCTGTATACCTTGGCAAGATGCTCTGTGCTACAGTCTTTGTATCAAGTGCTTGTGAAAGGAGACCATCGTTTTCTTAAGCTTGGTGTTTTGGACAGAAATTTACCCTTACCTATGCCTCTGAACAGAGACTGGTGTTACACAGCTTTCTTGCACGGCACCCTTACGGGTGCTATGCTGGCTATACATACACTGCTTTATAAATCCTATTCCCTCAGTTCCAAAAACCACTTTTGGGTTTAAAAAAAAAAGTACCAGAGCACTGCAAGTTTGGATCTTACCCAAAATACCACGCTGCCAGCCTATCCTTTAGTACCTAAAATTAAATGGTTATTATAAAAAGAAAGAAGCAAACTATGGCAGGAGAGATCAACAATATACGATTTTCTTGTGTTCTGAAGATGTTGCAATACAGAGCGCCCTCTGTTTCAGGACCCCAGAAAAGCAGATGCTCTTGCATGCCATGCGAGCTATGGTAGCCCAGCCCAACTGGATCAAAAGAGTTAGAGGCAGCATTAATTTGACATAGCCAGTGATTGCTCTGGGCCTTCAGTTACTTAAAGTTGTCTTAAACTTCACTGACGATGTGCTTTGCTTTCTTTTCTGATCTATCAATAGATGCATGTTTGCAATGCTGCTAATGCTGTACGAGTAGAGTGTATCTGGAGAAGCAGAATATCAGTTTGTCCTGAAGCAGCCATGTATCTTTGGGGAAAAAACTAGCCCCCAAAAGATTTCTAAGATGAATTGTTTCATTTCTGAAGCTTTTATGAAACACTGGTCCTCTGGCCAGTCGTCGTGTTCTGAGTCTCTGTAATCTCTACACCTCTCATGTACTTGGTTCATGAAAAGTCAACATGTCTTTTCATTGAATAGCTCTCAGATGATTACCTGGCTGGTTTCTTAGGTCTTTATGCAGTTTACCTTTATTTTTCCTTAGTGATTTGAATGCCAGACTCTAATGGTTTACAGTCTGCTAGTAAAGAGGGGAAAGAAATAGTGTTCAAAAAATCACTAGCATGGTACAAATAGCATGCTTTTCATATACCTGTCCGCTTTCCTGCACCATAGGCAATGGATTTGAAGTGAGCCAGTGTCATCTGCCAAGGAGACTCCATTGAAACACAGTCTTCCTCTTGACATTTAGAAGAGGTGCCATCTGCTGGTCTGTCAGTACTATGAATTAAGCCATTTGCTGCCAGGCCTTAACTGCAACTCCTCTGCAGCTAGTGTCCTTTTCACTGGAACAAATGGAATGCTGTGATGATAGCTTCAGCAGCAGAGCAAGTGTGCTCCAATTGCAGCTAGAGCAGCAGTTAAATGAGACACCCAGACTACATGCTGCTTATGCTGTAGATTAGTGGTAAAAATGTGGCTGTGCAGTTTTGCTGACAGGAATTGCTAGTAGTTTTGTGGTAATAGAAATGTCTACGTTTGAGACACACATTCAGAATATCAGATTCTCCACTATGCTTACTGTTGTTTGTAAGCCTTATTTTAACTAATTAATTAAATCTGTTTGTTTAAACCCAAGTTTTCAAGAGAGGCTTTAATGAGGTCACTAACTCATTGTCCATTAAAAGAAAATCAAAGGGGATGTTTCTAGTAAGAGAGTCATTTTGTTAATGAAATAACACCATAGCAACTCAGTTTTTTGCACTGCTGACTTCCCAGATCAGTGAGTGCTTATAAATCATACGAATTGGTTGTGCTGTAACTTCCGATGAAATGCAGACCTTGGGCTATGACAGTATCACACAGATGTTTCAATCAGGAGAGGGGCTGCATGGTTCTGTGCTGTGGAGACACACACTAAAAATCTTGGCCCCAAAGAGTTAACCGACTTTCTTTAGAGAACCCAATTTTTCCTCTTACTTGACTTCAAAACACAGATTTAGGCATTACACTGGAAACAAATCACAATGATGAAGTAAAACAACCCTTGTTTGGCAGAATGCCATCCATTCTGGTATGAGTTTTGTTCTTTGCCTTCCCTTTTGTGGCCAATTATTAGGAATGTATCTTTGGGCCCTTATTTAAGATCTTTCTTCTCTGATGATTGAAGAAAGGTCCTAACTTCTTTTCTTTTTGCCCATCCTAGATTACAGGAATGAAGAACTGTTGCCTAATTGGAAAGTGCCAGCATTCCAGATTTCAAAAAACGACAAAATAAGAACATATCTGAAGAGGCTTCTCCTGTTTTTATACGTTATGTGAAGAATTTAGATCTTATAATGGTTTGCACAAGGTCCCTGGAAAAAGAAATTGCTCTGTTTATATCTCTTGGAAATTAAGACAATAGTATTTCTCCTTTGCAATAGCAGTTAACAAATGTGAAAATAAATATAATTGACTCTAGTGTATAATTACACAAAAGAGCATGGTTGCGTTTCAGATGTTAGATATTGCTACTATAATTACAATTATTTCATATTGAACTTTTATCATAATTCTTCCCCCATCAGGCACTAAAAATGTTCAGCCATTATACTTTATATCTATAAGTACATAGATATATACTACATGATGCTTCCCTTTGAACTCACTGCAGCAAATAACTTTTTGAGTCATTGACTTCATTTTATATTTAAAAGTTATGGAATATCATTATTTTCATTCTGCCATTATATTCTAATTAAAAAATGTTTGTGCATAATGCTTTGGAAAAATGGGTCTTTTATAAGAGAAAAAAACCTGGGATAACTGATTTCTATGGCTTTCAAAGCAAAAATAGAGAATATACTAAACCAACTCTAATATTGCTTTTGTGTTTTACTGTTACAGGTTAAATTACAGCTTTTATGAATGATTAAATTTTAGTACATTTTAATTTTGTTCGTGTGTTTTTGTTAGTTTTCAGGTTTTGTTTTTTCTAAGGAAGGGTTTTGTGAATTCCCTCCTGCCCCTGCAGTACGTCAAGTGTTCTGTTATAATAAACCCCAAGCATACAGTGGTTATGCCAAGGACCTGTCTTCACACTGGCCCTTGCTGATGTATTAAATCAGACTACATAGTGAAGTACAGCAGGTTACTTTTAAATACTTTGTATATTCTTCTGGATATTTAAAGATTGTATTCTGCTGAAAATATCCCTCTGTACAATTATTTTTGTATGTAAAAAATTAGTTTACTACCGTATCACGGTCTGTGATCTTCAGTCTGACATGATCATTGTGTATTTCATTGAGGAAATCTTTTGTTATAATGTTGTTAATCTGCAGGGCAGGAGCCCAAGAATGAAGTGTTATGTTCAACATCTCAAGTGAATCTGTGGACTGGAGAGTTGATTGAGTAAATGTAATTGCACAGAAGCTACCACCAGCTATTACTTTTTTAGACAAAACTCTCAGCAAGTATTAGTCTCGAAGAAATTGGCGAACTTGGCCTGATGAGTACAGCGAGCTGAATGTGTTTTACTTAATTGCCTCCCAGTTTCACAAAAAACAGGATATGGGGTGTGGAGAGACACATGTTTGTCAAAACCACTCTTGTTTATGTATGCGCAAAAAGAAAAAAGAAAAAAAAAGAAAAAAGTCTTGTTATTGATGTTGGGCCTGATTTCCCCGTGTCTGATCTGCACTGCTGTGATTCCATCACCACTGGTGACTTACTTCTGCTTTACTCCAGAGTACCACCGCTCTATCTCCTCTGTTGTGACAGTGGAGTCAATTCAAGCAATCCTCTTGCACTTTTTGTCCAAAAGAACAAAATAGGATATGAGACCTTAGTTGTAGCTAGAAGATTGTTCAGGGATTGATATGCAATTTTACTGGAAACCAGGAACTTCCTTAAAAATGTTTTTAAAAGGTGTGGAGGTGCTGCAGCTGCTGAATTATGCAGAGATCCTAGTTCTAAATCCAGCTCTGACAAGACTGAATGAAAGAATTTGGATGAGAATGGTATGGCATATGTATCTATACTCAGTTACTAGGAAGAATTTTAGTTGCTTAGCTGCCTCTCTTCACTGACTTGAATATGCATTTCTGTCTGTAGGGGGACCAGAAGCATGGTCCCTGGAGGTTAGTCAATATCTTTACTAAATGTACAATTATTTTTAATAATGATTTTAGTAATAAAGTAATTTTAATGTAACTGCTGATCATGGTTACAGATGTCTGTTGTACAAAAATAGAAATCTAATCTGAACTGTCTAACTGAGCCGCTAGATGGTGCTTTAGTAATGCAGCTACCATGGCCACAGTTAAAAGGGAAATGTCTTCTTTTGCTAAACAAATGAGCACCTGTGCACAAGTACTTTAGGCAAAGCCCCATGCTCCCCCTCCATGGAAGCGGTTGGGTGTGCTCAGCGTGAGGAGAGCCTGCCAAGACAAATCCAGGTGCTGCCGGCAGTTGTGTTGTGAACTTGACGGTGCTTTATCCTTCAGTTAGTAAATTTAAAATATCTTTCAGTCCCATCTCTTCCAAAACATCAACTGTGGGCCGAGCAAAGCCAGGTCTAACATGACGCAATGGCATTCTGTCACATGATGCTTTCGAAAGGTTGCATCCATCCTTAGTGGTACAAATCAGAGCACCCTGAAGAACTGGAAACGCAGGCCCCCAACCGGCTGCTGCTGCTGGCAGAAGACTGTCTCTACTGGCCTCTGCTGCTGTCCTCGCATGCCACACACAGTAGCTTAATTTACTGCTTGGGAACATTGGCTGTAGCCTGGACTCTTAACAGAAATACAGTTTGTTGAAGGGGGGCAGAAATAAAGCCACCAGGACCAGAAGGATGGGACAGTGGAAGAAAAGGGATGTGCAGAGGATTGGGGATGGGAGGGGACAGGGACTTGGTGTGGGAAACAGAAGGCACGCTGAGCTCCAGGGATTGGGGGGAAAGAGGGCATCCACTAAGCCCTTGCTATGGAGGGAGAATGGGTGACAAAGGAATGCAGAGACACCCTAGTGGGTGCTATGCACTCTCTCGAGCAGCTTCAGTGATGGAGAAGTAGGACATGAAGCAAAATGAGGGATGTGGATATACATAAAACTAATGACCCGACCCCACTCTGGTGGTCAAAAGCACCTTATTACTAGAGGTCATCTCAAAGCAAGAAGTAAGATGCATGTCTTGCAAATATTGACATTAAGGATCCCACCTCTGGAAGGTAAAGGCTGACCCTTTTGCTCAGGATTTTCTTTGGGTTAAAAATGTAATTGAAAACATTTAGTATGGCAGCTGTAAAACTGAGTTAGACTTTTTTTTAAAAATCTTTGTGTATATACTCTTTTTACCACTGGGTGGCCCTGTTGGAGAACAGCTTCACATGATGCATAGTATGAAGAAATCTGGTTTAAAAAATGGGTTTTTAGTTTACATCTGTAATTTTAAAAAGTTTAAAATGTGAAATATTAGTTCCTGTTTGAGATGAGATGGAACCTGAGAGCTGAATCCTTGCAGAATCTGAGCACTCAAATTTTGGACCAGATTTTGGGTGCACTCAGACCTATTTCCTATATAAAGCAGAATCCTTTTGAAAATTCCTTGTCTATTATGGATGGCATACACTCCAGAATGATGCCTTGATGAACTTCTTTACTATCCTGCACAAAAATCTAGTGTTCTCAGGGATAACGTTTAAAAAATATATAACTAATGGACTTTAAAGCCTAAATTCTGCCTTGGGGGACACCACTGCTCTTGACTTCAGTGGGAGCTGCATGTTCTTATATGCGGGCAGGATGTATCAGGTATAAATTATGAAGCACATAATTTAATGTTTCACCAATTTCAGTAAGAGTTTACTCAAGAATGTTCTAGATAAATGTTAAAATAAAGATCTTCCCTAAACACTGATTTAAAGTATTCTTGTTCTTAACAGTCAATCACACAAAGTAGGATCTAGCGTTTAAAATTTCAGTTGCGTCACAGAGGCCCTGAAGTCATCCTGCATGTAATACCATAGACTGCAGTTACTTTTCATGAACGTGGTTCATATGTTCTATCACCATCTGTACAAACACTGTTCTCCAAACTAAAACTCATCAGCTCACATTTGTTTTATTCAGCTGGAGACAGTGTCATCTGATTTGTTATGCTAGTTTTTGAGCAGCTAATATATTGTACTGTAACTCCTGTCTTACTAAAAACAGAGCTGTGTATTATTGCAGATGTCGATTTAATCCAAATGTGCCAACAGGCTTGTGGCTGAAAGAGAAAATGATTCCATGATTCTGCTTTGCAGAAAAACAAACTCTCTACCTATCGCCTATCCCACCAACTGTGAGCTGCCAAGGGCATTCGGGGTAAGGATATGCAAATAGATGCCTTACACATCCCTTGCTGCTTTTGATTGTCTGTATCCAGCACTCCCCTAAAACTTGGTGTTTAAACTGGAGAAACAGTCTAAAGCGAGGTCCACATTCTAGTTTACAGCCCACTCTAGCCCCAGGAAAGCTGATGGACAGATGTTTTGCGAAGGCTCAAAGAGCATTTGAGAGTGGGTGTGTGTGGGTGAGAGAGAGAGAGCACTTTTGTACAGTGGCAGTTTCAGCACCAGTTGGGGCAATGCATTAGATTGGTTATATAAACAACTTTCAAAATTTCAGGCCTCATCTACACTAGAAAGGGTTTGTTGATACAGATGTGAGAGAACCCTCTGAGTGTAGACGCAGTTTGTAGAAGTAAGAGTGCCTACACCAGTTCTCAGAACTGAAGTGACCCATGCTGCCAGATGAATTTTTGCCAGTATTACTGCCTGTTAGTGCTTTTTCTGCTGTAGTTATGTTGGTTGGGAGGTGCTGGGGCGGGGGGATTATATTCCTCCCTGACAGTTATGCCAGCAAACCTTTTAAGTGTAGACCAGGCCTCAAAGTGTCCATGGTATATTTTTTGTTACCTAAAAATATCCCAGCTGTGGAGTCTGCAACGCAAACCCTGTGCCACAGCAATGCCGACACTGGCCCTGCCTTTCTGTGGCTGAGTCTAGCTTACAGTAGAAAGTTGTACCAGCATAGTTCTGTCTGCTGTGAGAATGAAAAAATCAGACTCCTGACCAACAGAGCGCTGCCAGCAAAAGCACTGGGGGCAAAACCCTTTGATAGCATAGCTTAGGGCTGGGCTGCGCTGGACATTTACATTGGCCTAAGCATGTCGCTCGGGTGTGAAAAATCCATTTTTGGAGAGAGGCAGTCAAACTGCCCTAACCCCTGGCTAGGTAGTGGCAGGCGAATGGGAGAATCCTTTGCTGACCCAGTTACCATCTCTTGTGGCACTGGCCTGCCTGCAGGGAGGGGAAAACCCCTCCCATCACTGCAGCACGTGTCAACATTGAAGTGTGACAGGGGTGCAGGGGCAGCTGTGCTGCTGTAGCATTTAAGTGCAGACATAGTCTTATTTCATTCAGGGCCCTGGCTTAAGCTACTCTTCTGCCAGGATAAGCTGTTCCTTTGCTAAGGGGTGGGTTGTTGGTGTAACTCTCCCAGTCTCTCCATAGTGGCAAATCTTTTATAGCGTAGACCCAGGCTTGAGACGAAATGAAATGCAAAAAAGTAATCAGTGTAAACAGAGTAAAATGGGTTTTAAAGATTGTTTCGATTTTAACCATCTCAGGGACGGCTATTGTGCCTGGAGAAAATTAATTTTTAAGACAGCAGTGTCCCATTAATTTTCTCTGTTTAATGAATTATTTATGCTGCACAGGAGTCCGTAGTTAGCACAGAGGAATTACGCAGAAGGGCAGAGGAAAGTGCTAACCTCAAGGAAGCTCCATAAAAAGCCACAATATGCAACCTATTGTTCTGGAGGTTTTCTACAAAACATAGCCCCATACGCCTTTACCGGCCACATGAGTTTATTAAGACTCAAACTATTTCTAGTGAACAATAAAATCCTTAAAGTTTAAATAATACATGGAATCAGCTTCTTATTGCTGTGTTTTACAGCACGCTCCAATAATATTTAATTGTTACTAGACGGCTGCTGAATGCTTCATTGAAGCCCCTTTGGTTGGGGGTGTGTCAGCTTTCCCACTGAGATTATAATTCCAGTCCCTGTTGCAAGGGCAGACAAGGGCCGACAACTTCCCTGTTGCCCCCCGTCAACTGGCATATTGTTATGCTAATTACATCCAAAGATAAACGGTTTTAAGTGACTATTTTATTCTGTGATTCAGATATTAATGGGCACTCCCCATGACTGAATCCTGAAACGCAAATGTAATGAGAAGACAGGCACTGGGGATATTTACACGCATATGAATAGAAGAAGCCAGTTGCTGTGAGCAGAGACGGCCCTGCTGTGGGTATAGGGGGAAAGGGGTCTGTCTAATTATTCACAAAGAAACACTTAGGTGAGAACACTGTGGCAATAACATTTCAAATGAGAGAAGTTAGTGTTGAGATTGATTTGTCCGGTACCATATAATCCATATTTGGCCAGTGCCAGAGAAAGTACTTTCCTCCAAATTGCACAGTTAGCCTGTGGAACTCATTGCCACAGGATATAATTGAGGGTTCATAAAAGGATTGAGCATTTATGGATATCAGTATAAAGTTACAGTAAATATTAATGTAACGAGTTTTGGAAGCAATATAACTTTTGTGGATTCAGGGCATAAACCAGCTTCTAACATTTGAAGGTCAGGAGGAAATGTTCCCTGAGGGCATCTTATCCTGTTGTAGGGTTTCTTTTCTCCTTCTGCTAAAGTGTCTGCTGCTGGCCCCTCACAGAGAGAAGCTACTGAAGTAGATGGACCATGGGCAGTAAGGCTATTCCTAGGAAAGATGGTGCCATATAATCAGAGCCAGTCAAAAAATGGCATGCTTTGTGACTATTTTAAAAAGAAAAAAAGTTCACATTCTGAGCAAAAACAAGTCTGGCGTGAAAAAATTCAGGTTTTGGCTTTCCAGTTTTTGGTTTTTTCCTTTCTTCCCCCCAGCCCATGTTGCTGCTGAAAAGAGAGATGGAAGAGGGGTAAACAAATCCCAATCCTTGTATGAAGCCTGGGATTGCATTTTATGTTTTGTTTTATTTGCATAACCAATTCTACTTCCAAGGTTCTTACTCCCTACTCATCGGAATCTTTGAATCTCTGTTCTTGTTAACAAACGGTTTCTTCTTTTGATTACAAATGCCTCTCAGTGCTGTGGTATAAAACTAAGTGTGAATCCTCAGTTGAATCGAACCACTTGCTGTGACTCTGTTCCCTTGGGATCAGCGAATCTGGTGATCAGGGAGCGTGTCCTGTGATGGGCTGGGTACGACAGGGGCATGCTTCTGGACAGTTTGGGGAGGCGGGGGGATGGACCTGGTGTTAAGGCAAAGCAAAGACTGGCAGAGCACTGAGCAGAAGGTTTGTCGCTGTGTCGGAGAACTGGCCCCCAGCTACCACAAGAACGATTCCCTTACACTGGAGCAGGAGGTAACAAGGTGACTCTCCGCACTGGGTATCCCCAGAACCATCAGTTTGGCTCTCAGTAGCTGTCTTGGTATCCCCTGGCCTTCACCACCTGCCAGAGGGCTAGGCTGTGCCATGCTACAAAGCTTGCTCCCTACAGGCTGTGTGGTCCAGGGGGCAGGACCTGGCAGTCAGGGCAGCTGGGGTCTAGTCTTGGCTCTGCCAGTGACGTTGCGTGGTTTCCCTGCTCTGTGCCGGTTTCCCCTCCTGCCCTTTGGCTGTGCAGAGCGCAGGCTGGGTGGCGTAGGTGCTGCCTCTCGGTGTGTGTTTGTGCAAACCTCACACAGAAGGGCCGTGCTTTCGGCGGCTGATACTCTCCTACAGATGCCAGTGACCCCATCACCAGCCGAAGCGTGCTGGCTGGAGTAATAGCTGACAGCTGGGCCCCGGCAAGGCCCGCCCCAAATGCTGTTGAACACCTGCAGGGCAAATGTCATGCCCATGCTCCTGTCCCTGGAGCAGCCTGACTTGAGAACCCAGCCTGCTGAGCCTTGGGAATCTGTCTGTCTGGAGCAGGGCAGAGCCTCATTTACCTAAGCGAACCCTGGGCTTGCCCCATGGAGCCCGTATTGAGGGCGCTCAGGCTGTGAAATGAACGCACTAGGTTTAATTAACCGCCTGCCGCTCGCCAAGGCTAGGGTCTGTCTGGAGTGAGCTGTTCATATGGCACCTGTGAGCCATCGGTTTTCAGCCCCTGTGGAAGGAGTGGGGAGTGCCTGGGTATCCCACCTGTTGGCAGGCAGCGTTGCCTCCCAGCCCACTTCACTCCCCAGCCTTCCCTGAGAGTGGCAGGATGGGCGGCGAGGTGTCCAGGTGCCTCTGTCTGCGCTGGAGTGCCTGGTGCACTTGCAGATGGTTCCCGCGCATTGCGCTGGGCCGTACAGGCTGACGTGTTACTGGAGGGCTGTGTGGGAGTGCTGAGCGTCCCCGTCCCCAGGGCTGTCGCTCTAACAGCTGCACCAGCACTAAAGCCCAGGGCTTGCCCCACTCATACAATCGTAGGCCTGGAAGGGATCATGAGGGTCACCTAGTTCAGTCGCCTGCAGCCTGTCCCATCCATTTTGGATCAGTATCAGAAAACATCTGCAGCAGCCACCACCTAATCTCATGCTCATGAAGAGGTGTCCAGGAGGGAGCTGTAGCTGGTCACGCTGGGCTTAGCGCCCTGGCAATGCTTCCTAGGCGCTCCCTGGTTTGTGGGGTGCCCTTTTAGCCACGGCCTCTTAACTCAGGGCTCACGCTCCGACGTAGCTGCATATGCTGCTCTGTATGTGGGCCTGTGAGGGCTGCTGCACTCAGGAAGTAGGAGGCTTGTGCTGACTGGGAGCAAAAGAGAGCATGCTCTTCTTGCAAAGCTGCCAGGTGCTCTTTTTGCTCAGAGGGGCATCTCGCAGAGTTCATCCTGAAGGCTATTTTCGTAGCTTCCCCTTTCAGAGTGCTTCCCTGCAACGCAGTGTCGTGTGCAAGGGCTCCTTAATGGGAGAGGTGAATTTTTTTTTAAACTAGGCTGGGGAATGTGTGTGGCAATGCCTGTTTTTATCCTCCATTTATCCCCTGCTGGGAGCCTCAGGAGCTGACTGCTAGTAGCATCCAAGGCTGCATTAGTCACAGAAAAAGCCTTGAACAGACAAACATGACAGGAGCTCCGGATTTCACCCGTTTATATCTATATATGGACCTGTGCAGCGTCCATGTTTGCTACAGAGAACAGCAAGTCGTCCCACGAGCATCTCCTACAACGCGTAAGTGCTCCTGTGTCAGATTCCCCCAGACTAATCCCAACTGTCTCAGACTTATCCCTACTTTACAGCCCATATTATGTGTAGCGCTGCTGCTGCTGCTGTTTGTCAGCTCTCAACTAAATGCTTGATCTGCTTTAGGTTGTGCAGAAGCTGTTACTGTAGCAGAAGACCATAGGGATGGCCAGACTGGAGCAGACCTGGGGCCCGTATCCTACTTCTGGCAGAGGCCTGTGCCAAATGCTTCCAGAGAAGGGACAAGGAGCTTTGTAGCGGACAACTAGGAAACAATGATAAATGCTGTACTATAATCCAACTTCATCACTGAGCTCTGTTCCTAGCACTTTGCAGGGTGAAATGGTCCGCCGAAGGAGAGAGGGAAGCCCTGCTGTCAGTGGAGTTTTGACAGGGGCCGGAGACGCAATGAGTTACAAGGAGACTCATTTAGCATGAAAGCTGCAAATGGTCAGGCCAGGTCAGACCAATGCTCCATTGAGCCCAGGGGTTCTCAAACTTTTGTTGCTGGGACCCCTTATAAAATACTTCAGGCTGTGATGACTCCCCTAAAAATGATGACCACCCCCATCCCACCACCATGCCAACTTTACATCTGCATTGCTGCTGGCTGTGGTGCTGCCTTCAGAATTGGGTGGTTGGCCAGCAGCCGCCTCGCTTCAGCCACCCAGCTCTGAAGGCAGCGCAGAAGTAAGGGTGACAATACCGTAGCCCCTCCCGACAACTAGCTTGCAACCCGCTTTTGGGTCAGGACCCTGCACTTTGAGAAATGCTGAGCGAGCCCGATGTCTTGTCTTCCAACAGTGACCAGTGCCAGATGCTTCAGAGGGAATGAGCAGAACAGAGCAATGATCAAGTGACCCATCCCTGTCCTCCAGTTCCAGCTTCTGGCAGTCAGTCTCACAGACACCCAGAGCACTTCCCTGACCCTCTTAGCTAACAGCCATCGATGGACCTGGCCTCCATGAACTTACTAGTTCTTCTTTTAACCCACTTACATTTTCAAGTTCCTAACAGACCTTGCAATGAGTTCTACAGCTTGACTGTACAGTCCTTTCTTTGAATTAAAATTCTGTCCTTATTCACTTTCTCCTCGCCATTCATGATTGTATAGACCTCTTTCATATCCCTCCCACTTACTTAGCCCTTTTCTAAGTGGGACAGTCCCACTTTTTTTAATCATTCCTCAGAGGAAAAACAATGAGAGTCCTGTAGCACTGCTGTATGCAGACTAACACGGCTACCCCTCTGTTACTCCTCAGTGGGAAACTGTTCCATACCCCAATCATTTTTATTTCCCTTCTCCGTACTTTTTCAGTTCTAATGCATCTTTTTTGAGATGGGGCAAGCAGAACTGCACACAGTATTCAAGGTGGGGGTGTACCATGAATGTATATAGCAGCATTATGATGTTTTCTGTCTGCTTGTCTATTCTTTTCCAAATGGCTCAGGGCCCACAGATGCCAGGATTCTGAAAGGCGGGTGCTAAAAAGGGGGAGGAAGTAGATAGAGAAGGAGCTTTAATTTCCGTTGCTTTATAGCAGGTGTTGCTGCAAAATGCTACCTCGATTGGCACAGTGGTGATTTACATCCACTCTGCATGGGCCCATGGCTATTCCAGGGCAGGTTCTCTATTGCCCTGTGCCAAGGGCAAAGCGAGAGCAAATTTTTGGAGTGCTTTAAAAAGAAGGGCAGGCTTTGGCCCTGACTCCTGAACTAAACAGGGCAACGACTGCCTGGGGCAAGTTTTATGGCCCCTGCATTAGGTGGATGTAACATTCTATTTCAGCTTTGTCTTTGTGTAGCTAAAACACTGCTTTGCGTGTGGCATTGCCATTTACATCTGTGCACAGAGAAGGCATGTTCTACCAAATCAGAATGCTCAAAAGTTTGTCTTTTCCACCCACAGGAGCTGGTCCAATGAAAAAGATCTCACCTGCCTTGTCTCTCTCAAGTCAGATGATGGCATTTCACACCTGTGCTGCAACTCTGGACAGAATTAAATAAAGTTTCATGTTCCCTCTCCTGCCTTTTAGAGTCCCATCTGTGAGGGCTGAACAGTGCACTGTCCCCTGCTTGGTGTTTCACCAGTAGAGACTGTTGACAGTTGGCTGGAGAAGATTGGGGGTGGAGCTTTGCAGCAATTCATCTCCAGCCCCTGTATCCCAGTTATGGTGCAGTCACCTGCATTGTGTTTTCTCAGGTGTCTTTTCTTAACTCGTTCCCAGCCCTTCATCGCCTTCCTTCTCACGCAGCTCCTGGACTGCATGCAGTTCTCTTTCCATACGCCTGTTTCTCGAGAGGCAGACCGCACTGACGGGGAGTGGGGTTTAGGAGTGCTTTCAGGAGGACCTCTTAAAACAAAAGGCCCGGTAAGAAAAGAGTGCACTTCCACTCAGCTGAGTTTCGCTACCATTTCTTCGTGTGCTACTAGTCTGAATTATTTATCGGCATAGAAATGCTCTGTCACTACGTGCAGTGTGCAGTGTGCGCTAGGATGGCTTGCTGTACCACTCACCCGGAAAGCCAGTTCCCCTATGCTGGATGGGATTAGCATGACTGGGGGCGCCTGTGGCCTGGGTTAGCTAGGAGCTCATTTAAGCAAAGACCTGAGAGTGGCTATTGCGCAATGCACCTGAAGTCTGGGTGGCTAGCTCCTGTCCTGCATGAGTGTTCAGGCAGCACTTGCGGCAGTCCCAGCACCTCGTTCCTGCAGGCACAGGGCTCAGGGCAACCGCTGGGATGCCTTTTCCCAGGGATAGAGTGGGACAAAGCGGCTTACTCTGGGGTAGCCCGTTCTGTCCCAGCAGCGCTTACATTCCTGCCCAGTGAGCTCTTAAAACAGGCGATTTCTTCCTTCCACCCCTGCCTGGCTCTTGGGGCCAAGCGTGAGGTGTGCACTGAGGCGTGGAGTGGGTTTGCTGCTCCCCTAGAGCACAGAGCTGGGAGGGATGCACCTGCCTGACCTTGCTGAGAAGAAGAGCAAATTCCTCGCAGCTCCGAAAATCCCAGCAGAACTGACAGGAGCGAGGCAGTGACCCCGGCTGGCCTGCAGATCACACCCTCTGTGTTATGTAACCAAAGGAAGGTGGGAGGGGACCCAACGGAGAGTCCTGTATTGCACCAGCAGGTGAAGTGAATCCTCTGGTAAAGGCCTCTGGACTCTGCAGGGAGAGGACTCTCTGGAAAAGTACGTTGCTAGCATAGTCACTTGCTGGTAGCAGATCTGCCAGATCTAATGGGGCATGGGTGCCCATTATCCTAGGGGTGAATTTAGCCCCTTCTCGCTTTAATATCCTGAATAAGAAGCCAAGTGCAAAGCCATGTAGAATCCCTTGTTGTTATATTTGCATCACCTGAGTAGCCGGAGGCCCCAGCTGTGGGCAAAGTCTCATTGTGCTCCCTGCTGTACAGAGGCGGAAGGAGACACTGTCCTTTCATGCACAACTGACCAGCGTGGGAGGCAATGCAGAGATGAAGTGACTTGTTGCCCAGCGGCATCCTGTCCAGAGCCACGCCTTTCTCTCTAGCAGCTCCTCAATGAGTGTCACTTCCCCAGCAAGCGCTACCATTTTCATACCATGAAACAAGTTGGATTCTCTTTAATGGCAGACTTGTTGCCTCTGCGTTCCCATTGAGCCAGCTTCAAATGCGTGAGCGGAAGCATGAATTTAAGATATTCACGGCAGCTTCTTTCAACTGGTCCAGAGATCCTGGCCAGAAGTCATTTCTCCTGACTTCATACCCTAGTGACTGGCGCTAAGAATGACCCCCTTGTGCGAATGGCAGAAAGGACATTAAATTGGGTGGCAGCCATTCCCCAACCCTCTTGTCTCTGGCTGGGGTCCAGTCATTGTCCCCCCCACAAGGGAGGCTCTCAGAGACGCAGCAGTGTGGCCCACTGTAAGGAGAGCTCAGCTGGCAGATGCTTTCCACAGCAACAGCTGAAGTTTAAGGCACAAAGAGCGATCGTGTTGCTCTGTAATCCATGTGCAGAGCCAACATGACGGGACTGGGCACTATGGCAGCATCGCGCATCAGCGCCCTCCAGGATCTAAACACCATCGCTGGCCTGCAGCAGGGGTGGGGGCGTGCTAAGCATTTTCTCAGGTCATTTGCAAAAGAAGTGGGATGGGAAAAGGATTGTATCTTGCGCTCTTGGAGGGGTCCTTTCTAGTGAGAGAACCATACATGGCCTCCTGCGTTTGTGTCTCTAGGGCATGACAACAGAGTTAGGCAGAGCTGGCCCTTTAAAATCGAGAAGGAGGTTGATGGAGGATGCCTGCCTGAACCCCACCAGTGTATTACAGGCACCTTTTTTTGATTTCTTGTACACTATCTCAAAATCCAGAGCTCCCCTTTGTCATCTGATGAGACCTGGAGGAATGGGGTCACTGTCCAAGTGCAGGAATTAAACACGGCATCTCAACCTTGTTTAAAATAATCTGCGTAGCTATAAAACACAGGAGCATCTCCCATTCACATAGGAAATGAAGGACTGAGAAAGGCTAGCCGTTCCCACTGAGCTCTGCTTTCTGCACAGTCCACCCTGAACTTTAATACACTGATATCCCTTTGAATCCCAACTGCGCTTAATGAGAAAGCACTGGAGCTTTTGGCCTAAGCAAAAAGCCCCAAATCGGAGCCGTTAGCAAACCTTGTAGCAGGCTCCATGTACCTACACCAGGGTGGCAAGGACAGGCAGGTGAAAGCACTCATTTGTACTCAGTGGTATTGAGCAGTTGCACATTCCTACTAGGATTCAGTGAGCACAGAGTGGGTCAAGGGGTAGGAATGGGGAAAACGGGAGACAACTAAGGAGAGGGATGTGGAGGCTGAATATCAGGTGATGCTTCCTGAGAGGAGACTAGTCCCTCCAAGGGATGCAAGGCTCTTTGGGGCAATCACAAGTGGACTGGGCCAAACATGAGAAGAGGTTCTAACAGTGAGTTGATACTATGGAGAGTGATCTACTTTAGTGATCTACCATCCAACCCAGGGGTTGTGACTCCCAAGACTGGGAGCTGCAGAGATTTGTGACCAGCCTCCCCTTCCCATGTTGCTAAATCCCATCTAAAGGGGAGGGAGATCCTGTTATGGAAAATGTGGAGAATTTATGCCTAGATGGATAGAACAGACCTGCCTTGGCCGGAGGGACTTGCACTAGAACGAACAGGCCTCCAATTTGTATGATTCTCTTAACAAGCATCAGAGCAGCAGCAGTGCAGAAGGAAGCCTGTAGGGCGCTCAGAGGCAAAGGAGCTGTATGTGTTTGCAGATTGACAGCCCAGTATCCAGCTTAATGTTGGAAAATGGGAAGTGGCAGCAACCTCCTTGCAACGTGCCCTGGCACCTGGAGAGGCTGTGAAGGAGAGAATGGGGCCGGGGTAAGAAAAGCAGCAGAACCAAGTGACTATCAGGGGGCATTAGCAATGCTGTCAGGAAAGTCCTAGCAGCTTGAGGCACTTCCGGTGTGTCCCCAGATGGTCCTTCTGAGCCATGAGGGCTGTGCTGTGTGCAGACACTGAAAACATCTGCCAAGCATTTCCTCTGTGCTGCTAAATGCCAAGCAAGCAAGAACCATGCAAAAGAAAAGAAAGATCCTTTGTCTCCAAGTGCCACAGAGAAAACAAATGTCTGCTGAAATGAAAAGCAACAGAGGATTGCTATGTCTGGGTTGCTGGGAGGGTGGTGATAGGAAGGACAATCTAATGCGGTTATGCCTCCAGCAAACTCCTCTAGCCTCTCCTGTGCTCTGTCATGCGGTAACAAGCAACTAGCTTTTCAGGACTATCTCCAGCTGCATTAGTAACAAGGAGAGCATGAAAACACCCTGTAGATAAAAAGCATATAGGTATCTAGGGCCCAGATCTTCCAAGGTAATTTTGCCTAACTCCAGATATATGTGCCTAAATAGCTTTGTGGCTCTGGGCCTAGATGGCTCAAGGAATGTGTCATGGAGCTGTTCCACTTCCGGGGGCAGGATCCTTTCCAGCCCAGGTTAGTATCAATTGGAAGTTATCAGCTGATGGGTCTTTAGCGTCCCAGGCAAAATGAATCTGTTTCCTATGAGACAGACATCCCCACTACAGAAACAACAGCAAAATTGGCATGAATTGCCCTCTGGGCCAGATGGTCAAGCATGGAAAAACAGGGAGGAGGAAAAGTGAATAGATCGAAAGAGTCAAGCAGGAGGGAAGAAACCTGAGTTCTGGGGCAATGCACAGGTCAGATTCTCAGCTGCACCAGGTGCAGCTCTTTATGCCTGTACAGAGTGTGTGTGAAATGCTACTATTGTAATAGAGGAAGTGTTTTACACCTGCTTTGCTACACCAGATGCAAGGCAGTGTAGAATTATGCATGTGAGTGGTGCCCTCTCTTACCTGCCCTGAATACAGGATGGGGAGAGGAACTACTCCACCTTACTTTGTACGCTGCCTCTAACTCCAGGGCTCCACTCATTCCATATGCACCGAAAGCACCCCTGTATTCACACCCTGCATACCCTCCTGTAATAAGCTTTGTGCAAAATATGCCATTTGAGGTACCATTTAAACACGCTGATCATCCATATTCTTGTGGATTATACGTACAAAATGCATATTAATAGTTATGAACATAAACTGACATTACAACTACACTGTGTTTACCAGACAAGTTTGGGGAGTGGATAAACTGGTTCCTCAAAGACAAAGGACAAGCTGATATCTCTAGCCAAGTGTCATCAAAGTTGATTGGCAATCACCCCTCAAATGGCCATGCTTTGGCAACGAAGAGGGGGAGGGAGAGAAACAGCTAGCCCTGAATTTGAGCAAAAAACATCATGGAACCTCTTTCAGCATGAGACTCCATGTCTCCGTCCCCATAACTGGAATGAACTTTATAAAGGGGTAACCCTCAGGAAAATGCATTTCAAAGAGTGATTGGATTATAAAAACAAGGGGCAAAAACACCCCAGGTTTCTTTCCTCCTCTTTCATCTTAGGAGACAAAGGAACCAGCCCTTTGATTTTTGGGGGGGATCCTGACCTGAGAATTTGGTCAGCCATGTTGCTGGGAGCCTGTGGTAAGGATTCTACCTTCAACCAAGTCTTGCTTGTTACGTTTCAGCTACTAGGGAGTGTTTGATCTTTATTTTTCTTGTAACTATTTCTGACTTTAATATCTTACATTTTTACTCGGTTAAAAAGCTTTCTCTCTGTAGTTAAATGTTTTATTTTTAATCTGAACTAATCATAGAATATTGGAGTAGGAAGGGACCTCAGGAGGTCATCTAGTCCAACCCTCTGCTCAAAGCAGGTCTAACCTCAGCTAAATCATCCCAGCCAGGGTTTTGTCAAGCTGCAGCTTAAAAACCTCCAAGGATGGAGATTCCAGTGCTGTGTTTAAACTGAAGTGCTTGGTAACTCCTGTTTAAAGTAGCAAACTGTTGTATATTGACCCTTTACAGGGGCAATGGACCTAAACTATCTGAACAGCCCAGCAGAGGGCTGGACAGTGCAGAATACACACTTTGGGGGGAAATTCAGGACTGGGAGTGTGTTGGGGTCACCTTGCAGACAGTAACCAAAGCTGCTGGAAGCCAGAGCATGGCTGGTGTGTTGCTGACAGGCTGCTGGGGTCAGAATTGCTGGACCAGGGCTGTGGCTATAGACACACTCGGGGCGGGACCTGCATCCTGGTAGGCTGGTTGTAAATGACCCAGGTTGAGAGTCACAACAGCAAAGCATTGTGAGGCACCCAAGATTGTGGGGTGAGTGGTTGCAAAACCCCTCACTGGTCTGCATTGCACCGCAAATGGGACAGGGGGCTCACGGAGATATGCAGTTGGCTACACAGCTCTTTGTAATGAGCATGGGAAAATGAGGAGGAAGAAAAGCAAATAGATGGAAAGAGTTAAATGGGAAGGAAGGGTAGAGCCCTGATTTATGGTTAAAGGGTTTAATGCTTATTGCTTAATGTGGGTGTCCAGGCCGTCAGAGAGGACTGTGCTAGCAGCAGACAGCTGTTGTCTATGTGAGCTGCCCATCACAGCGATTTTCCCAAATAGACACTGACAACCCTGGGAGCCGAACTGGCATCTCCTCACTGTGTTATTTCTGCCAGCCGGGGCTTTCTTTCCGCTCTGTGCGATAGGCATCGTGGAAATGCTTGGCCCTGTCTCTGCAGGTGTGCAATGGCGTGTGGTGCATGGCACAAAGGACTGTGATGGGTGAGGGTTTGCATCGGTCAGCCCCATTCTGAGGAAGGAGTGTGGGGCTGAGCTGACCAAGGACTGCCTGGACCTCCCAGGTCAGAGGATTCAAAGGGGGCTGACCGAGGGGACAGTGAGTGCTCTGCGCTAGTCCCATGTTGCCAAAACTCGTTCAGCGTGTCACCCTCCACATACCCCCTGAGCCAATAATCACAGGAATATCATTCTTAGTTCTGACACAGTACATTTCATCAGTAGGTCTCAAAGCGCTTTACAGATGAGGTCAGTGCCGTTCTCCCACTTTTACTGATGGAGAAACTGAGGCACAGGGAGGAAAGGGACTTGCTCAAGGTCACCCAGCAGGCCACCAGTAGAGCCAGGAGTAAAACCCAAGTCCCGTGCGCTCCGTCCAGTGCTCTGCCTGCCCTGTGACACTACTGCACACTGGCAGAAGTGGGGCTGTAGACTCTAGAGGATAGCTGTTTCCAGGCTTCCTTTGTGGAAGAGACACTGATTTGCTGTAGGGCAGGTTCAAGGAAGGTAAAAGCAGGCTGAATGTGGCAGGGGCCTTGCCACCAAATAAGTGCCCTTCTTTTCAGCACGGAAACCCTCCTTCCTGGGTACCAGTTGCAGCCAGGGGTGGGCAAAGCAGGGTCAGATAACCCAGGAGCCGATCCTAAATTCAGCCTCTGAAGGCAAAACCACAGCCCAGTTAAACCTTGAACTAGCCTGTGGAAGAAGTAAAGGGGGGTGGTGGGCAATGCAACGAGTGGAATTGAATGGCCTGGAAACCCCTGCTCTGCTGGGCTACTGACCCTGAGACACGCTTTGCTTTTCCTGCTCGGAGGCACCCATGGAGCCCTTTCCTATGTGGCTGATTGGAAGAACAAAGGAAGTTCCACATGACAGGGGTTGTAGCTGAGCCAGCGAGGACAGCGGCAACTCTTCTAGCCTTGGGTAAGGAATACTGTGCCCCAGGGCTGTAATGGAGGGCCTGGGGCAAGAGGCAAAAGAGAGAGAGAGAGAGAGAGAGGCACTCGTGCCGGATGCCCTCCGTTCCCACAGATTTCAATGCAAGATGAGGGCACGCGGTATCTTGCAATGCATGCTTAGCCCCTTCGGTAGCAGGCTCTGAAAGACTTCACATTATGCAGGGCCTGACTCTCCTCACGTTTATAGCCACACGTGTCCCTGGACCTCAGTGAAGTTACTCCTGTTTCGCACTCATGTCAAAGAAAGCAGGCCCATCTATATAGCTGTTGTTTTACAAGACCTTTGCTGTCCAACTTTAAGAGAAAGGAACAGAGAAAAAAATGGCCTGATTGAATCAGGGGGATATAAATAGGGCCACCCTGGACTAAAAGACTGTTATGTAAGAGCCTGGTTCCTTCTCTGCTAGAGGGTGGAGGTTTCATCATTGCACTTGGCAAAGCGGCCATCCATGTCCCTTCGCTGGGTATTCTTGCCCCAAGACGTCTCAATCTGAAAGCACCTCTGTACTTCTGCTGTAGGTTATTTCTCTGCTGGAAGGGACTTCCTGGAGGCCACTTGTTCATCGGCTATAGGGCACCTTTGTCCACAAGAAGTCTGTTCTGTTGTTTCTAGACACTCTTTGGCTGGGAATGGGGATGATGAATTCCTCCTTGAAAGCTTGGGCTGTGTAATTAAGCAGAACAAGAGACTGTGAGCTAAAACCTTGCTTCTCCTGCTCTGCTTGAATGAACATGAAGGGGGGGAAGAACTGAAACAGACAATTAGAATGAGAAATAACATTGTGCAGAGATATCTGTGGGGTCATTTCGCCTTGATATTCTCACTTGGAACAAGCACTGCACGCTCTGCTGTATAAATAGCAGCAGCCCAGACTAGCATAATCATCCCCATTGTCGCTTTATAATATTAATTAAACATTCCTCTGGGATTGTTTGCATCCTAATTAAATCGGGAACTCACAAAGGCTTCTGAAGGAAACCATACGTGTGTGTGTGTGTGTAGGGGGGGAGGAATCCCATACTGGTAGTAAACTCTGCCCAAGACAGCTTTAAAAAATCAAAGGAGAAATGTAAATAAAAGGATATTTTACAGCCTACAACTACCAGGACTGACTGATTAGCCATCCTCTGGGAGCTGCAAAGCTGCTAGCTTGGAGGGCATTTAAAGGGAAAGTAGCCATGGGAAATAAAATGAGCAGTTTGGGCCTTCTTTTAAGGAGAAACTGATCTTTTCCCCCTGCCCTTCAGCTAGACAACAGTCTTTGGCAAAGAACCATTGATGATATCAAAGGGCCAATTAATCTGCAGCTGCTGTGCAAAGGGGTGGAGGGGTGGAAAGAGGGACGCAGAGAGACAAGAAGCTTCCTGAAATATATTCATACTCTAAATGACAGGCAAGCAATAGCAGCTGAAAGACGAGGCTATTCCACCATAGCGTGCCAGTTAGGAAACACGTAGTTGGGCACTGCTGCTTTCCTATTCCCGGGGGTGGATAGCACCTGCCTTATTGGCCATGGTGCTAAAAAGTCAAATGCCCAGTGCTCCTAACCGCAGAGTAGGGACAAAGGTCAGCAATTGTAGGTTCCTGTTGCTGATGAGCTGAACCAACATGCAGTTTCTAGATAAGTATGAGCATCGATCGATCGATCGATCTATTTTATACTCACCATGGCACAGGAACATAGATAAGAAATTAAGGATTGAAAATAATTTCTCTGTGAAGGGCTCTAGCTCTGGCTGATTTTAAACTTTGACTTCTGTGGACTTATTCTGTATTTACATTGATATGAGAACAGAATTGGGTTGCAAAGGTTTGAAGTTTGCTTACATATGTGTCCCTTCCTCTCTCTAATGCTATCTTTCCTCCTGCTCTAGAGACGTCTTCCTTTTCTTCTTTTCGATAATTACACAAATATATATGCAAATGAAAGAGGGCTATCAGGATCTGGCAAGCTGCCAGCGTTGCTCTCAGTGTTGCGGAGTTTGGTTGTCCTCTCACTTAAAGTTAGCTTTGATCTGGTCTCTAGCAAACCAGAATCTCCCAGAGAAGTGTTGCTTGTGTTTGTGGCTTGTTTAAGTACTCAAGCCAACTTCTGCTTATTGACATATCATCAGGAGCCATGACCCATTGTTAAAACATTTAAACACAGAACAATAAACACAGGGGATGCATCACGCCAGCATGATTTAAGCATTCAAAGGCAGGACCCTCTGCTTGGAGACCAAAGTGTCTTATTCTAGTTACACAAGTGGCACTGAAAACACCAAGAAAGGCTTCAATAGGAAATGCTTCAGGAGGGAGCAAAGGTCAGTGGGAACATTTAAAGTGACACCATCAACTTGAAATCTAGTGAATTTCAATAAACATGTTAAGAATAACTACACTGGCCCCCAAGCACTGGGGTTGAAAGGAAAAGTGATAAAGATGGTGACATGAATGCAGCAAAACCGGGGGAAGGAAGCAACAAAAAATATGCATGAAATAACTTACTATCTTAGGGCCCACTACAACCCGCATCTGAGTCAATGGAAAATGTTTCCATTGGGAAATGTTTCCATGGGAGATGCAAGTCACAGGTGGCGAGCCAGTCCTGACTAATATCCCTTCTATAAAAACTCTTCCCATGATAGTGGAGAAGTCAATTTTATATCCTATTGTACCAGGCTAATCTCTCCTAAAGGAGGCAATGAAAAATACCAACAAGAGAGTCCAACGCTGGAGACATCACCAGCAAGGTGAGGGGCTAAGAATCACATCTTTCCCAGGTTCTCTCTCTCTCATGTATCGTGCAAGGCTTGGGATCACTGATGTCAAATAAGACTCTCACAGTTGGAACAGGCACCCTGCAGGGATGCATTGTCGATTACTATCCAAATAATGCGAGTAATTAAAATCAATGAGAGGGTACCCTGCTTAACTAAAGTAATTAGATGAGCATAGGCAGTGAAATGAAGGTAAGAGCATTTTGTTCTCCTGCCTGGAAATAGCTTTTAACTCTTTCTCTTGTTGTATCTTCTACAGAAGGCACAGAAGAGATTTCTCAATGTACCAATGGCCAAAATTATTACACCAGGGTTTGCTCTACCTAACTTAGAATTCTTCCCAAGATCTGCAAAGTCATCTCTACCTGCTTTCTTCGGCATTTCTTGAAACTTGGTGGCTTTCTCTTCTGAATACAAATATCTCCCCCTCCCCCACCCCCAAAAAAGAAGGGGAGACGATTTAAGGAATGCTGCAGGCAAGAAGGGGAACTTTGTTCAAATGGCAGCTGGGCTCACTAGAACGTTTCCTGGCTAAGAGCTAACAATTTTCTGAGAAACAGAAGAATAAATAAATCTATAAAAGCAAACACTGGGCTAACAAAGCCAAAGCAAAACTGGTGGCTTCTGGGCAGAAGCAAGCATCCCAGGGCTGGTTTCTGGAGACATGATACCGGTTTGGCTAATAAAGTGAATTTGGTTTGCTGTGTTGTAGCTTGCTACAAAATTCCACCATTTTAACTTCCGGGCTTGATCCTGCCCAATGGCAAAAATCTCTTGGACTCAACGGAGGCATGATCAGGCCCCAGAAGAAGAATGGGCCTAGTTATAGCCTATGATACTGGCACAGGGCCTGGTCCTGCAATCCCTTACTGAGAGAGGTTAGTCCTTCTTCAAACGAGTGGTCTCACTGGCTTTTACTTTTTGTGCATGTCAAAATCTTAACACGCTTTGCTTTAGAAATGCCTGTTTTAATGAACTTTATGCACCCGTTTCTGTGCGGCTTGGGTGCATGACATACATTAGTTGCACCTTGCTGAACTGAACTGAGTTCAGCAAATGGCTCAAGCAATCCCTCTTTCTGCTCTGCGTCCTCCCATTGCCATGAAAACCTGTCCTTCATAATGAATAGCCAAATAAATGCTTGAGTAGCAACGTCAGCTTCGTGCTGTAAAATAGATTGGCAATAGATTGCCTGCCCCTAACATTTCTTCTTTCCCTTACAAGGATTTAGTGAGAACACTGAACTGTGAGCTCTGCTGCCCAATAGATTCCTCCAGGCTCCTGGGTTGGCTGATGTTAATGCTCTCTCCTCAACTTCCCGGGAAATGTGGTGCTGAACAGATGCATTGCTTGTCTGTGGCGTGGTTATTATTTACCGATGTGTATATTAAAATCAAAATTGACATCTCATTTACATACCCCAATTAGTGTGAGAACAAACCAGAAGACCAAGTTTAGTTGTGTTTCCTTTATCCTTCATCAGCAGCGCAGAGCTTGTATATTATCACATTAACCCTTTCAGCACTAGGATGGGCTGCTTTTCCTCTAAACTCTTCCCTGCTTAAAATAAAGATGGACATTTCCTTTATTTCCCAAGCTTGAGGGGACTGAATACATTAGCATGAAGTCAAAACATTCATTGACCATACATCTCAATTAAAAACAGTGGCAAATGAAGGATGAGGAAAATATGCCTCATGCAAGGCTTCTCCTCGAACAACTGAATTTTAAATGACAGGCACCATAGGATGGAAAGACACGTTACATTAATTTCTATGTGCATAATGAAACCTTTCAGTGTCTCACCTTAGTTACTGAACATGAGGTAAAACAGGAGCCAAGTTCTCAAAAGTGGCCATGAATTCTGGGTGTCCATTGGCTCAATGGGCTTCGAATCAAACCCTTATTTAGGTGCTTAAATAAAGATGTCGGGTAACATTTTTTTAAAGTGCTTGAGCGACTTACGAGCCTAAGCCCCATTTTCAGATGGCACCTGGGGGCAGATTTTAAAAGGTACTTAGGGCCTGAAAGATGCAAATAAGGGCCAAGGAGGATTTCCAAAAGTGCCCAAGCCAAATGCTTGGGGTCAATGGTGTATTAGGGGTCTGACCTGCTTAGGTGCTTCTGAATGTTTTACCAGTTAGGCTGCAGTTTGCAATGCTGCCTCAGAGCCTTGGGTAGCCAAATCCCATTGAAATTAACAGGAACTGGTGATCTGAATCTCCTAGATGACACTGAGTCTCTCAGGTTTAGGATCCTATCTTTAGGCCCTCTTATTGAAAACGTTGGCTTTGGCTAATATTTCTTTAAACCTTCTTGCTCTGCACCTTTTCACTGACTGTGGCTGGATGCAGGCAATGTGGAAATAACGCCAGGACAGATGTGTCAATAGGAAAACCAGGCTCACTGCTCAGGCCAGGCATTCTTCTGAGGTCAACGGGGCTACTCATCTGAGCAAGGGGAGCAGATCTGCCAATTACAGGGTGTTGCAAGGCTTAATTAAGGTCTGACAGTGCTTTAAAAATGAAAACCTCCACTTACAGATGTATAAAGCCACATCCCTTTAATTAGCCTCACTAATTTAAACGGGAATTGGATGACATAGAAAATCTCAGCCATAAATGCTAATTGTTATATTTCTACTTGTTACTAGACAGGGCCTCAGTCCTTCTGTGAGATGCATTGACAGACCTTGGCACCAGCATGGAGCCCTATTAATTCCAATGGACTCTGCTGGGGTACACATAGGATCCTAATTAATGCAAGGTTTGGCTCCAGATATTTCATTTATGGTATTGTTTGCATGACTTTTCTCCCTCCCTCCACCCCCCACAAAGGACTAATGGAAAAGTTTTTAACTTAATGTTTATTTTCTTCTGCTGCACCATGCATAAAGATATGAGCCGGTCTGGTGCTTTGTTTTTTGGGTTTTTTTAATCTAATTTGTAATTTTCCAAGGTGCTGAATTGTTGCAAAGAAGCATCCCTTTAATTACGCTTGTTACATCATAAAATATATCACCTCACTTACTTTGTCTCTCTAATATCCTGGGATCAATATGACTACAACATTACATCCCAGCCTCCAAACCTTTGTCGTAACAACAACACATGGCATTGAAGTAGAAACTCTGACTGAGTTTGTTTCAACAAAGGGAGAGCCGTCACTCTGGGAGGGCTGGAGTGTCATTTTGTTGCTGAATGTCCCATGTCCACTTTGAAGTGTGCTTTCCATCACTGGACATGTAGCTGCCCAGTAGGAAGTGTCACATCCAGAGACAGAGTCAGACAGGTGATGCATCCTGAGAAAAAGTCACATCTAGTTTTGTATGTGAGTTAGCTGCCAGCTGACTCTGTGGTGTTCAGCCAGCCACACTGCACCGCATCCAAACTCCCTCCCCCAGGGCAATGCTGGAAAGGACTCTGGGAAGTGGCAGCCAAGTCAGGTGTCTCTTTTCTCTCTCCTTGCCACTCCTTTGGAAAGGCATTAACTAAGTGTGAAGTGAGATCATTGCAAATCCAAACCAGCTAATTAGACAACAAACTATGATTAAAGAGTCCTGGGTTCTATTCATGGCTCAGCTGTGATACACTGACCAAGTCATTTCTTTTGCTCCTTGCCTCTTTTCCCCAACTGTACTACGGGGTGACACTTCTGACCCATCTTTGTATAGCACCCTGAGCTCTGTAAGTGAGAATGCAAGTCAATTCTTAGGACTTTGCAGGGGTGCCAGTTAGATTTGAAAGAGGAACACTAACAAACTAGATTTGCCAACTGGATAAGTGTTATAGCCAATACTGGGAAGGAATTGAATGGGGCAAGCCCTTTTTAATTGAATCTAGGGAGCGTTAGCTTACTAATTTTAACCCGAAAGGTTTTTTTCAGGTCTACTTTTACGTTGGACAGCATTGCTGAATCAGGACACATTGTTATTCATAACCAAACAACAGTTTCTCAAGTCAGAACCAAATATATAAATAATCAACACTTTCAATCAAGTGTAGAAACAAAAAATATTCTAGGCACACACTGAACACAAAATTCTCATGGAGTCTTGTATTTCAGCAACACAAAACACTGTTGGGGCAAAGCTATACCAAGGAACAAAAGAAGTCGCTAGCATTCCCTGTTGTATTTACTTATCTTCAACAGTTATCCAGTCTTTAGTACCTCTAACATATTGATCAGTCTTCAAGAAATGCTCTTGAGGAGTACACTTGTCTTAAGGCACTCACTTTTATGAATGTGGTCAGTGCTATTGTGTTTGTTTTATCTGAAGGGCTCTTAATCCAATGTACTTGGATTTACAAAAGAGAAACATACATATAACCTTGTTTAGCTAAAATTGTCAGTAGTGTTAATTGAAGTCTCACTAGAGAGAGTGCCAATTCAACAAGAGACATTTCTTTTCTTATAGTAAAAGATATACAGCCTCTGAAATGGGTCTCACCACAGTTGTACGCTGGACTGGTAATTCTAGGAGAGGGAGAGTCAGTCCACAGGGCTGGTCACGTTTCCTGTGGCTTCTGTAAACTTCGGAGTAAACCACAGGGACCTCAGGGTTTCAGGGATTCTTGGAGAGGACTACCCCCTTTCTTCTATTGGACACTTGTTTTCCAGCTCTCAATTTCTCTGGTGCTTCTGTTGATCTCCTGTAGATGGTGACAGTATCTCACGAATTTCTTCAATGTTTTTCTTAGTTGGAGGGTTTTATGTTCCACTCATTTCAAATATAATGTTTCTGTATTCTTCTGTATTACCCAGGCTATCAGTTGGAATTTTCTCCTTTGAAGCAGTTTCTTTGAAACATTTCAAAGTTATATGCTGGTAAGGTGCTCATATCTTTCAGTATTCTCTTTCCATCTTAGGCCATACCATACATGTTATTTCCAGAGTGCAGCAAATATTTAGAACAATGGTTTTCAACCTGTGGTCTGCCAACACCACTATATCTAAGCTTTCCAAAGAAATCCGCACTTCCATTTGAAATATTTTAGGGGTCCTCAAATGAAAAAAGGGTAACAACCACTGATTTAGAAAGAAAACAATGTCCCTCCTATGTTTGCAATGTTGTTGTAGCTGTGTAAAAATGATAAAAGACAAAAACACCCTATCGCCCAGGCCCTATATTGGACCTCTCAGTCCTCATTCTCCAAGGAAACCTGTACCTCTTCAAAAGATGAGCCTGGGAACTTAAATTCATAACTCTGCTAGTTACCAAAGATCATGAGCTCAGCAGAGACACTGGCATTCCCTGAGCCCGAGTGTCTACTCTGCAATGTTATAGTCCGGCATCTGGGACCCAGGAAGCCCAACATCTGACATGGGTCAACCATGGGTGTTTTATAGCAGGGTTGAGGTTCCCTCTGAGTAATTTTTCCAGACCTGAAGAACTCTGTGTAGCTCAAAAGCTTGTGTCTTCTACCAACAGATGTTAGTCCAGTAAAAACTATTACCTCACCCACTGTGTCTCTCTAACATCCTTTATAGTTCCTCTAAATGCAGTGTAACTAGTTCATAAGTTCTTTGATTATATATAACCAATTCTTGTCCTTTAGTGCTTCCAATAGAACGAGAGACATTATTCTGAAGGTACAAGACAGATGGAGAGATGGTATCTTTGAGTCACAAGGCAGATGCATGTACCACTTCACTGTTGGGGTGAAAGATTGTTGGTTTGGATTTCTTAGGGTTTCAGGAAGTTTGACATCAGGAACCTTTAGTGTTTCTGGACTTTATTCCTTAAACAGTTTATCTGATTTATAGTTTCCCCTCAGACCTGCTCCAGTTCTGTTATTTAATTCCACGTAGCCAGACTGTGGGATGGGAATTCTATCTACATTCAAATTATGAGTCGTGCAAGTGTAAGAGTTTAACAACAGCTTGAAGACTTTGTTAATCATCAGAACTTTCATTCTTGGAGAATGTGGATTTCAGTTTCAGTTAATCAGAGATTCTTCAGTCAAGGTGTCTCCTGCTTTGGGAAGAATGTGTTCATCTTCCATTGTCCTTAGTTCCTGTGGGAGGAACTGAGGGCTGGAACGGGTGATTGCTGAAGAGAGGAATGGGGAATTGCTTCCTGATTATGTAAGCAGAGATTGAGGACCATAGTAACTCATTACTCATACATTTTCTAGGCATACTTACATCTGTACATCTCAGAGCTCTCTGCATGAAAAGTGCTGCATAAATGCTAAGCAGCAGCCATCTGAATACTAAGCTGTGCCCCACTCAGAAAAACGACATAAAAGGAAACTTAATTAATCTGCCTTCAAACAATGAATTTATATCATCCTAGATGAGAGATCTGGCAGAGCAGCTCAGAGCAGGGGCTATGTCTGTGGCTCCCTAGGAGCCAAAGGATGCAGGAAGCACCTGAGTAACACTTTGTCCGCCTGACAGCCAGACGCTGCCAGTGGAGACCTCCTGTAATGACTGTGTGTGTGTAGCAAAGATAGCTTTATCGTTTTCCACTTATCGTGCTAGTCCAGAACTACCACTGGGATGGAAGAGAAAGGGGTGCACATGGAGGGATGGCTGGGGAAGGGAGCAAGGAAAGAACCTATCCACCTCCAAACAAATGGGGGTTAATTGGTTGTATTGAAAATGTTGGCTGAGATCCTCAGTGGGTGTAAATTAATGTCTCCAAGTAATGGATCCACATCCATTTACTATGGCAGAGGACCTGCCCCCTTCATTTTAAAAGCAGTTAGCACTGGCTGAAAATGTTCTAAATTGCCATGTCCATGGCATTTTGTCATTGCAATTTTGATGGTGGTGGGAAAATGGAGAAAAAATTGGGAAAACAACATCCCGTTTTTCAACCAACTTTGAACAATATGAACCACTGGCAAGTGCAAAGTCTGCCTTACCAAAGATCCAATGATAAAACACAGGAACCTAGGGGTGCCTCCACTTCCTTTTCCCACAGCAATCAGAAGTAAACAAGACGCAGCAACTGTGCAATGAAAATAAGTCACATGCAGTCAGCAAGAATGAAGCTGAAAAAGTGATTTTTATCCTTCCAGGGGATACCAAGTGAGTAGTGAAATTCATTGCATAAATCTCCTGTGGACATTAGTGTTGCCTACTGGCGTGAAAAGTGAGATAATGGGATTTACAGGCTCAAATCCTTTGTTTGCTGTTAGTCTTTTCTCTCTGTTTTTAGGACACTTCCCACATAAATTCCCAGACAAAAAAGGATGTTTGGGTGGCATTAAGTCTGGAAGTAGGCTTCAGTATTCTTCATTAGTCCCTCAAAATTCTGTCTGAACTGACAATGGAGGCCTGAAGACATCGATTGTCTTTCCTCAATGCTAAGCTTAAAAGAGAAATGCATAAAAAGAAGCTGCAGGTAAGTTGCTGGAAAATAGATGAAGAACTTGCTGGCCTTATCTTCATTAGGAATAAAGGTGTGGTCTAACATGAGGCCAAACCCTAGTGCAGACAAGGCAGCTGGTAGTTTAAAAACATATTTAGCAGGTCAAGGTGAAATCTAGGCTTCCTCATTGTCTTTACTGCAAACTGATAACACGTGAAAACTACAAACTGCCTTGTCTTCACTAGGATTTTATCTCATGTTTGTTACCAGATGTTAGCTAACACGAGATAAGAACACACTTCTTTTCCTAGTGAAGATGTTCCTGCAGAGATACCATCTTGTGCTGTGATCTTGTCAGCTTTGACAAGCCAAGCAGCATTGGATCCGGTCAGTAACTCTCGGGGAAATGCAGTAGCTGAAGGAAAGCATGTGAATAACTCAATAGATGGCATTCTTCCTTATAGGTCAGTATCAGGAAGAGAATATTGTGCTACTTTATGCTTTCAGTGGAGACATAAAACTCAAGTACTGACGGCTGTGGTAATTAAAAATACCATGGCACTTGGTACAAGGAGGCGTGTGTATTCATGGTGTCATTCCCAAATTCCAGTGGTGATAATTATGTGCTTCTGTCTTAAATCTCCCCAGCAAATGCAAGAGGACATTATTCTTCTTCCCTTCCAGTGCTAAATTGTTGCTGTGCACTGTTAATCACGGGCCATGTTTCATGCAGATGTGACTTCTTTTCAATGCTGAGTGAACTAATCCCCGTTTTTGTCTGTCCTATATGAATCAATCTATCAGTCTGTCTATCTACCCGAGTTGTAAAACACTTTGTTTTTTGAGATGAAAGGCACTACAACAATGTAAAATATTGGTATTTAAATTGACAACAGAGATTTCCAAGTGAATTATTATTACAGTACTCTTAGGTCTGTGGTTATTTTCCTTTCAAACATTAACTCTCTATTTTGGTAATTACCATAAAATGATACTGATTCTGAAGGACTCTTCGGCAGTAATTTGAAGCTGTGTGTGTAATTGCATTGGGATTCCATTCATAGATGGAGAGAGACATATTTTCAAATAATAAAGCTGAAAATACTCTTAAAAATATATTACCAGAGAGCCACTAAATAAATATATTTGAATAAAGTCATAACTTTTGAGAACTGCCCTTAGCTGAATCTCTTTCAGGTGATGACAGACAGTGTATTAAAATAAATTGCAGGTCAGTAAACATGATACTTTTAATTAAAATTAAGGGAAAATCTAAAAAAAAAACCAACCCAACTGCCCTTCTAAATCCATTGCCATGATATCAGCCCCATGTTATCCTGTCATTATGCTGGTGACATTTTAGCCCGCTCACACAGTAAGCTCTGATACCCACATCTTGAATGCTGCATGTAGTTCTGGTCACCCCATCTCAAAAGAGATATATTGGAATTGGAAAAGGTTCACAGAAGGGCAACAAAAATGATTGGGGCTATGGAACAGCTTCCATCTGAGGAAAGGTTTAAAAGACTGGGACTGTTCTGCTGTCAGAAGAGATAACAAAGAGAGGACATAATAGAAGTCTATAAAATTGGGAACAGTGTGGAGAAAATGAATAAGCAGCATGCAGGAAGTGAAAACTGGTGAACAATATGCACTGTTCAGCATATGGCGGAAGTGCATTTCATTACAGCAGGGTGTGATTACATTAGCTTTCCTAAACAGAAGAAAATGGGATGCGGGAGGTAGCTCTGGAGGAAGCTGGAGCAGTGGTTGGTGTTTATGAAAATGGCAGAGATTTGCTCTTTTATAGGCAGCAATCAAGAGTGTTTTACCTCAGACATCTTCAGACAGATTTAGTGGTCCCATCAAATCTCCCCGGTGAGAACACTTTGGCTAAGCATTTCCAAGTAATACATTTAATTTTCTAGTGATTCAGTAAAACCCACATTACAGCTGCATATAGGTTGTTTGCTCCCAATCACATCAGGAGATACTTTGAAAGAGGAACTAATTTATGTGACCTCTAGAAAGCCAAAGTCTGTTCCTAAAGACAATGAGACAGATCAGAAAGTTACTAACAAAAAGTCAAAAGGACTCTAAGCCAGAGGTGGAGACCTAATAAAACCTTTTTATCTCCAGGGCTAGATTGTTAGGAGACTCAGTGAAAAAATGAACATATCCAATTTACACACACACAATTGCCATGGCTGTGTGCACAGATGAAAGAGCTGCGTGCATAAATGACTAGCTAGCTGCATTTTCAGCTGCAACAGTCTGATTTGCAAACACGGTCACAGTAGTTTTGAAAAGAAGGGAACAAAGTGCAAAGATGAGAGTGGGGCAAAAATATGAATAGGGGAGTTGGAAGAAATGCAGCCAGCAGGCTGAGGTCAGAATGAAAGAAAGCAAAGGAGGTGGTGGTGGAAAAGGAGCTGTTCATAACTTGGATGGTGGGGATGAATATTGACGCATTCAGCTGAGAACAGATAGAAAGCCCCTTCGTAGATTAATTTGTGACTTGCAGCAATATAGAGAGGAATGCTCTTGCCTATGTTAACCATCCTATGCTTGAGCCTGCAGGAATCCTCCCACAGCAAGAAAGCAGCAGTGTTTGAATTTGTTAGCTGAGCACTAGCTGTGATTGCTAGCCGGTGGGTTGTTCCTTACAGCCTAACACTTTTCATATGACACACATCAGTTGTCTATGTTGTTTTCTGACCAGGTTACAGCACTTATTAATGCAGCAGAGTTGCTGGAATGAACGTTATACTCACTGGTCTGCTCGGGGGTCCTATACAGTGCTGTGCGAGGGGCTCTCCTTACAGTGCTAAAGATACTAGTCCCAAAACCATACCATGACTGGGAAGCTCATTTCACTAAGGCTTCCAGAAGAGCTATTACAGTGCAATTCCTTCAATCACTCATAGTCTGGGCCAAAGAGATGAAAGGCAGTCTGTGCCATTCCTGGTCTTCTGATACACCCAGGTCCCTGGAAATAATATTCTCAGTCTCCAGGTGAGTGTTGCAAACGAGGGTGAGTGCAAAATAATATGCAAAAGTCTCTTAATTGGCCTCCCTAGCCACAGAGGCTACAATTAGCATAATCATTTTAACAGGAAAGAGCCTGGGCAACTGCTTATCTCTGCCCTGTGGGGATCTGTTCTCTCTTCTCCCACTTGCACATTTCCTTGTGACAGTCACCTCTATTGAGATAACTACCTGAGGTGACATTGCTTTATTCCCAGGTGTCATGAGTCGGGTTTACCTCCACACAGATTGCCACTGGCAATGGATATGCCGCATGTCAGGAAGTAGGCCAGAGCAAAGGGACTAATTAAACTTGACAGAATGTCATGTTCGTTACCCCTCACTTCCAGATGTCTCATCGCTAATGTCAGCCTGATGTTATGAACGTCGCAAAGCCATCTGGGAACGTCCAGCCTGAATTGCCCACTCGTTCCACTGAGGACACATGAGTAGAAGTGTATCCCCCTTAATTGGCTTAATAGTGGGATCCGTATGGCCTATCACTGCTAAAAGTCAGGGGAAGATTCCCTTTTGTTACATAGCTTGGTGAAATATGCATTTCTGGCATGTCTGTACCACAAAGCACACTAGACTAGACTCTGCTTTTGCTTAAAGAAAGGGTTACTCTAAGTCTACTGGGTCCTTAATCTGGGTTAAACTCACCTGGCAACTTGGGGTAGCAGCTTGAGTTAAACTGACAGGGTAGCCTAGGTTGAGCCTGAGCTGCTAACCTGAGTTAAAAGCCATGTTGCCTTGTGTTCACTGCTGTTTTAACGTGAGTCACTAATGCAGAGGGTACGTGGGATTCCCAGCTCTGGTAAATATACATGCGCTCGCTCTGCTCCAAGTTCACACTAAAGATAGTGGTGTGGCTGCAGCAACATGGGAGCAACTCAGAGCAGCCTCACTGCTATCAGGTTGTTTTTGCCATAGTGACAAAAATTTCCTTCCCTAAAATGGTGGTGATTTACACTCATCGTGCGCTGAAGTAAGACTCTCATTCAGGCAAACGTCTACGCACGTGCTTCGTATTATTAAGCACCCGCTTAAGCCTCACTGACATTGATGAGAGGTAAATGCATGCTTAAAATGAAACTTACTCTAAAATGCTTTCCTGGATCAGGGCCTATATGACTACACAAGGTACAGGGCAGTGGAGAATCAAGCATTTCGTCTTTCAGCAACATTGATTTCGTTTCCCCCTTTCCTGCTCAGGGAAAGCTACGAGAGCCAAGCCAATTACAGAGCTTTGCTCTAGATAGTTGTTACAGGAAATGCTCCTGTACAGCACCCGTGTTGAGAACTTATTAAAGGCTCCAGTCAGGCATCTGAGCTGTGCAGTGAATCCCCATGGGAGGCAGAGGAGCGTACCGAAAGGCTTAAGGAGCCATCTACAGCAGGACGGTTGTGACTCAGCTAAAGCCCCGTTTTTTATATGCTAGGGTGTGCACGAGACAGATGAATAGAGCTGCTCAGCGTGCTGTAGCACAAGAGCCCAGCCTCTGCTTACTGCAAAATTGCTGAGGAAGATAAAAAGAAGAAAAAACTGGCTGCCAGTGGGGAGAGGCTGTGATTTACTGATTATAAAGGGCATCTGAGAACACACAGGCATGAGCCAGAACAAAGAGGAAGGGAAAGATACTCTTCTTCCTGTGCTGCTGGGGACTTAATGAAACCCTTTAGTGCCTCAGTGTCTTTAGCGATTTGGCTGGAGTAAGCGGAACAGAGGCTGCTACTGTTGCTGGCCAAACAGTCCTTCTGAGTCACATGGGGATCAGTAGAAGCAGAGGGGAGATCTGAGACGAATAACACTCTTGCAAGTCATCTGACACCCCTAAAACAAGGCCTGCCAGGAATGGGGAGGGAGAGAAAAAGGGGGGAAGCCAGATACATTTCTTTTTAATTCACTATTTTGAGTATTACTATGTGACCGTTTTTAATGTTTCTATAAGCCAGAGTTCGGTGTGTGTTATGCATCGTCCCGGCTGGAGCTGGGGACAGAGGATAACTGTGGGTGATTGCTCCCTGTTGATGGAATCAGTCTTTTACCTCAAGTGTCCGGTTGTCAGAGGCCGCTGAAGACAATCTGCCACCTCACTCGAAACTTCAGTGTGCCAGTCCTACTCCTATCCCCTAGGACAGAGGTTTTCAACCAGCATGTGTGTGTCAGACTTTCTGTGGGGGTGTGACAAGCCTGGCCGCCCTTCTGTCATGATGGAGGGGTGGCCCAGCCAAATCTGAGTGAGGGGCATTCTGACCTGGCACACCGAATCACGGTGTTGCTTAGATTTGGCCCTGCCACCTTAGGCAAAACTGCCACCCTAGGCAGCTGCCTAGTTTGCCCGTAGCTAGGGCGGCCAATGCCTGCAGTGCTGGAGAGCCTGTTATTGACCTGCAGTGGAGATCACTAGACGATGATTCACTTGTGGTAGCGCACACTGTGTGCTGGCTACTTTCCCCCTCATCACCCACTGGTGGAAGTGGCTACGTCCTAAGGAAGGGCATTGGAACCGTGACCCCCCAGGGAAGGGGGCTGCTCTACTGGGAGTGACTCAGCAGGGAGCTATGGTCAGAGAAATGAGCCCAATAGGGTTGGCTCAGTGGGTGGGCTGGGGTCACTGAGGCCTTCACGTGGTGGCTAAGAATCCCCAGGGATGAAGGCCTTGGAGTGCTGCTCAATTCTAGAACAGGAAACTGGCAACCTAGCCAAAACAAGCGAAGGTACCATGATGGGTCCTGTTGGACTGATAGAAGACTGAACCAGGGAGGATTGTCATACATTTTGGACTGTACTCCCAGGAGTATGTTTCACTCATAGGCGGAGTGTGACTCGGCCAGAAGACCGAGTCACCGAAGATCCACCTGACAAGTGCAGCAAGCAACGGGGGTACCCTGAGTGGAGAAAAACTGCAGGCACGCACACAGTCGCCCACGGGGTGCTCATGAGAGGTGGGTGCCCTCCCATTACACGAAGCTCCCACTGATTTTAGTGGTGCAGGATCAAGCCCTAAACATTCACAGATGTTAGAAATGGAAAGGACCTTCTAGATCATCCTGTTCATCTCGCTGACCAGTCAGGTTTGCAGCCTACAGCACTTTTCTAGCATTTTGTCCTATCTAGTTGCAACTGCCCCACATGTTGAGGTTTCTGCCATTTCCCTTGAGAGAATCTTCCCCAGATAGAGATCGCTCTCAGAAGTTTTCTCCTGTTCCCTTGCTTAATTTCACTCCATTATTATTATTAGATATATCGAGTTGGCTGCACTAGAACAACAGAGAGAAATGAGTGCATTGAGATGTCTCTCTCCCTATCTATCACCCTGATCTCATTTGGAACCTGTGAACATTACTGTAATAACTAATAATAAAAGCTCCCTACCAAATATCAATTAACAAACAATATGTGGTCCGAGGAAACTTTCTTTAGTTGTTCTGAGGTTATGATGCCGTTACCAACATTTCATGGGTGTCAAATGGATCAGAATAATTTGAGTTGAGGAAAGGGAATCTTTTAACCCAGCTATAAAACTTCTATTACAGGATCAAACCCTTTCCCCCATGACAGGATCACTGAGCGATCTTGATAAAATAGCTCCGGTGAACACACCAGCCGGAGAGCCTAATCAAGGTAGTGAAAGTTTTCACGGCTGGATAGTTGGCTTGCTATACACAAGTCAGTCTCCCATGTGGGAAGAGGGAATGTGGCAGAGACACTCAGATTAATGTACCTGATACTCGAGGGCACCTAAACAATGTCTATTAAGCAGTATAGTTAGTGTAACTGACACCTAGAAAACCTGCCGCACTAAAGCTGCTTAATCTTGCTTCATTTTTTATAATCTCCATTTCTGAGCCCTGTGGGTCTGTCTTGGTGAGCTGTCAGGCTGAGATTTTTAGCTGGCATTAGCAAAGCCGTTATCATCCCTGCTACTCCCTGCATGACAATGACTCTCACTGAAGCTTGTTTGATGAGAGAGCCCTGTAGGAGCAGCTCAGACCCTGCACTGAGCAGCTGAAGCAAGATCATTGACCATTTTAGGAATGCCTCCAAAGCAATCATCAGTGCCCAGACTTCTCTGCGGATGAGGAGGTAAAGTTGGAGAAAAAAAGGTCAGCTGCGGTCATGTGTCATCTCAGTAATTTCAGAGCTGGCTGTGTTTCAGAACTTAGCCAATTCTGTACTGTCTCCTTGGAAAGCTTCACAGATTCTTCAGTTTACTCCCCGCTATATCATACTGTGTTGGTAAGTGCTGGCCAGATTCCCCAGCTGGTGTGACTCAGCATGGCTGCACTGAAATCGATGGAGCTACCTCCGTTTACACCAGTGGAGAATTAACTGGTGAGGGCACTGGCTGACTCGCGATGGTAATGGATGATGGAGCCTTTCATTGTTGGGGAACCAGTTCAAATCTGGCCAGGTCAAAGTAACCAAACCTTGTTCCCATAGTAGCCCAAAATGTGACCCCACTTGACAGTCCCTATCAACTTCCTAATGGATGGTAGTTCCTGACCCCAGGCTCCAGCTGGTGCCGACTGTGGTCAGCTCTGATAGAAAAGGCCAGGGCAGAATACAGTATGGAGACTGGAATCCCATTTCACCTCTGGAAGGCAGTCGCTCGGGGTTGAGGCACTTGATTAGGGCAACGTAGGGAGAAGCTTGATCTGCCTGTGGCTGTTCTCTGCCACCGGTTCTGTGGGTATATAGAAGACTTCAATCTCCAAGGCTGTCATTCTATCAACAACGATGATCTCAGGCTCTTTATTAGATCAGGTTTTTTATTATTTAAAGTAAGGCAATGTAAAGAATTTACCATTACGTCGTATTTTCATCATTTCCCCGTTATAATTCAAAAACCCAAACCATTTATTTTTTTGTCATAATGATGAATTTTGATTTTTTTTTTTCAACCAGCACTTATTCCCGTCTCTATGGCAGCTGGAATGGGACTGGAACATGGCATCATTCCTGCATCCTGCATACACCAGGATTGGCTCAAGGCTCCTAGTCTGGAGTGATTGTCATAGCATGCAAGGATAACTTTTTTTCAAGATGAATTGACAGATTAAGATCCAGGTGCAGAACAGTTGGCTCTGGACGGCTGCTGAAGCCCAGTCAATGGGAGGAGTGAATTATTGATAACAGGGTCGATATCTTGTTAAAAGTTTACGGACCCAGGATTCAAGTGCTGTGAGATGTTCCCTGTGTGACATGGGTCAATGTGCAAATGGTTAATGTCCAAAAGAAAGAAAGGGGGTTGGACAGCACGGTACCACCTGCTCTTTGGGAGGGGCCATTGTGCGGTATCATAGTCCCTGCCCAAGCACAAGCCTTCCACAGATACAGGCCATCTCTGTGCAGGGAGCTCAGGCATGGGAATTACGATAGGAGGCCAGTGCCATGATGTCTAAAGACAAGCAAGAGGAGCATCACCTTTGTGCTTCGGTTATCCCGCTTTACCAACCTGGCCCTCAGTCCTGCTCCCTTCGCCTGAATAGCAACACTCCCAATTGACAGCAGGATCTGGCCAATGATCTGCACAACCCTGATGCATGGAAGACAATGAAACGACTCACATTGACTTAAATACCAGTGGTGCCAAATGGGGAACGGGGTTTGGGAAAGGGGGAACAGCACCCCTCCAACATGTATTTTGCATTTGCTCAAAGCTGCAAGGCTGCAGGATTGGGGGGGGGGAGGGGGAAGGAAGGGGCCACTTTTAAGAGCAGGTCCTGTACTAGATCAGTACGGTTGCTGCTGGAGCAGTCAAGAGCTTTGCTTTGGCTGCATGGTTGCCACACCCCTGAATTTGACCTGGCCAGATAGAGGGGAGGCTCTCCTGTGACCTGACACGCATGGAGTCCATTCCTGTATGGCAGAGGGCAGGGGAGTCCTTTGGGAAACTGACTCCTGGCAGCACCAGTTCGTGTGCTTTATAGGAAAGAGAAAGGAGAGACTCCGCAGCCAAGTGGGGCTCTCCAGGAGAAGTGGAGGCCAAGCACCAGTGGTTCCCTGCTGGGGCGGGAGCGGGAGGGACCAGAATTTGCCCTCTCCCAAGAAATATCTGAATTGGTACCACTATTAAATAGGCAGAGGATCAGGCCATAAAGGACTCACTCGTTTCCCAGAACAACACACTCATGCTTTCTGCACGTTTAAAATTGACTAGCACTGAGTAGCAGTACTAAGTCCAAAGTAGTGAGGTAGGTGCCTAGCTCCCAAAGAAATCTAACTAACTGGTTTAAACTCCTTGAAAAAAATCCCACCCTGAGGCCTTTGGCTGCATAGAGTCCACTAGTCTCTAGGGGCCCCTCTTCTTTGTGGTGCACCTGCTTAGGACTTTGCAGAAGCTACATAGCCCTACACAGGACTGGAAGCAAGCAGCAGACCTCTGTTGTTAGTTGAAAATAACAGGTGCACTGTGAACGGAAACTTTCCTTCCTCCTCAGTTTAATAACTCTTGGCATATACGAATGGATGTCATCAGTGCCAAATTAACTCCTGTGCGTTTTCAATCATTCAATCCTTTGTGGGCTTAACATGCTCTGAGAATAGAAGTTGCTAATAAATCCAAATGCTCGAGCGTCATTTATCATTGTTCCTTTAAAAAGCGCAAGTTAATCAAGGGGAGAATATTCTATAATTAATGTGGGGCACAAGGGGAATGGTATTACGGTGTAGTGTTTGGCATTAACTGTTCTTACCAAGCTTGCCGAACTCAGCCAGGGCCTCATTTAATACAGACATTGGGCTAAGTAGGAAGGCTTGATACCTAATAAGGGGGAATCATTTCATGGAAACATCATGGGTCGCTTGCTGGTGGATTCCCTGCAGCTTGAGGTCTTCAAATCTCATTTTTGAGGATTTCAACAACTCGGTCATGGGTTCGGGGTTGATATAAATGTGTATGGGTAGGGTTTTGTGGCCTGCCTTGTGCGGGAGGTCAGACTAGATGATCATATTGGTCCCTTCTGACCTATGAGTCTATGAGTCTATGAGTCTATCATCAAGGAAAAGGAAAAAAAAGAACCATTATTTTTTTCAGGGACAGTCATGGAGAAAATGAGATGGTAACTCACAAATCTACAAAAATTAAACCAATGCCAAAAAACTCAACCCAAATTCATCAACAGGACCTTCTGAGAGTCAAGATTAGGTGACATTTGATGGGGGTTGCCTGGCCTGAATAATAGTCTCTATTGTTTTTCTGTTTATTATTTATCATGTGTCCCCTCTCCCAGTCCAAAGTGATAGGCTCCTTGGAGGTATAGCTATGGGGCAGAGAGAATTTCAATCCATTTGAAACTTACTGCCTATTTATTAAGACGTCTGTGTGAATAGTTCATTTACACATTCCATGCTTAAAAACCCCAGAAAACTCACCATAAAGGCCCCAGTTTAATATTCAGAAGCTCTTTGCTTTACTCTTTGCTATTTAATAATAATTAGCTTTATGGTGAGGCTAGAATGCTCACTAAATTTATTAGACCATTTTTTAAGGGAGAAAACTGACCCAGAAAACATTATCAATAATAAACAGGTGTGCCATCGTGTATAAGTAATTCACCTACCACAGAGGGTGTGTACAAGTGTGTATGTTAGAGGGTGAGACTGCAGTGGACATAAAAGCCCGTTAATTCTATAGTGATGCTCTTGGTTCTCATTGGTTCTTATTTGTATAGGTCCTTTACAGCAATGTAGAGAGAAAAAGCCCTGGCCTTGACGAAGCTACAGTCTATTCATAATTATTAATTTGTACTTAGGTAATGCCTAGGGGCTCAGATCTGGTGCTGACCATATCCAGAGGGCCCCTTTGAGATAGGTGCTTCACATTATGCGTCATCCCCAGCCTAAACCCAATGAAGTCAAGGGAAGGACCCCCATTGTTTTCAACGGACTTTAGAGTGTATGTGAAAGTACCCGCCCCAAAGACCAATCTATCTCACTGCAGACACCCACCCTTCCACTCATTCTCGTGTCTGAGGGGCCCCTTCTGTTGAGAGTCTCTATCAAATAGATACATATCATAGAGCGCAGCATCATTCTGTGTATTCTGCGCCTCCTAAGCTCACGTCCCCTTGCTCTGCTCCAACACGAAATAATCAGCCTTATGTTATTAGTCAATAACACCTGCCTTCTTCATATGACCCTGCTGGAGTCTACTGCTCTGTCCAGCCATTATCGCTGACACCAGCCTGCTCCTCAGGCCTTCCTCTGGTGCCAACTGGCCGACGAGGCTCATGTTACCGATGACCTGGTTCTCCACTCTGAGCAGCATAGCCACTCCCAGCTCCAGCAGTGGGTGCTGCCTCCCACGCATGCAGGTGGTGGAGAAGGAGCTGTGCAAGCAGGGAGAGTGGGATGGCAGCACTGAGACCCCACTACGCAGGGCTGATAGCAGACTAGGGGCCCTACTTTGCTCCCACTGCACTCCGCAGCAAACTCTCATGGACCCAGGCCTAGGCTGCACAGTACTGGCTTAGACAAGAGACGTTACATCAAGGGAAAGGGACATGCAGAGGGTTTAAGAACTACCCTTTCCACACAGGATCTTGTGAGGAAATTAGCATTCTCTGAGCAGGAAAAAACATGCCACTAACTGATTTTAAGAGTTTTCTGTTGCTGTATAAAGCATGTGACTGCAGCACGAAGCTGGATAAAATTGCGCGCCCAGAGTTTTTTATCTCCCCATATCACATAAAAGGAGCACTGCATTGATGCATTTAGTGCAGCTGCCAGGGAAATGCAGGCAAGGCCAAAGGTCCCTTTCCCAAGAGAAGTTCCAGTTGGCTTTCTTGTCAGAGTCGCCATCAAGACGGGAGGGAAGCAGCACCGCTGACAGCTGTTGTTCTGGAGGTGTAAGCCTTGGCGAGGGACTGTGCGTCATGGCAAAGTCAGTTCATATTACCTTATTTATAAATCCCAGTCATGAAGCATCTGCAGAGCCCAACCTGTGCTCCTCAGCCCCGTGGGAGCGTGGAGGCTCAGCTAGGCGGGTGGAGGGGGGGTTATACCAAATCGAGGGAGGGGATCCAGAAGCAGAGCACAGACGACACCTCAATTTTTATGTGCCACGTGTTTATTTCAAACTCCAGATTTCACCCTCTTCTGTTTAAACATCCCCCCCATACACACCCCTGGGGCCTAACGCTGCTTGAATGATGCATTGGAAAGAGCAGCAACCCCTTCATCCACTTGTCTGGATTTGGCCGTCTCCCTGCCTTGGCCTAGCTTTGGAGGGGATTTCTGTGAAGCCGGTTGGCGCCAGAAGGCACTTACTGTTTTAAGTCCCCATGCAGGGAGATCAGAATATGCCCCTACAGGGACCCATTGAGAAACAAAACAAAACAAAGACCTGGCAGTCATGTGTGCCCCTCCTCCCCACAGCTGTGGAGTCCTCTGCCTGAGGTGCTTCACAGAAGATGGTGTATTGTTCTCACGCTGGTTACAGCAGCTGCTGCACATTGCATTAACCGCAGCTGAGGGTTATTTTAACTCATTTAAAATATCTTTGCAGGGCATGGGGAAGGTTGCAAGGATGCTGCAAAGGACCTTGCTCTACTGTATTATCTCCTGCAGGGCAGGGCTATAATCCTCTTTTCCCTGGTGTACAGCTGGTCTCCTCTCAGCAACATGTAACCAACAAAACCCAACACATGAAAAGGTAGGAGAAGGCAGCTGCAGGCGCTGTGCTTAATGCTCAGCACCACCACAGGAGCGCTGGGCTCTGGCCTGTTGTAATCTCACCCTCCAGGCCCACCGGCACAGGGAGTGTTAGTGTTAGCACATTCAGCCCCAGTGGGAGATGTCTGTCTGTCTGTCTGTAGCCTGGGGCTGCTGTACAAGAAGCAGAGAGGCGAGCGTGGGCCTGATTCACGCTGGCTCTGGGGTAATGCCATTTAAGACAATAGGATTAGCTCTGCACCAAACCAGTGCGAGGGAGAGTGGAGCCCTGGGGCTGTCGGTGGTTTTGGGGGAGGGGGGCGAAGAGAAGTTCCTTTGTGCAAAGGGGGAAGGACAAGCACATGAGCAGCAAAGGCAGGGACTATAGCTGCCTGTGCAGGAGACAGCTGGGGGGCAGGATTGGTTTCTGATGTGACACTTGTCCAGTCCTTCTGTTTGTGGTGATTTTATTTCCAAAGCCCTCCCTCTCTGCCTCCCCGGCCGACCTCTAGGGAGGCATCAGGGCAGTGCATGTGGATTGACATTCAATAGAAACATAATTTAAAAATCAGCCTCTTAAAATTCAAAGAAATGAGAGGGAGAAAAAACAAGAAACCCTGATCCAGGAAGGATGGGAAAGGAAAGTTCACTTGTTACTGAAGCTCCTGAAAAGGTGCCCAGAGTAAATTGCAGATGCTGACCAATTCTTCATTCCTTGTATGGGCAAAAGCAAAGTCTTGTGCCTATATTTAATTCCCTTGCCAAAAAAAAAAAAAAAAATGTGTATTCCCTCTCCACATCTCTGCCCACTGGCCTCTTTGCCATGGCGTGGTAGATCAGGAATAGACTTGCAAGTAGAAAACAGTGACATGAATAGTCACAGCTCCCATTCCCCAAACCTGGAGAGAGCTGAACGCAATTTAGCGACATGACCTTGCGCCATTCTCTGGCTAAAGCCACATGAGTAAAAATGCCGGGACAGCAACGAACAGTGAAAGTCTCCCCCTTCCTTACCCGTTGTTAACAAATATACTTTCTGCCCAGTTTACTCTGCAACAAACACTACTGAGGATACTCACCGAGAAGCAAGGAAATCTCGAGCACCTCCAAGCTAAGGGCAGGGGTGAGGATGCATGGCATGCAGGCCAGACTAAAATGACACCAGACATTGACCTTCTCTTTGAATGCCCGTCCAGGAGAAGAGTGGGAAATAGGTGGGACTGCGGGAGGGCTTTGTATTTGCCCTGCCCATGTGGAGTGAGAACTTTGCCCTCCAGGGCTATAAGTCTGGTGCCTTTCGCCACACACAGTGCAGCCTGACGAACAGCCCCTGGATTTGGCATACAGCTTGCTCACTGTACAAAGCCGGGGGAGGGCACTTCAGGGAATTCGCGGTTTCATTCTAGCCAGGTTTGCTCTGCTCACTTATGTATTTGGATTGATAGCAATACTCCAAAGGGGGCATAGGGGCCCTTGGCATAACATAACATGTGCTACGTGCAGCGGTGGAATTCAACATACTCCAGACCCAGTGAGCTCAGCAACTGAACAACTCGAAGGTCGTGAACAATAATTTCTCACCTGAACAATCTCCCCCACCCCACTCCGATTTTCCAGTGCTGAGGGGAAAAACCATTTGCTTGGCACCATGCCTGGAGGCTCATCAGATCCGAGCTGTTTCAGACCAAAGTGGGAGCAAATTCCAAAGCCGGAGGGCCATCCCAGCGAATGCCCCGCCAGCACCCCTTCATATTTAGGGGATTGATAACTTCTTTTTTAATGGAAAATGTTTTTCTTTTGTCTGCTTTCCAACCCCATTTCCCTAACTGAGCAATCCGCACCATGGAACCCACACACCAGCTCGGCTGGTGTAAACCAGAGCAAGTCCATTGGCTTCAATGGAGCCACACCAATTTACACCAACTGAGAATGTAGTCCCTTTTTTGTTTATAATTGTGGATGTCACTCCGGTAGCTTTTGCTCTCCACACACAACTGGAGTGCAGTCAGGATGGAGAGTGGCTGTTCCGGGGATATCACACGTTGTACAAACTATACCATCGCACTTTGGAAGACTGACATCACTTTATTAGTAACGCTTGGAGAGTGGAACACTGAAGAACTCTGTTTTCTCAAGACTAAATCTGTACACAACAAATAAAACAAACAAAAGTCTGGTGTAGCTTCGTAGCTCAGTGTGGCATCTGGGTTTAAGGCCATGAAGGGTAATGCTAAACTGGTGAAGAATTTCTGGGCATCACAAAATTCCATGTATGGACCTGTTACTACGGTGTGAACTGATGCTGGAAAGGACAAAGAGCACACAGGAGATATGCGTTAGGAAAAGAAAAGCTGAAATGCAACGAGATGCTTAGGACACCACACTTGCCTTCAGCAACTATTCAAGTACTTCAGTCTCTCATAAATTCATACCTTACTTTTTAAATTTAAGTATCAAATGCTTTGAGATCAACTTTCGAGTTGCCTGGTTAATAATTCAATATTAAGTGCACACCAAGGGAGAGCAGATTTAAAAGATATATACATAACACGCACACACTGAATTTTATGTACGGTGGACATCCTGAACAGAGATGAATTGAAAGGATTTGGCAAACGTGACGTCCCCATGACCAGGCGAGGCTCACATGCAGGCTATCTAAGGTGCTACTTGCCCAGAAAGCTGTCAAGAATTCTGGTCATTCTTCTAAGTACCAGCTCTGGAAAGCTTCTTCACATAGTCCTCATTCAGCTGCTGCTCTGATGTCCTTCCCCAGAAGATGGAGGTCTCGTAGAAGCTGGGGCTGCTGCCCCAACGTGCTCTGCAGAGTACACTTGGTTTCCCTCACCCCAGTGTAGGGCAGGCCTTTGGAGGTATGTCATGTACGGGCATACATGCGCTCCAGCTCATCTCTAGGTTGAAGCAGAGCAGTTTGGCAGAGGAGACCGTACTTACAGGAACTTAGACCCACACAGCTGTATTAATATCAAAGCCAGACTGCATGTGGTCTATGGTGCCATGGACCTTCTTGGCACAATTCTTGGATTTGTCACTGCTAGCTTCTGCCTTTGGGCACCTCTCCATTTTACTGTGAGCAGTCTGTAGGTTCCCATGGAAGGGGAAGTAAAACGTCCCCTTCTGTTTGCTCACCTTTTTGGATCTCTTTGAGATTTCAGTCTCTCTGTCTTCTGCCGGGAGCCAGCACGGTTTTTCCTTGAGGAGCCTATCTCGGTCCGGCCGTACGCTCCTCAAGAACTTTTTGAAGATGTTGGCTGTGAGGGAAAACTTTTTGTAGAACTCCTGAGACCTGCTGATGGACAGAGAAGTCTCATTCTTCTCCCCTTTTTTATCCAGCTCTGGCAGATCCAACCAGTTCCCGACCAAATCTGCAAAGATGTTATCCCCTAAGACCAGAGGCTGCCGGTTCCTGCTCTGAGACATTAATGAGGAGGTCCAGTCATTCGCCTCATCAGAAACCTGGCATTCTCTGCTCGTAGCCAACGTCTGAGGGATACTAGTTGTTTCTCTACGAAGCTGGTTCCCAGTTGTGCCCAAATTGACTGACTCAAATTTCCTTGGCGGGCAGTACTCTGCCGTGGTCAGGGTTGAGGAAGGTCTGCTAGCAGGAGAATAGTGTTTGCTATACACGCTGGTGTCAGAGGAAGCCATATGCCTGTGGTGGCTGCTGTCTGGTAAAGTAATGGGGCCAAATAGGCTGGCAGATTGTGGCACCTGAGTGGAGCGTGCAAAAGCCGTGGGGCTGCACTCTTCCAAAGATCTCCTTCCCAGCAACCTTTCGTTCTGCCTGCTGGCTTTGGGCACCTCTCTGCCATTTCGGCAGCACTGGTGGTGGCCAATGCCTGAAACCTTGTTTTGATTCTCTGAAATCTCCAACTGCTCCAAAGCTGTCTGGACCTGGAGGAGTTTCAACTCTTGCAGAGCACCCATCATGCAGTTCATCTGTTTATGCAGCCCGTCTCCAACCTCCTTCATGGATAACTGTTTGGGGAGGAAGAGAAAACAGTGAATCAGTGCTTGGAGAAGCCAAGACAAGACAAGTAGGATTTTATCCCTGCAACACGCAGGGAAGTAAAAGCTAGGCCATATTCCCTTTTTATTTTGTAAACTATACAGCTGCAAAAAGCAGGTTTCTGAAACATGGCCTAATACTGAATTACTAGGACTTAAATTTGTTATACTTGTCCCTGATTTTCAAGCCATTTCATGGGATAATAAACACACATTTTTTAGATTCTGAAGAAGTAAAAAAAAAAAGAGAATTTTTAAAAGATTCCAAATCCTGCCCCATTAACAACAAGAACTGAAATAAGCATTTGATTTGACAACAAAAATGTTTATCTGAATTTCAGTTAATTGCTTAGCAGAACCTCTATTCATGTGACTGAGCATGACAATGTGCTGCATCAATTTTTAGACTTATTCTGCAGCTGTTGTTTCTTTCACGCAGAGCAAACAACTGAGACTAGAAGTGGGTGCTGTGATTTTATAAATGAACCAGCCTTTGTTCACTTATGGAACATATGGTCTCAGGATTTGTACACCAGTTTCTGTAGCATGTTAAAAACAAAAACAAAAAATTTTTTAAAATCACATTGTCACTCTGTAATATGTCTTAATACTTTGTTATGATACCCTAATTACAAGTTGAGAAACATAAGTACCAGCATGGAATGTAGTTCTAGACATTTGAATAGTAATATTGCAAAAACAAATGAGTAATCACAAGTTTATCTGCTGAAGAATCAATTATTTTGGCTTCCAAACTAGATCCATCATTCACACTTGTGTTTTTATCCTTCTACTTTAATAGAAAGGTTCAACTCTTCATGTTAACCTTAAAATATGCTAGTTATTTTCCAAAGCCTCTAAATTGCCCTCTCTCCCCTTTCATTCTGTTGCTCTCCTTCTCTCTTATATGGGATCTGGATCATATTCCCAAAGCGGCATCATAAAACAAATGGGCTATACTTTCCAACAGCTGCTATCATTTTTTTGGGGGGGGGGTGGTTTGCCAGGCTGGAGGCAGAGATATGTCACACTGATGTAGAGGGGTTGGCAGAAGGGATTACAAATGTCTCAGAAAAGCTGAAACCTAAATGTTCATAAGTATACGGCTTAAAAAGCTGATCACAACCTTTGCATGACAAGAGTTCTCTCAATATACTAACTTCCTTTAGCACCAGAATACACAGGTGGCTCTACATTAGCAAGCAATTTTTTGGGGGTGTGGGGAGGCATCACTTCTGCTCCTGTCGTTCAGTTATTTGCAGTGTGCGGTTGGTCTGCAAGTAAAGAACTGCAGGTTTTCACCAGTGGGTAAGAGAGGCTATTAAAAAGACTGCCATTCTGTAACAACCATGCTGCAAAAATGGAAATCGCCAGAGCACACCGTCCAGGCACAAATCTCCAGCTAAGTTCCAAAAGTCAGACTCGGAGTTAACAGAAGTATGCCACCTATTTCTGGAGCTTCATGCTCAAGAGGAGAAGCATATTCACCTGGCAGAAAGGATATCTGGCTGTGAAGCTATGGAAAAGCTCTCTCTCCAAACCCCTGATTCCATTTACAAATCTCCCTTACAAGAGAAGGTTCCTAATGTCAGCAAAATAAAGCGACATCTGCACATACAAACGAGATGCCCCCACTTTTACAATAAAAGGGCTCTTGCGCTACCAACACATAAGCCTCCAACAAAGCTATCGCCTTACCTCTCCAGATTGGCTGTAATGCTGCTTGTCCTAACCTTCCTTGCCTTATTAATGGGAGTCTTTTTTTATCTGGGGCTTTGCAAAGCTGGATTTGGAGCCAGCTTGGACCCTCATTGGACACTTTGCATCAAACCCCCCTGCAGGCAAATTGGTGTAGTCAAGCAGTGATGAGTGACAAGGGTCCTACAGTAATGACTAGGCCAGTCAAAAAGACAGCATATGCTGGACGGCTGTGCTGTTCACTTCATTGATTCAATTAACTCCCCCATGATGGGTGGGATCATTACAATGCATGCCTCATCTGACAAGGACCATTTAAGCATTAATATTTCAGAGGCAACATTTATCATCATGGTGTTCATTTCATCTATGCGCTTCTTCCCCCGTAAGGGCCTGGGATTCAGAGCCAATTGGAAAGTGGTAACAAGTTTTCACAAAAACTTTTCAACTTTTGGGGGGGTAAAATCTTTTCCTTGGAAAGTTTTGAGTAGCTCTAGCAGGATAAAGACAAAATGCTTCTCAGCCACTGTGGGGCCAGTGTAAATTGTCAGAGCTTCTCTGGTTTCGATGGGACAATTTATGCCAGCAGAGGATATGCTCCTAAGAGACGAAGCTTCACCTCTGAGGTAGATACATATTGATCCTATTTTACGGATGGACAAACACAGGCACAGTGAGGCTGCTGTTACTGCTTATCTGTCCTTGGGCCCCCAATACTGTGGCATCTGAGCACCCCACAATCTTTATTTACCCTCACAAAGGTGCTGTGAGGAAGAGGAGTGCTCTTTTCTCCATTGCACGGAGGCCCGAACTAAGCCTGTTCTACACTAGAAAATTAGGTCGGCATGAGGCATGAAAGCTCCGCACCCTTGAGTGGCATAGTTAAGCCGACCTCAGTCTCCATTTAGACAGCGCTAGGTTGACACAAGAATTCTCCCGTCGACCTAGCTATTGCCTCTGGGGGAAGTGGATTACCTACACTGAAGGGAGAATCCCTCCCGTCGACTTAGGTCATGTCTACACTGAAGTGCTGCTGCTGTAGTATTTTAAGTGTTGAAAAGCACAAGGAAGTCTGTGGCAGAGCAGGGAATTGAACGGTCTCTGGCCAGCACACTAACCTCTAGATCAGCGGTTCTCAACCTGTGGGCACCATACATTTACACAGTGTGAACTACATCGGTCTTATACTATAAGAGACCACTATAAGATGTAGTTCACACTGTTCTATATAGAAAACTTGCCACTAATCTGGAAAAAAACAGATCCATTAGTTAAGCATGTGAATACGGCCCCCTGGTCATAGTAACAGGTGTGTAATAGAAAACAACACAGGGAATAGTAAATAATAGGAAACTTTAACAAACTATTTAGACGCGACCATCTTTTATTTTTTCTTTAGCAAACCGTCTCATGACAATGGATTGTGTAGACAAGAATATTAGGAAAAGAAAATATACTGAGGATTTCTTGCAGTATGGTTTTACCTCAATAATTACAGCAGGAATTGAGAAACCACAATGTGTTATTTGTTGTGAAGTTCTCTCAGCTGAATCTATGAAGCCGAACAAACTAAAACGCCATTTTGATAGCAAGCACCCAAGCTTTGCTGGCAAGGATATCGACTATTTTAGAAGCAAAGCTGATGGACTCAAGAAATCTAGATTTGACACTGGTGGCCAGTACCACAAACACAATGTAGCAGCTGTTGAAGCGTCATATTTGGTGGCACTCAGAATCGCCAGAGCTATGAAACCTCACACCATTGCTGAGGATTTACTGTTGCCAGCTGCAAAAGACATAGTTCGAGTGATAATTGGAAATGAATATGTTCAGAAATTGAATGCAATTTCCTTATCTAACGACACTGTCCGCAGAAGAATAGAGGACATGTCTGCTGATATTCTTGATCAGGTGATCCAGGAAATTAAATCTGCACCACTACCAATATTCAGTATCCAGCTTGATGAATCTACAGACGTGGCAAACTGCGCACAGTTATTGGTTTACGCGAGGTATATTAATGATGGCGACTTTAAAGATGAGTTTCTTTTTTGCAAACTGCTTGAAACAACAACAACTGCACATGATGTTTTTGACGCAGTTGGTTCTTTTCTAAAAGCGCATAACATCTCCTGGGAAAAGGTTTGCGGTATTTGCACAGATGGTGCTCCTGCTATGCTAGGATGTCGCTCAGGATTTCAACGTTTGGTACAAAATGAATCGCCAAAAGCAATCGGAACACACTGTATGATACATCGCCAAATATTAGCGACTAAGACACTGCCGCAAGATTTACAAGAAGTAATGAAAAGCGTCATAACATGTGTCAATTTTGTTAAGTCGAGCGCCTTAAACAGTCGGCTGTTTTGGCAACTGTGCAACGAGCTAGATGCGCCAAACAATGCTCTGTTATTTCACACTGAAGTCAGATGGTTATCAAGAGGAAAAGTTTTAAAACGTGTCTTTGAGCTTCGTGATGAACTGAAAACATTTTTTAAACAGAAAGCAAGACCGCAATTCGAAGCACTTTTTAGCGATAAAACTGAGCTGCAGAAAATAGCTTACTTGGTGGACATCTTTGTCATCTTGAATGACTTAAATTTATCACTGCAAGGACCAAATGCAACGTGCCTCGATTTGTCCGAAAAAATTAGATCATTCCAAATGAAACTTCAGCTTTGGAAAAATAAATTGGATAAAAATAAAATTTACATGTTTCCTACATTATCTGTCTTCTTTGAGGAACATGACATTGAGCCAGACAAAAAAATTATGATGATAACTTCTGTGAAAGAACACTTGCACATGCTTGCAGACGAAATTTCATCACACTTTCCTAATCTACCTGACACCCCATTTGCACTTGCCAGAAGTCCATTCATAGTGAAAGTTGAAGATATTCCGGAGACAGCGCAAGAAGAGTTCATTGACCTAATTAACAATGATGCAGCGAGAACAGATTTCTCTACGATGCCACTGACAAAATTCTGGATTAAGTGTTTACAGTTATATCCTATTCTGTCTGAGACTATGCTGCACCTTCTTCTTCCTTTTCCAACAACATATCTTTGCAAAACAGGGTTTTCCAGCTTGCTGGTAATCAAGTCTAAATACCGAAGTAGACTTGTTGTGGAAAATGATATTCGCTGTGCCCTTGCAAAGACCGCCCCAAGAATTTCTGAATTGGTAAGCAAGAAGCAACCACAACCATCTCACTAAATTTGGCAGCATACTGTTGCAAAATATTGCACTGTTGTTTACTGTTATATTACTGTTATTATATTTAAACCCATGCTCTCCCATGGTGAAATGTTATTTATTTAGAATTGTTGTTATATTTAAACCTATCCTATGCCATGGTGAAATGTTATTTATTGGAATTAGTAATAAATATTTCTCAACATATAATTAAATATTGTTTTGTGATTAATCACTATGTTTAAATTATGTTTGATTTGTAGCAATGAGAATACATAATGCATATCAGGTATTTACATTCCAAATCATAACTGTAGCAAAATTACAGTTTTGAAGTAGCCACCAAAATTATTTTTTGGTTTGGGGTCACCGCAATATGAGGAACTGTATTGCGGGGTCACGGCATTAGAAAGGTTGAGAACCACTGCTCTAGATCATCCTTTTTCTCCTTACTTGTTACTTTGCCTGCGGTGCTAATCCTTTATTAAAAATGACAAAATCTGCTTTACCTTTCGCCATGTGTGATGTTTTTTTAGCCTACTTAACGGGTGAAACCCTGGCCCCAGTGAAGTTACTGGGAAAACTTCTGTGACATCAGTGGGGGGCAGGATTTCACCCACTCTCTTCTTTAAAAGGCTAAACAGTGGAGGGGAGATGTTCTTGTTTAATTAAGCTTTGGAAAAGCACCCAGACTTTTGGGTACTTAGCTAAAGCGGATTCTTTTCTGATTTCCTACTAAAGAACTGAGCTGGAAGTAAGTATCCATCGCCTGTGAGTGAAGCTATTAACATCACAAAATATGTGTTTACATTCTGCCAACCACAATGGAAAGGCAAGGGCTGCATTCAGGACTGCATTTAGCCCAATGTGTACTTCTCTTGTGTGCTGGCTGGCCACATCCTTACTTTAGAACTGCAGTGAACTGCTGTGGAGGAGCAAATGCCAAAATTTCCAAAAGTGGCCCTTGATTTTGGATACCCTGTGTGAGACACCTTGGACCTGATTTTGACACACTTCAGCAGAACTGTATTAGACATCAATTTGGCCTTTTGAGGTGCTGAGTGCCCACAGCTCCCATTTGGCTTCAGGAGGAATTGTAGATGCTCAGGACCTTTAAAGTAAGGCCCAAGGGGTCTCCAGTTAGGCACTCAAAATCAGCAATTGCTCTTTAAAATGTCAACCTAAGTGCCCACCCCATGCTGCCATGGCTGCCTTCAGCCACCAGCACAAGACAGCCCAACTTCTGTCGGCACAGAACGAGGCTAATAATGACTAAGGTAAGTTAGAGACCCTCCACTTGTAGCAAATGCTCTGTTCCCCCCTGCAGTATGGGGAATACTGTACAGTACAACTCAGGGGTTTGGAAATCATAGCTCACAAGCCCACGCAGGATATAACATCTTCTGATGTCCTTTTAGGTAGGTTATGTAATATTACTTCCATAACTTCAGCAAGTACAGTTGCTGCCTCTCTCACAGTGTCACATTAAGGCTCTCTGGGGTTTTGTGCCACGTTCATGCCCAGTTTGAGATTGCATTTTAGCTCATCACAAATTCACACTCCTTTCACTTGAAGAGTGTGATGATAGAAAACAGTGCCGAGAAAGACTGCTGTGTCACCCAATTAATCTTGAGAGCCCATCTCCATGGTGTTGAAACACCAGTCAGACTCCTTATCTTATTTGAAGGATTGTTCTCTGCATTATTTCCCTTAACAGCCTATCTAATCTGATCTTGAATCTCCACCTCTTCTCTTTGGGAGACTATTTGGTTCCTTGGTTCCTCACTGTTAAGAATGTTCCTCTTATTTCTACAGAATCACAGAGCATCTAATTTGAGTTTGAAAGAACTAATATATATATAAAAACATCTGTGTATAAAGGACATGTGATTGCTTAATCCCTGTAAATGGCACTTTTATTTTTAAAGTTTGCCTATTTCAGACCTGGTAAATATACTTACTTACCAAAGAGTACATGTAAATTGAGTATTGTGTATTAAACAATGAATTCCCATTTATGGTCTAAGCAGCATGAGCGTTTGCCATGCTGAATAATTTTAAGTAGTTGCCATGTTCCCTAAATGTCCTGCCCCCGGGGCTGCTAGAACTAGGATTGCGGAAGGGTGCGGGAGTGATTTCCATCGCATGCACAGTTTATGGTTTTGTTCAATGACTTTCAGCACCCCTACTATAAAAATTGTTCCAACGCCACTGCCTGCCCCAGGGAACTTTCACTCGAGCCTGGCTCTCTCACAACATGTTACCACCTGCGGTATGACCAGATGGCAGACTGTCCTATCTCTCCATTTTTTAAATAGGATAACACAAGGAGTGGGGGGGGGGCCTACCCTGTCTGCAAGTGCAGACAATAGACTTTTGGACTGTAACTGTGGGGACAGAGACAAGCTCTGCATCTTTCCACAGGGGAATGGCTTGGTAGCTCGGTGTCACTGTTCCCCCTCTGTACCATGGGAACAACAGCCCTGCCCTACTGAACAGGGGTGTTGTGAGGATGGCTGCTCAGACATTATGCTCATGGGGGCCAATATGTATTTCTGGTAGATGGGTGCTGTGGTTCAGGACAACTAGATCCCAAAGATGGTGTCATTTGGGAATCCCCAGCAAAGCTGCATTTGTACCCTGATCTCCAGAAGCAAAGGGTTAGGCAAGCCAAGCTGCCCCATCCATCCCCCAGCAACAGGAACTTTTGTTCTGTTTGTACAGCGCCTAGCACAGTGGAGCTCCTCATAATGACAGTAATACAAATAATAAATAACAATAACTCAATTTGCAAAGGGTAGTCCCTCCATTCCAGGAAAGTTTTTCTTATTGTTTGGCACAAACCTCAATCCAAGAGGTTGCCCCAGCCTTGACACTTCCCAGGCTGATGATGGACCTTGTTCTGAATGCCAGCCACACTCTGTAATGCTTCCTCAAACGCACCTGCAGTAGCAAATTTAGTTGCAAAACCCATAAATAAATGATTGCAAGCACGAACTGCTTTTATTTTTTGAGAGTTATATAAACCCATACAACCATTGTTACATAAAGTGCATTGTAAACAAAGTGGCCCTGAGGGCCAATCCACGGCCATAGCTTGGTGAGTGCAGCAGCATTTACAGGAGAATTTCCTCCTATCCCTTCCCAAACTTGTGCGGTGATAATACAATAGCAGGGGGCTGGGCCTCTGACGGGGATTAGTCACTGACTCTTTTAGGTCTGACTGGACTCACCTCCCCAAAACAGAACCCCACAAGTTTAAACATGGGGATCCAAGAGCTTCAAGCCACCCAGAACTAAGCTATGCCTCAGCTGGCCCATACAGGTTCACATTTTGTCTGTGTTACTCCCATGTGTCAATCCCAATGAAGTCGCAATGACTACTTGTCTACATAATGCAAGCAAGCTCTGGCTCATAGTCATTCCAGTGTTTTCTCTCTGGCAGGGAAAAGGTGAGCACCAGTAAAACCAAAGTGTAAGTCCAAATGACTCCAATATTAAGCCTTCACGTGCTGCTCAGACACTGGGGTACATCTTTATTTTAAGTTACTTGATTTTCAGGCATCAAACCCAAGAGTCAAGTTAATTCCTGTGTGCTGAACAAATGGTCCAAGTAAGCACATTCAGTAAGTATGTTCCCTAAATGCCTGCACTTCCAAACTGCTGTAGAGCATGTAGCAGTTGCTGGGTTCCACCCAGTGACAGCTGCATTTCAGTGGCTGGGTGAAAGGATTCCTGTGTATAGTTTACAACCAGATAAGCGAACAAAGCATTTTGGTCTAAAAGTGCTATGTAAATGTAAGACATTAGTATGCCCAAGTCCTGGGCTATAATATGTGAACCAGACACAGTACTGCACAAACAGGAATGTAATCCTATGTTGGAAAAGCCACACACTAATGGGCTCATGTACATCTCATATTCCACTAGTATTTCACATAGCACAAAGCCAACTGCCTCTGTGCAAAGGATGAATATGACGTCTGCCTGTTTACTGATTGGCAAAGGGAGCAGGAAAAAGGGAAACTTCCTCTGTCATTTCTCACTTTAAAAAAATCTGTTAAACATTTTGGGAACTAACATTTTTCTACTAGTGCCTGAATTCACAAGACTGTTCTGGAATTCAAATCCAACCTTGAGCCCATTTCCAGCCATCTCTATGTCCAGGTTGCCCAGGACGATAGCAATATTTTGGTGATGACTAGGGGGGGAAAGAGAAAAAAACCCAAACAGATAACACATTACAGTTTCCAGCTGACGGGAGAGAAGTGAAAAGAAAGGCTCTGGGTGTGTTTGGATAATGAGGAGGATGACAGATGTCCAGCTCTGAGGTAAAAGAGGTGTTGTGAGAGGAAGTTATTAGTGAGGGAAAAGGAAAGAACGAATTGCAGTGGCAGCTCTAAATAATCAACTTGTTGATAGGCAACACAGCCAGCAACAAACAACATTTGGTATTTAAAGAGAATGAAATAATAGAGAGGAAAATTACTTTGGACTGCTGAGGTGTCAGACAGTTTCTGTGTTTTCCTTTGGAATGCTAACAAAATTAATATTTAACAAGCCTGGATTCTTACCGCAGGCACAGCTCATTAGCGGGAATTTATTTTAAGGATGATTTGAGAAGGATTTTTTTCATGTCGGGGTTATGCCTTGTTTTTTTACCTTATGATGAACACACAAGGCATGCAAGGGTTATCTTATTTCTATTTATTTTATCACGCAAATATTGGGAATTTCAAGTACATTGGTCCCTGGTTTTACAGGAAAAACCCAAGGCAGTCTCAGGGATGTTAATTGCGAGGTTACAGCTAATTTGAAGGGAGGTGAGATGAGGAGATGAATCTTTAACAAAGGCCTCCTTTATCCAAAATGTTAATTACTTATTAAATAAGTGTTAACAAAAAAACAAACTACCAGTTTCAAACAGTATGACTATAATTGTACTTTCTCTTTCAGTTGTTTAACTGTCATTCTATTGCCTCTTGTGATGTCAACATTTTGCTAGTCTCCAGACATCACAAAGTTTTTCAGGGCAGACGAGACCCAAATTTCTAGTGTAAAAAAACAAAATCAAATGTTAAAAGTAAGTAAATAAATAAATAAATAAACAGATAAAAAAGAACTAACTTTCAGACCTTCATTATTCATTGTAAAGGAGCAAGAAAGGGCACCAGGCCAATTTTTATTTCCTTTGTAGCTAAGTAGGATTTGCCCCAATATTCTGCCTTTCCTGTACTTGGAGTTCTGGTTTTGGGTCCTGAATATATGCAACAGTGATTCCAAAACCATCTACTGCTTTTCCAAAACCACTTACTCTGCCTAAGGCTCTCGGGTCTCAGAGCTAAATCAAGCAGATGCTGTCTCTGGGATGAGTCTCAGGAATAAACTAGCAAACAAAGCCTTTAATTGCTTTTTCCCCCCTAGGCTGAGCATCTGTAAGTAGCAGGAAATCAGCCGAACTCCTTCCTACTGCCTGAACGCAGTACAATGCTGATGACAGAGGTTCCTTGATACACTATAGATGGCCACGCAACTCTCTTAATGATAGTGTGAATGGTTCAGTCTGAATTCAGCCAAAGGGTTCTAATCCCACCTCCATCAAGGACAATCCACCACTAAGGCTTTACCTTTTAGTCCCAGGAGTCAAAGGTATTTTAAGGTTGACATCACACTGCTAAACCACAAACCACCTTTCCGTGACCTATGATGAACAGCTCCAACAGACTGGCTGACTCAGCTTTCTGCCTTTGTCTCAATTTACCCCTACGCAGATCTTTTCTGTTCAACAGACACCTTTCCTTCTCACTCAACATTTCACAGCTATTGACCCAGCTCCCAGAGTGAGATGCACTGCATGTACAAAACCAAATGGAGGCTCCAGCCCAGCTTAGTGAGGTTCCTCCTGTCTCTGGAGGGACAGGTCTCTGCGTGACAGAGCTTTCCTTAATTACCTGTCAAGTAAAAATTCCACTAAGGGATACATCTGCTTTCTTCTGCAAAACAGTGCCACATAGATGGCTGAGGCTCTCTGTTCTGAGCACAGGGTTATGGGTGCATTAGCATTTTCGATATTGAGTGATGTGAGGGGAAGGATAAATGTCAGGGGAAGGAAAGGAGAGTGGAGACATAGTCACTGGCCCAGGGTACGTCTTTGCTGCAAAAACAGGTGTGTTCTTAACTCAGATTGAAAACCATAGCGAAGACATGGCAGCCTGAGTTTTAATGCAGGTTAGGGGCTCGAATTAAAACCTAGAAGAGAGCCTAAGGTTGAACTTGTGCTGCTAACCTGAGTTAAAACTGAGTTGCCTGGGATCCACTGCTATTTTAACCCAAGTTAGTCCAACCTTAGTTAAAACAACACCTTTTCCTTCCAGTGAAGACACCCTCAGAATTGCTACATGGAGTAAGGCTGGTTGGGGGAAAAAAAGAAGAAAAGGTAAGTTCTTTTGGGGGAAAAGAATTAAAAACAAACAAAAAAATCATCCCCCCTCCCAAATTGCAGCTTTTTGATGACAAGCCAAACAATTTTCACTTTTTGTGGTTTCCCCCTCTCCCTCTCTCTTATTTCCTCTCCCCCCCATTGTCACTGAAGAAGCTGGGAAAAAATGGGGAAAAACAAATATAAAGTTTGATTTCTCCTTGAAAAAAACCAAAATTCCTATCAAAACATAAGGCTGCCTGTGGAAAAGCCATTTCTGTCAAAGAGAAGTTGTGACAAAACATTTCCAACCAGCTCTAATGTGGAATGAAAACAGAGGGTGGTTGGAAGTACGAAGAGCTCCAGCCAGCTTTGTTACCTTGTGCTTCCCCTGTCTGTCTGTCCCCATCTGTTGTCTCCTATGATGCTTAGATTGTAAGTGCCTGGGGGAGTCTTTTTTTGTCGTGTGTGTACAGTGCCTAATACAGTGGGGTCCTGATCCCTGACTACAGCTCCTGGTTGCAAGGTAACACCAATAATAAGGAAGAAGTGGTGGGTAACTGAGGCAGCAAGACTCCATAACTAAAGTCATACAGGAAGCCTGTATAAGGAACAGAACTTGTGGTTCCTCCCAGCAGCTCACTGCAGGACTGGTCATGGGGCACGACTTTGTGCCCACCATTAGCTGTATGCTCTTTGTTAGCACTGCATCTTCTTATATGTCTGGAAAAGGCTTTCAGGTGCTACCTCTATATAAATAATAAACAAAGATGACCAAAAGAAGAATTCATATATTCATTGAAGACCACAGGCCTTGGCGTACTTCTCAGATCCCATGCAAGAGCGATGAACAGATCCCCTCCCTTTTCTGTCTCAGTTTTAGACTTTTACTCAAGAGCTTTACCCTATAAATCCTGCAAGTGCAGTCAATGCATCCTGCCACGGCAGTATTTAGATACCACTGCAGCGATTGCTAACGGAGTTCAATCTAAACTTTATTGGAATGCCTCCTAGATGGTCTCTTCAGGAAAAGAATATTGGGGCATTTTGCAAGCATGACATGTGGTTATCAAAACAGGACTCAGTGCGAGACAGGAGGTAAAAATAAAAAGGGCTGTATTTTGTCACTCGCATTGAAAGTTCTACTTCTGTGAGACATTCACACCAAGAAACATGCAAATGTTTGCTGTGAGATGAGCTGTTGTAAGAGAGAAACCAAGCACTGCACCAAATTGTAAAATTTGATGTTATGTCCAGGAGTGCAGGTGGCCGTTAACTTCTAAAGTGACATTTTTTGGTTAACAATAGATGTTTTTTAAACAAACACATTAGTTTCCATAAAATATTTAGAAACATCCTGGGTTTCCAAAGAATAATCAAAACACGCAAAATTAGATTGCAACTGCTTCTAGTGTTTTCAGCCTACACCATGGGCCTGATCTTGTTTCAGTTACACCACTGGAATTCTTGACTTCAGTGAAGTTACTCTTGATTAGCACTTTATTAAGATCAGACTTAGGCCCATACATTGTCTTGCACTTTGTATCATGATTTACTCCTGTGCAAGTGGAATCCCTGCTGAGTGTGGAGAACTTTGATTTGACAGCACATTTCACCCACTTGCACAAGTGTAAACAGACTTTGCCAGGTGCAAACAGTGAAGAATCAGACTCTATATTAGCAACGCATCTCCAAAACTCTCTTCTCCTCAGTAGCCGTGCGGTCCAGTAAGATGGGAGTTTTAAGAAGAGTGTTTTATAATAGTCAAAGCCACACAGGGACACCCCCAAACTCCATAGGTGAAAAGTTGTGGTTGTGTTTGGCATGGATCAGCTCCCTTTCCTTTGCAAGAAGATTTCCAGATCTTTCTGACTGATACTCACAACTAGGTGAGTGTAACTTTCCTAAAGTTTGCAGATTTTTTTTTTAATAGGATTCAAATATGTCTGAGGATGCTGGCAGCTTTTTCCCATTAAAACCACATCAAAACCTTCAGGAATAAATATTTGCACAAGGTGCATTTACCTAAGTCATTTACAAAGCCTCCATGTATGTCATTTTCTCTCTTCCTAAATCCATGGCCCCATCTTATTGCAATTCTTTGGCATTGCTACTGAATTTATAGACAGGAAATTGGAAAGATACTATGTTGGCTTCTTGATCCTAGTTTGTTTTCTCTTTCATAAGCGTGAATAGCATTTTTCTCCTCAGGGTTTTCAATATCACAGCTGAACTTACAAGCAGGAAATTAGCCAAAAAGAATTTTGTAGTTGGTTTTACTATTCAGCTCTACTGACTGAGGGCCAAATGCAACATATTGGGACAGAATGTAACCTGAAATAGCTAGTTACAATGACTCGAGCACCACTGTTTATCCCCTACAGCTATGGAAAGCCCAACTGCAACCTAATTGTAATCTATCTACAGATACCTTACAGCTTCCTAGTTGAAGAAGGGTGTATTTTTATTGCAGTGGCACCTAGAGACCCCCATCCCATTGTACCAGAGGTCTGTGCAAATACATAACAAGGAAACAATCCCTGCCCAAAATAATTTATAGTCTAGAATTTAGGAGCCCCAGTCATGGACCAAGACCTCAGGAGACTGGAAGCAGGAACCCTTGCTTGGGAAAGCTAGTTCACATCAACAGGCAGCAAGTTCAAGTGGAAATACTTTTTCACACAATGCACATTTAACCTGTGGAACTTGGTGCCAGGGGATATTGTGACGGCAAAAAGTATAAATGGGTTCACAAAAGTGCTAGCTAATATCATTGAGGATATGTCTATCAAAGGCTGTTAGGCAAGATGTAACTCCATGCTTGGGGTGATCCTAAAGCTCTGATTGCTACAAGCTGGGAGTATAGGACTGGTGGATCTTGCCAAAACAGCCATGTTTTGTACACTCCCCTTAAAGCTTTGGTACTGGCAACTGTCAGAAGACTGGATACTGGGCTAGATGGACCATTGGTCTGAGCCAGTGTGGCAATTTTTATGTTCTTAAATCTCAAAGGGCTTTTAAAGAAGATAGGTACCATTCTCCACATTTTGTAGATGGAGAAAGTGAGGCACAGAGGGGTGAGGTAACTTGCCCATTTTTCCTTTGAAGTCGAGCAGCAGGACTGGGAACAGAGTCCGGGTCTCCTGAGTCCTAGTTTAGTCTGTAACTGTGAGGCCATATTGCCTTTTTTATAATGAATGAAAGTGTCAGCTGAGACCATTTGAACTTTAAAACACTTGCATGTGGAATACTCAAATTATCGGTTTGGAATCCAATTTGAAGGCATACTAGACATGCCAGCCGCTATTCGCTTATGACGAAAAATGCACAAGTGGAGTATGAAAGAAACTTTTCATTGACTGAATCAAGTCAGGTTTATCTTTGAAAGTCCTGACCATGCCAGAGCTTTGAACATGTATTCTCAGAGGTTAACGTGAGAACAGATTTAAGCATTTCTGTACCAAGCACAGTGTGTGACCACTGCCCTAACTGGTGTGTGAAAGGTCCTGTTGTGTGTGCTTTGATGCACAGGCTAGCAGTGGAAACACACTGGAATGCCCACAAGCCAAACCAAACACCAATTATTTGTAATCAAAGGTTTTTTTACGTGCAAAAAAGAACTGGAATCCAGGAATCGCAGGGACAGGCTAGCTTGTGTTGGGATAGGATTTCACTTTTAGTTAACCTCCCCTATATGAAACTGGGAGCTCTGCCAATTTCTTTTCTTTTTTACTTCTTCTCTCAAAGCCCATCAAAGGCTGAAATAGTTTATACAAAGAAAAATTAAGTTCAAACTGTCTCTAGCTTTTTTCTAGCTATATGGACCAGACTTGACAAGATCTGGTTCTTTAAATGGGCCTTCTTTACAGGACCTCTGTTATATTTATTCCTTTCCTCCCTGTCTGATGTGGAAAAACACCGCTTGTTGTGTATAATGCGAATCAGCATGTTGTTATATTCAAACTGGTGCCATAAAATTGGATTCTTCGTTAACCATAGATAGTGTTCATGTTGTCCTTAGCTCGTGGCACAAAGAGACCTTGCTTTTTTCCCCACCTCCCCCACATGGTGTTTGGTTCTTGTGCATTAATATCTGGAGCCATAACCTGCCTGATAATGAAGAAAGTGGTGAAGAAATCAGGATCAAGAGATTCAGTTCCCATCCACCCTTAAGCCAGGCAATCCCAGCAGTCTGTTAAATTGCTGGCCTCCTTTTAAGGGAAAATTTACTTATTTTAATCCTAGACTATAAAGAAGGGTATTAATTTAAAATATTGGATTGCTGGGGATGTAATTTATGATGCTTTTAATTAATAAAATTCTACCTTAATAAATGTGCTTTTCAGCTGAATTAGGCTGCTTATGAAATTAATACTGGCAAAAGGTTTCCTGTACTGGCACAGACCATCTTCAGAGTGGAAATAACATGTAGATCTTTTAACAGTGAGAGTAATAAACAGTTGGAATAACTCACTAAGGGTCGAGGTGGAGTCTCCATCAGTGACTGCTTTTAAATCAAAGATTGGATATTTTTCTAAAAATATGTGCTAGGAATTATTTTGGGGAAGTTTTTAGGCCTGTGGTATACAGGAGGTCAGACTTAAGGACCATAGTGAGGTCCCTTCTGGCTGGGAATCTATGAATCTCTCCACCTACTCAGTCCCTTTATACAGGAGGTCAGACTTAAGGACCATAGTGAGGTCCCTTCTGGCTGTGAATCTATTAATCTCTCCACCTAATCAGTCCCTTACCTAGAGAACTGCTGAGCATCTCAGCCATTGTAGCACTACTCAAAAGAAGGTACAAGTCCTGATTTGCACTTTCAGGACATCAGTCTGTTACTAAAATAAGTTTGTATCTTAGTGTAATGAAAAATTGGGGAAAACAGAGTGATCCTGTCAAATCTTAAACTTGTGTTTAATTTATGCCAGGTAAATGAGCCTATTGATGTCAATGGTCATAACTTTACACGTTGTGAGCAAAGCACGTGCCATCAGCCTTTGCAAGGCTAAAGCCTTAATTTATTAAACTAATAGTTTTTTAAAATGTCTAGCCACATATTCTATCATAAATAGCATTATCCTATAATTACATAATGGCAAAATTTAAGATGGAGGAGAGGATTTTCCTGGAGGCCTTCAAATATCTAATTTTTGATTTCCATGTTAAAAATAAATCCCTCGCCTCTTGCAAGTATACTTGGAACCTATCAAAATATCAGCCTTACATCCCAAGAAACATGCATCTGTTCTAAAAGACTACTGTGTGGGTAAAAAATCAAGGTTAATGTTTTCAAAGGTGGGTGACTACTGCATTCATATATAAGCTCCAAAATAAAAGTGGTGCTCTGATTTTTGAGATGCTGAGTACCCGGATTACCTGCTCATTTCAACATGGCTCATTTTCATAGATGTTAGCAGCACTGATAATCAGGCTGCTTTTATTTAGAAGCCTAATTTTAAACACACAAGTTCAAAAACATCAGCCAACATTTTTTTTAAAAAAAAATCCTTCCCCATGTTATAGATAACACCTTAGAGTTCACTGCAGCTGAAAGAATTGTAAATGTCTAATGTACCTGTCCAGCTGCACTTTCCACATTTCACTCAGCTCATGTAATGCCAGTGCACTGGTCATTTCACTTTTCATGACTATTAGATTCCCTTTCACTCAGCTGCCAGCTAAGGCCCAGATCCACAATGTTGCCAAGTGCAGACTCCAAAGGCGAATGCTTACATCCAAGCAAAAAAAGCTTTCACTGAGATTTGTATTACAAGGAGCTAGGGAATATTTCTACTGAGATGAGGTTTGACAAAACCCTGTTTCTACAAAACTGTAAGGGGTAGATTCTGCCATCCTTAGCCTTGCTGATCAACCCTACTGAAATGTACTGGGCTATTCACAGAGCACCGTGCTACTCTATGTGAGTAACAGTGGCAGAATCTGCCCAACGTTTGGAGGCCAAATTTGGCCTATGTCCCTTTTGTATTAGTCACTTTCAAGGAGCTTCCTCTGGGCTTGATTCTGCCACACTTACACTGAGTAGCACCGTACTCCACAAATAGCCTTATAGGTGCTACCTCAACAGGAGGAAGATTGGCAGAATCTAGTCCCATAGGTGCAGAAGGCCCCAATCCAGCAAAGACTGCAACATTTATGTAACTTTAAACGTGTGTACTCTCATTGACTTCAGGGGATCACTTGTATACCTAAAGTTATGCATGTGTTTAAGTGCGTGCAGGTTTTAGCCTTGTACGTTGATGCTTGTTATAAACACCAGTTTGCACCTGTCCCAGTTGAAGATTATGTTGCGTTAGTAGTCACCTTGCTTGTATCAGGAAGTTTTTGTGTATTTTAACCTCCCACCTACCATTTTTGCTTTGCTTTCTTTTGTTCTTACCATTGTTTGTTTGTCTGACATGCATTTCCCTTCTACACACCTCTCCCCACTGGCCTTCTTATTGAACTTTCAAACACATTCATTTAAAAAAACATCCAATTATTTCTATTTAATCCCCCAGTAACAAAAACCAGGATATCAACATCTTCCCGCTTGTGGACAAGCCCAAGCAAGTTTCTGCAGCAACACAGCATTCTAAACAGAATGTGTGTGGTGGGGGAGAGCGTGAAACATATTGTGCTAAATATGACAAGGGATTCCATCCTAAAGAACAAATATTGTTCATTTTCAAAAACCCACAGATGGAGACATTGCACCTGCACATACTAGATTCCTATTAAAATAATGGTACACAGCCCATTCCTTCCTTTTTCTTCCATTCCTAAACACCTTCCAATTAGGACTTCCCACTTCACTTTCTGACCTTGCTTGTGTGTACTTTTCAAAGCAAACCACAAAATCACTAGGACGCTAATTTGCCTTGAGTTCTATTTTTCTCAGACAGCTGGGTTAACAACATCTGACCAATCAAAGGCTAAACTCTGCTCTTTGATTTACACCAATGCAAATATGGAGTAATTCCACTAGGGTCAATGGAGAGATTCTAGATTTGCACCAGTACAAATGAGCCCTGAATCTGGTTTACGAAACTGGCTTGATCTTGCGAAATGCTGAGCATCTCCTTGTGTGGTGCTGTGTCCCCTCCAGGCCATTAGCGGAGAGGAAAAGGACTATTTCCTTTACAATGCAGTGCTTGGAAAAGGCTGCTATTTGGGTTTTACTACATCTGAGGGGTGCTAATGTGAATAATTACTTTATAAATTCAATTCCATGTAACTGTGGCCAGGGATAGGGCAGATTTGTAGGCACCTTTTATAGTTAGAGGAAGTATCTGGGAAACAGAAATGTTATGCCTGTGCTCTGAAAATGATTCAGATCATGGCTATTCAGTGAAAGGAATGCTGCGTTTGTGAAGGATATGTTTAAAATTTTACTAAGTTCATGCTTGGAAAGGAGGGGGAAGGTGAGGTGAGGGTAAACAGCAGATCTCACACAGTAGTAAACATTACCCACGCACAGATCAGCACATGGGAGTAACAGTGGGGTTTGAAGTGGTGGGAATTTCAGTTGAAAATCCTACAGGCAGAGATGTCAGCTGACCTAGTCTGCAGCTGCAGCCATTAGAAAGTTCAGCAGCGCTTCATAGGTCACGTTTTTAAAATAGTGAATAACTTCTTAAAGCGAAGTAAGTGGCTTCAATATTACTACACATGGGGTCACCAAATGAAATCAATAGGCAGCAGGTTTAAAATGAACAAAAGGAAGTATTCACACAAGGGACAGTCAAACTGTAGAACTCCTTGCCAGACAATGTTGTGAAGGCCAAGTCTATAACAGGGTTCATAAAAGAACTAGGTAAGTTTATGGAGGATATAGCCATCAATAGCTGTTAGCCAGAACAGGCAGGGATTGCTGCTTGCCTGAGGCTGGGAATGGGAGACGGGATGGATCACTTGACCAATTAAAGGCTCCTTCTCTCTGAAACACCTGGCATTGGCCTTTCTTATGTTCTAGGAATATTAAATCTTTCATTAGGGGGATTTTAGTCTTTGGATTTCAACCCTCCCTCCCCAGAGTTCTTTTTAAAAAGTCTATGGGTAAGTAACACTGCTGTCCTCGTCTGGACTGGTGTTTCATCCCGAATCCTGTAAAAGGCACTAAGGGACCAAAGGGGAGGCAGGAGGGACTGACTGTGCAAAAACTGCCCTGGGTGGTGGGCAGCTACATGGCTACCGACAAGTAAAGAAGGGCCTGTGGCACTGCCCGGGGGGACGCACGAAGAGGGTAAGCACCCTCCACCACTGCTCGCTGACCGAGGGGGGGAGCCGCAAGGGGCTTTAGAACAGGTGGTTCAATGACTCAGGAGCCGAGCGGGGGCTCTGCCCGCCGCCTTGCCCCCGGGCGGAGGCGCACGGCTAACCCGGCTCCGGACCGCTGGACTCCGGGGACCCCGGGCTCTCCGGCGCCCCGCGCACCGCCGAGCCCGGCGCTGGGGAGCAGGGAGATCCCGGGCCGGGCAGCTCTGGGTCCCTCCCATCGCCCGACCCCGCGGTCCCGGGGCGCCTTACCAGCTCCTGCTTGAGACGGCGCAGGTAATGGTCCATGCTCCTCTTCTCCGTCCGCCCCGCCTGCAGCCCGCCCGGGGCGCCGCAGCGTCCCCCCCGGTGCAGATCCAGGGTCGTTGATTCTCCCCCTGCTGCCCAGCCCAGCCCGGGGAGGGGGCGCGGGAGCGGGCGGCGAAAGTTTCCCCTTCTCCCGCCGGCAGGTAGACGCAAGGAGCCGGCCAGCCGAGCAAAGCCAGCCGCGGCTCGGCCCCCAGCCCGCTGCGCTGCGCTCCGCCTGCGCCTGGCTGCGACGCGCCCCGGGACCGGCTCTGGCTCCCGCCGCGCTCCGATTGCGGGAGCCCGGGGGCAGGTCTGCTGGGGGGGGCGGTCCCAGCGAGCGGGGCAGGCAGAGCTGCGGGACCCACCGCCCCCAGGGGATGGCGCGGTGATTCCAGCAGCGCCTGCCCGCAGACGGGTTTCCACAGCCACCCCCAAGGCATCTGCGCCCGGGTGCAACGCCGCTATTTTCCTCCTCCAGCGAGGGGGAGGTGGTGCCTTGAAAGCAGGACCCCCAGGGCCAGCCCCAGCCATTCTGGTCACCAGTCGGGCCCCCCCCATCCAAAATCATGAGAGTTTTACATGTCATAAAAGGGGTGCTTTGGATTTGCCTCCTGGTTTGGGCTTTTCGGAGTCATGTTTCAAGTTCTCCTCCTCAAGCCCAAGGGCTAGAAACTTAAAAAAAAAAAAGAGAGAGAGAGCGAGCGCGTCTCAGGCAATAATCCCCTGACTTCAAAACCGTGAGTTTAGGAAAGCCAGTAAATACTGAGATAACCCTGGTAAAAGTGGAAAGTGAGCAACACTGAAGAGTGGGCTCATGTTTACCCAGAATTATCTTGTGTCCCAGCAAAGAGCTCTGATGTTCTGAGACTGGCTTTTTACTATGGCCCTGATCCTGGAAGTTGCTCTGCAATAGTGAATCCTGGACGGCACAGAACAATGTACACAATTGCACCCCAGTCGTGACCTCCTGTGAAATGCTCCACTTTCGCTTTCATTCTTTCAGCCCAGTTTAAATGTTTCCATGCTGGAGCTTGGGGTGAATGGGTGCAGGACCCTCACTGTGGGATCACAAGTAAACGCAGGGGGAAACTGCACAATCTGCACCCTAGTCCTCTGCTACTTTTATCTGGGCTGTGAGCTTCACATATCAAAGAAGTGACCTTATTAAAATGTTAATTTCCAAGTGGAGTTCTCCTTGTCCTGAGTGGAAGACTTGACAGCCTTGACTCTTCACTAAAATGTAAGCCAATGAGAACTGGCTTAGCTACAAACTTTTTTTTTTGAAATCTGTCTCTATTTCTGTTGGCTAGCTGGACAAACCACCTGGACCTGTTCAGAGCAGGGCATGTGTTCCCCTAGACAGCCAAGCTACCAAGCATATCAAGTGTCATATGGCAGGTTTACACAGCCACTCAGCAGTAGAAGACAGAAAAGATGGCAAGGTACTGAGAGTGCAAGCTGAAAAGCTTGCCTCTGACAATTATTAATGGTCCCCTGGATGACCTGACTTTCCTGTGCCTCATGCAAGGACCTCCTGGTGGTGAGAACTGCAAGACTCTCAGATTCTGGTTTTCCATGGATGATTCTGGATCTTTTCCTTGGTTGCCATTTTGATAAAAGAAGTAACATGCATCCCTCCTCCCTGCTCTTTGGGTACTGTGCCATAACTCACATAAGTTATTATTCTATTCCACGCATTTGTCACGCACTCACTGGAGCAGGGGATTTATTTGCCAGCTCTGAACAAGATCATGGTTTGCTGACAAACTGATGTTTACACTAAGGACTTACCTACATGAAAGGGTGCACTTGTATAACTTGAATCGGCTTCTAAACCAATATAGTTAAAACATCCAACACTTGTGTAAAAGCTCCTGTTTTGGTACAGGACTGGCTTATTTTGGTTTAGTGTGAACCTGTTCCCAATTGACTTAAGATGAATGAAAACAAGACACTTTCAAACTAAGTGTCTACACAGTCTTCTGCGCTAATTTGTGTTGGTTTAAGTTCACACAAATTATACCTGGGCGACTTTCTTATTGAGACAAGCCTTTAGTCTTTCTGCATCTTGCAGACTAAAAGGTTGCAACTTTGAAAAAAGCAGCCTTTGATTTTGGTGCTTTTGTTCATTGATGCCCACCTTGATGCCTTTGGCCTGATTGGCAGAGGGGCTGAGCTCCCACAACTCCCACTGACTCCAGCTGAGGTGAAGCAGGGCTGTAATTTGAACAAAACTTTTTGGGAAAATAAATGCAGTTTCAGGGGTTCTCTTAAAGAAGGTGTGGAATAGCCTGAGAGACAAATCAAAGGGAAGTGAGTTCTCCTCTCCTTTGACTGCCACGTCCAGGCCCAACAACTGTAACCTACTGCTCTACGACATGCCGTAGGAATCCCAAAAGGTGGTGTGGTGCCTTAGCGGATTCTCCTTAGGACCAAGTCTTAGAGAAGGATAGTGCCTCCTCTGAAGTGCCATTGTTTTGTACCAAGCTCTCCCAGAATTTCAGTGAATGCTGGTCTAAGTGTTTTAAAGCTTCAAAAACTTAAAAGGTTCACAGGGCCCTTCCAAGCATTAAACTCTGCGTTAAACCACTTTAAACTGTCCAGTGAAAACAGCACTCAAGGGGTGATTTCCATTTTGCATGGCATTAGACAAGAGCAGCATTCTGAAGAGCTCAAAAGAAATTTGGTGAGCCAGACAACTGTTTGTGGCATCTGGTAGCACATGAGCACTGAAAAATGGTTTAACTTTTCTTGTGTTTCTGTTTGTTGAAGCTAGTATGGGTCAAAGATTTTGATCCCATGTTTAGGGTCAGAATCTATTCTGACACCACACAACCTTTAGGGACTGCTTATTCCTAGAGAGACTGCTACATTTCCACAGGAGCATGGGGGGATCAGAGTCTAGCCCTTAATATCTATGTGCAGGGAACTTGCATTAGAGGGGGGAGGTACTGGAGCTCTTCCTGCAAAGACTTTCTCTTCCGTGCATACATTCTGTTAGACCCTGTAAAAACAGCCACATCACCCCTTTGGCCCAGGTTCTCCATTGCCTTGCGCCTTCTGTCCAGTCTGGCATGGCTGCAATCTATGCTCACTTTGCACTAGCACAACATGCAGGGCAATGGAAAATAAGGCCATTGGCCTTGAGGAAAAAACACACTGAGGGTGTGGGGAGAGATCCTAGGAAGCAAAGTGTACTTCTTAAAATTTTATTTTACAATGAAAGAATCAAGACCTTTAGGCCAAAAAAAAAAAAAAAAAAAAAAGCCTTCCGTGTGTATTGACTTGTCTTCAAAAGTTCCTCAATCCATCCCCTCTGGAAAACATCCCTCTGCAGCTGAAGGTTTCTTTATCTGCCTTTGTTGTCTTCCAGTTAATTGATCTGATTTCTCAGTGCTTCTGCTTGACTGTTCTCTGTTGAACTACCATCAAGGGTTATCTCTGAATCTTGAGTCATTCTCTATCCTGTCTAGCGCTCCTAAACCAAACCTTTCAAAATGTTGTATCCATGGAGGTTGCAGTGTGGCCTGAATTGCATGCAGCTTTGTGTAAATCAGCCGAACCAGAACAGCTAGCCAGCCAGGAGAAATTTAAGAACAAGATGACAAAAATGTAATAATTCTAGGCTTATATCTGTGCATAATTTCGTTAAATTGTCCCTCAAAATCTAACCAATTAGTCACTTAAGCTATTAATCATGAGGGCTTTACAAAACAGTGGCTTTTAAGGATCCTGTAGTGAAAAATTGCAATTCAAGCAATTCCATTCCGCCTCCCTAACTAGATATGAAATTTTTCATACACATCCAAAATTAAAACAAAGGAGAAAAAAAAAAAGCTGCTGCATTTCTGAGAGTGGGGTTGGGATGTGAGAGGAAACCTGGGACACAGCAGTAGTACCCTGTGCCTAAGTAGCATGCATGGTTCTTAAAGATCCTATGGAAGTTTTCAGAAGAGTTAGGAGTGTTAATTAGGGAGTTCTGGCCAAATTTTGCCTACCTAAATTCCTCTGGCTGCATGATATTGTTCGCCTTCTGTCCCATGTTACCGTAGAGTGCTTCCATGAGCTTTTAGGCCGCACATCCATTTCGCCTACAGGCAGCTGTGTTTCAGTGGTGTCTGAGATGATCCCTATGTATCGTTTATATTTCTGTTGAAACTCGTAAATCTCTTTGGGATCCTTCAGGATGCAAGGCGCAGCTATGGACCCAACCCAACACCCAGAGCAGCCAGCAGAAGGGCACTGGCTTAAACCTTTAACGAATGTCAGATTCTATTAATTATTATTTATAGCAGCTCCATACACTTTCCCTGTTGGGGGAAAAGGCAGGACTTTGCCAGTTATTTAAAGCAACTGAGATGTAACTGCTGCCCTAAAGACTTGTTACTTATCAGAGAATTGCCATGTGTCTTTCTCATAAAGAAAATGAATGCATAGTGTGCTCAGAGACGCTAAGTTCGATCATGGATATGAAGTCAGTGTGTATGTGCCAATATCAATGGCCCTTTTCATTTTAAAGTGCTTTGGTTTATAGAGAACAAAAATAGTCACCATGGCAATGTAAACACGTGTAAATACCACAACTCTGAGAGTGATTCATACTGCTGAAGAGGTCTGAGAAGTCTTTCTACGAACACATCTGGGGTGGGAGGATAAGATTATCTCACTTTAAAAATATATCGAAGAAACCAAGATTTGTTCTGAATAATTCTGTGCCCTCGCAGATACTGAAGGCAAATCAGTCAGTGTTGAACATGCCAGTCTGATAACAAGTGAGAAAAGGAATGAGAAATGGCAACAAAGATGCAGGGGCAGGTTTTGCTTTAAGAACTTTTAAATCTAAAAAGAATATATATATTTTTAAACCCACAAATCCTGATGGTTCTGGAAACTGTCCAGTTTTACTGGGAGTGGCTCATCCCATTATTTCAAAGGGACCACAAACTTCATTCAGGTGTCATGAACAAAATATAAAATATATGGAGAGGGGAAGGATAGTCTTGTGGCACTGGACTGAAAGACTCTGTAAATCCGAGTTTGGATCTCAGCACTGTATAGGGGCCTTCTAAGGCAAGGTCAGGAGGCATACAAGAGATGATAGACCACACCCTTGGCCCTAAGCAATTTGGCTCTGGTCACGAAGGGCTGTGCGAAGACCTGCTTATGGATTTAGTGGAGATCCCAAATGAGGCAAAAAAGTCAGAGAAATGCTCCCCTTACTGTTTGGAGTTTTATGGCAGGTGTTTATGCTCAGCACCACCTGGAATTTGACCCTTTGAGCCCAAAGAGTCCACCCACAAAGCAGCTGGTGGTGAATTCTTTTTAGATTACAGTTCTTCGATATTTTACAAGGCTAAGGAGGAGAAGAACAAGAGAGAGCCCAGCCAGAGGGATCATATAGTATACGTATGTAAAGAACAAAATATCATATTAGCAGAGAAAATCCCATCAGTTCTGCCTGGGCTAGAACCTCTGAATGGCTTCATCCTTCCGGATGGGAGGTCTTTGAAAGTCACCCAGTTTGAAACGTGATTCATTTTTAAATGATTATATTAGGGTTTAAAACAGATGAAACATTGTATTAGCAAAGCAAAGGCCATAGGAGGCGTGTATAAGATGCCATAGCATGTACATCACAGTTGTTTTATAAGCTTATTTCTCTTTATACAAAGCCACTATATATATTAATTCAGAAGGAAAGTTAATCTTAGGCAGAATTAAAACTGAGTTGATAATTTGTTCTTAATAACAGCATGGAAAAGCCTGGCTTTGGCAAGGGTCCATCAGTTATGCTTCCCTGCTCTGGGATTCTCTGTTGTTCACATTGTAAGCTCTCTGGGCTAGGGGTCTATCTGCACTGTGATCTTGTTACAGGGCTGAGCAGCTTGTCAGCACTTAACTAAAAATAATAAGCTAAAATTATATTGCAGCTTATAGGAATTGCCACAGCGAATCAGGCTTGAGATTTCTCTGGTTCACTACCCTGCCTGAATTAAGGAAGTGCTCTGTCACGCCATGTGTAGATAGACTGTAGAAATCATTGCCACAGGAAGTCATTGAGGCCAAGAATTTAGCAAGATTTAAAAAGGGTCTGGACGTGGACATGGACGTGAGTATTCAGCATTACCATAATTACACAAAACAGTATGTGATCTAATGTGGAAGGCAGATTAGCCAGGTGACCATGACAGATGGTAGCTGCACTGCTGTCTCTTCTTGGGGGTGGGGTGGGGGTGGGGATGGTCTCTGAGTACATTTCCCACCCCCGCTTCCCACTCCCCTCCCGGGTGTCAGGCCTTTACCTTTCTTGGGGTGGAATACTGCAGTTCACCCACCCTCAGATCAGACCCATGCTGTAGCCCCCCGGTATCAACTGAACTGTGACTAAATCAGCAGGTCCAACTTTGGACCCTACTCAGTTTTGTCTTTGCGAGTCAGAGATGGCCTATGTTTGCAATGTGGAGAAAAACCATGCTTGGTTTTGAAAATGTTCTATTTTGCCCTTAAGAGTACACAGCACTTAAAAAAACTAGATATAAAGTAGGAAAGCAGCCTACATGCATGTGCCTTTACCTCTGTGTACCTTCTCTAGCCATACCTCAGGCAGCTCTGATTGATTTCCCATCTCTGAGTTGGCAGAAGCAGCCTGCGGTCCTTCTCTGCCCCTTGTCCAGTCTTTGTCACTACAACAACACTGCAAACAGCCTTTTCACTGACACTCCTGGCCAGCCTCTCTGACTGCTCCCGTCCTTCCTGTCACTGGCACCTTTAACAGATTGTGTGTCTTATGATCTCCAGATTCTCAGCCTTGGTGAACAGCCCCGTTGTCAGCATAGTGGCTGAGAAGTCCTTCTTCACAGCTGTGAATGGGCTATTGTTTGAAGGAATGCTTCTTATCTAGGACATGGTTTTACTTTCCCCTTAAAAACTTCCCTTTATAGCCTCCTTTAACTCTATAGATTCAGGCAGGCAATGATATCAAATTGAACAGGGAAATTGAGTAATGCAATATTAATAAAAAGTAATTCAGGTATTTTCCCCCACTTCATCACATCATACATCTTAATACTGCAGGCTTGTTGTTCCTTCCTCTGAAGCATCTAGTACCAGTCACTGATGGAGCCAGGATATTGGGCTAGATGGTCCTCAGGTTTGATTCAGTCAAAAGTGTGTCTCCAAAAGTGGTCAGTACCAGCTGCTTCAGAGAAATATACTCTGCACTAGGCAGTTGAGATAACTTGCTCTTTCCCTTGTTTATGGCTGTAATTACTACTAATGATCTAACCTCCTTCCCCAGGATCTACTCTGGCCCCCGGATCATGCTGGTTAACTAGAGGCTCCTTTGAAAGGTCAGTAGAAGAGCCCACACCCCTGTAATTTTGTTGCAGACAGATTATCAAGAGAGAAGCGAAGTGGGACTGTGCAAATTCCTTCATGGATGGGCTAACTGGTAACCACCTGAAAGGTACAATTCACTACCCCAGACTCTGCAGTAAGAAGAGCCCCGTGGGGTGAAGTCCAGTATTTATACACTGATCCCTAAAAGGTATGTGGGGATATGGCAGACCTCCCCCTCCATGCATCATCCCTAACCTACATGCTCTGAGCTGGAACTGGGCTGTCCAGGCCCTTCCAGCCAGGCTGTCTGTTTCACCAACCGATCCTCCAGTGAACAGCTAGTACTGGTGTGATAGTGGTCATGTAACTGACTGCCTGGGATGCAGCAGACACCAGGGGTCCCAGCAATGGACCCATTTTTCCTCTCTCCAACTCTTAGTGCAGAACCATTGTGCATGTGCACTTCAAACCAGCAGCATTTCTCTGTCCCCAATTCAGACCAGCAATAGGCTCACTTCCTCCTGCTAAGTGCATGAACAACCTGTGCAGGGAGGGCTGTGTACATGTGTAGCAGTGTGTGTCCAAACCAGTGGAATCCCCCAGATCTTTAGGGTTCTGTCATGAGGGAACCCATAGAGCAACTTCCCTGCTGGTTTTAAGATTGGGACAGAAAGCCATCCCCACTCCCCACAGGTTTTCTAGCACGTGCCAAATCAAACTCCAGGTGGCTAGAACTTGGCCCTATTTCTAATGCAGCATAAGAACATCATGCCCACGCTATGACCAGAGATGCTGCAAGCTGCTCCATGTACGCGGTACCTTGTGCTTACGCAGAGCTATGTTCATTTGATGGAACTCTGTGCTAACGTAAGCCTACAAGCAGTGCTTGATTTGTGCCAGGACCGAGCCTGGCACCTCTGGCTTGCTGCATCAGGTTATGAACGTAAGGAAATTGCTTGAGCCCTGGCACCTAATTACTTGTGCGCTGACACCTCTTTCATTACAAATGAAGCACTGCCTACAAGCATGGAGCAGCTTACAGGATCAGGGCCCTAGTCAGTAAAGGGTGAATAATAAGCTGCAGCTACAGTCTTGCACTGTTTCATGGAGACATTCAAAGTAACCCCTGGATTTTATCCCCATGATTTCCTCCGCCCCCTTTGAGAAATCCCTTTTGCACGCTGCTGCAGCCTTGAAACAAAATGGCACATCCTGGAAAATGCAGCTTTTACATTGAATGTAATCAGATTTCGTTATTAATTTTAGGAGGAGATTTGGAGAAGGGAAAATGTGGTTTTGAAATGTAAAGATTCGAAAGCAAATAAAGAAACATTGTTCATCGGCCCCCAGGGGAGATTCTCCGGTTGAAGGAGAATAATAATAGAGATTGGTGATGGATATAGCTCCAGGGAGGAAGGAAGGAAAGAGCACAATGATTTATAGTATGATGGATACACATTTCCTTTCAGATGAGTTTGTCTCTACTGCCGGTGTGTCCTATCGTAAGAACCCTACAACGCCAGTGGCTATATTTCTTGGCAAAGGTGTAATTTAAGAGAATAAACCAGGGTGACAGAAATATTCCATTTCTTAGAAGGCAGATAGCTCTTTTTCAAGCCACTCTGCAGGCTTTGTAGTCTTGATGGTGGGTCACTTGCAAAGCTAGCAGCATTTGTAAAGCCATTTGATTCAGCTGAAATGCAAGAAGACCTGCTTCCTGTAATATTTTGTGAGGTGCATTTGTACATTGTCTAAATGCTAATTTCCAGAGTTACCTGTGCTGGGGTTAATAGGTGACTGGGGGCAGAATGGGCATGTGCTAGTTTGCTTTATGGTAACATAATGTCCCCTGGACCAGGGGTTTTTCTACAATTGATATGGATGCTAAAACAATTAGGCAACTCTCCTGTAGGCAAAACACCATGCTCTCTGTCACAAAGGCAATGATGCAGATTGCAGTCTGTGGACTGGGATGCTCCAGTCCTGTGTGGGGATGTTGGTGGGTCTCTGCACTGACACACGAGTCTGTGGTAGTGGATCCCAGCAGAGACTTGGGGACAACATTTGAGAAGTGCCATTTATCAAATATTGCCAACTCTAAGCGTTCAAAAATCTTTATTCAGGTCCCAAAACATAATAAAACTGGCTTGAAAATATGAGATTTTAAAAGTGAAAAAACAAAACTTTGGGTTAGTAAAGAGCTATAATCACATGCTCTGATTCTTTAGCTGCACACATGTGGGACAGCAACAGGAGCGGGATCTAAATTCCTTGACCCTACAGGTGAGCACCTAAAACACAGGGAGAACAATAGTAGCAGTTATGCTGTCACATGGTTACTCGGCACACAGCCATTAGGATGGTTCTTGTAATTCTCCCTCCACCTCGCAGCTCCCTTGTGAAGTAGAGGTGTGTTGTTATCCTGATTTTAACAGGAATGCAGAGAGATGAAGTGACTTGCCAAGATCACAGAGGGAGTCTGTGACTGAGCTGGGAAGGGAATCCAGGTCTCCGAATCCCAGTTTAGTGCCTGATCAGCCAGACCATCCTGCCCAACCCTGAAACCAGTGTCAACACTATTCACTTCAACAGGTCCAGAATTTGGCCTTTAGTGCAGTGAATGGGCTCTTAAAAGCTTTTCTCTCTCATTCTAGCACACTGCTTTTCACCTCTGGTTCCCAGCTCCAGAACTATCAAGCCCAGGGCTCAGAGGAGCTGCAAAGCCTGTTTGTATGAGCTGGACTGTAGTTTTGTAAAAAAGGGCCTGATTTTTTTTTTCAGCACTGATTTCAGTGCGGTCAGGACTTCACCTGTATGTTCATATATTGAAAACTAAGTCATTTAAAATTAAATTAAATTAAAAAAACTGCTGGATGTCCAGTCTGACATATCTGCCAACAGAGAACAACAGCAATTGCTGTAATAGTTGATAACATTGAACGTGGCACATTGCCACAGACAATCACTATCAATTAAATTCCACTTACTTGCCTTTAAAGCTATTGTACACTTCCCCACCTAATAAATCACCCAGTCAAAGTTATTGTTGAACTACACATCAGTCTACAATATCCCATATGCCAAACTGGGCAAGTTATTTATTACCCAGCCATAGACAATAATGAATAGACCCTGATTTTATAAAGAGCAAAACAAACCCAGCCCTCACCCTGGAAGGATCATGCCACATTACTAAATTGTGTAATTAATCACGTCAATTGCAGAGCCACACAGAGTTTTTTCAGTTTGTGAAATTTCAGTTATGGAGGGGTATTTTTTTATGATCAAACCTACACAGCTGCAATTTCTTAGCAGCAAATGGGAGACAAATTGTGTGAGGGTTCAGTTGAGTGAACGGGTCTCTTTATCATATGGAACAAAATGTAATGGGATTCTGTTTGAACTCTTATAACCTACTGCCTACAGAGGATGCTACTAAATTGTATTGCTGAACTAGAGGCTGAAAGCTAACCAACATAAATGAATAAATAAAGGTCTATTAGCAATGAATTCAGATTTAGGGGTGTTTCTGGACAAGTAAAGTTGAGGCACTTACTGATAGGAAGGATGGTTTTGTGGTCAAGGTACCAAATTGAGACGCAGGGACATCATAAACTTTTTGGATGATGTTTGAACAAACCACTTTATCTCTCTGAGTTTCAGTTCTTTGTGTGTAAAATGAGGACAATACTTCCTATCTTGTCTAATTAGATTGGAAGCTCCGTGGGACAGAGACTGCCTATTACTAAGTGTATGTACATCACCTAGTGCAGTCTCAGATGCGATCCCTATGTGTACTGTAATACAAATTAAGAATAGTGATATACTGTCATAAATTTCTGATGCTTTGTTACTCCACAAAGTTCAAATGCTGAGACTTCTTAAGATTAACCTCAATAGATTATTAGACATTATTAGTCTGTGTGTCTGTTTAGTAAATTCCACTTTCACAAATTTAATACAAATCAGCCCCAAACGAAGCGGCTAGATATGTGGTAGTGATGCCCCCAAATGAGCCATCGTCATAAAGTTTCCAGCAAATAGGCAGAAAGGGTTGCAAGACAGCGTCATTTCCCCATCTCTGTTGTTGAAATGAATTTGATCAGCCACTTAGAGCAAGATTTCCTTTAAATCCTGGCCCCATCCTATGGAGCATTGTGCAGATAAAAACTATGGGAGCTGACATGGAGATTTGAAGATGACTAAATGTAGTGTTTGTTTATTTTTTTAATTAAGAAACATGTGAACTGGATCAAATCATCAAATGAAAGGATAAGAGAACAAAGAAAACGGACTGCCTGCTCTTCTCCATTCCTATTGGCACCCATTAGAATTCCCTTTTCTCATATATCTGATCCATATAACTAACTGCACAGCCTAGAACTGTATAGTCTGCTCATGTTACACACAAGATATGAGTCTCAAGCACTGCTCTAGACATAAGGAGTGAACTTGAATGACTGAAGCACAAATTAAATACAAAGCCTGCGTCTAATGACAACCAACTGTAATGCTTGCAAAAGGCTTTCTTGCCTCTTCAGGGACATCTGCCTAACAGCTGAATGAATAACGTGCAGCAGTTTCCACACCAGGAAGGAGAAAATGGAACATGCAAGTTGACAGAGAATCTTCATAAATCTCTGTATATTTGCATGTGGCTTTAAAGCTGCTTACAGTACATTTCGGAGTCTTGGCATTTGCTGCAGCTTGGGATGAGTGGGGATGCTTTCTGGATAATTGCAGCAGGGTTTTCAAAAGTAGCAGCTGCATGATCTTGCAATAGGGCAGGAGACTGCAAGCCTGAAAACATGGGAGCTATTTCCAGTGGCTGCCTGTGTCACTCAACCTTTCTGTGTCACACTTTCCTCATCTAAAAACTAGGCATAACACTTGTATTCCATGGGAGGCACAGGGCTCATTCCTGAGTATGGCTTTCTTTCTTTCTCCCCCAGCTAATGTAAGGAAGGAACAAGGCCAACTGCTTTAAACATGAGGGAGCGCTAAACAAAGTTGTGTTCGAGCCTTGTAAGCTCGGGGCTCCTCACTGCTGAGGGACTTTTCACGCATGTCTTGTATAGCAGTAATTCTGGGGACAAGACAATATCATAAGGGATGCTGTTTGGCTTGTATATGTGACGCTATTGTAGGAAGTGTTGCTTTTGGGAATAGGCCGTCTGGAAACAGCACTTCCAATGCTACATACACTTCCCAAGCCTTCCCCAAGGTCCCTTGTTCTAACGCCAGCTGACCACACAAAGCACTTGTGCACCACTCGGATTGAAATGAGAGAACTGTGTGTGTGTGTGTGTGTGGCAGGGGTGGGGGGAGGCAATCAGGCTTTTAAGATATTTCTAGTGAGCACCCTAGAAGGCTGGTAATGAGCTACAGCACCTTTCAGCTGTAGTTTTCCCCACTGCTTGGTTGCATATTCACATGTGGCCCTATCAAAAGTCATTACCCTCTGACAGATGTTGAGCAGTCCTTGTGCAATCAGTTTGTTGGTCTCTGATTAAGCTACACATTATGTCAAAATGAATAAAGGAGACACCATATGTGCACTAGTAGCACCCTCTGCTGACAAGAAACTGTCTACGCATTATGCAGCTACTGCCCAGTTGAAACTTTTTCAAGACAAAAAACGGTGTGGTATGCAGACTTGTAGTGAGATCGGTCCCAGGATATTCAAGGGAAAAGGTTGGTGAGATATTATCTTTTATTGGACCAACTTCTATAGGTGAGAGAGAAAAGCTTTCAAACTATCCGGAGTTATCTCACCTACCTTATCTTTCTGAATTAAGATAATAGTAGTTAGAGCAGTGTTCCGCAAACTTTATAACTGACACCCTGTTACCCCTTGGTGCCCTCTTTGGGAATTGGGGCCGAGGCCCAGTCTGGGGTCCAGAGCATAGGCAGAAGCAGAACCGTGGCCAGGATATGGTTGGGCCCGGGGACCGAGGCTGGGGTCCTGGCCAGGCCACGGTCAGGTGTGGAGCTGGGCCCAGGAGCTGAGGCTGGAGGCAGAGCTATTTACATGAAACTGACTCCATGTAATGACCCATTGTCCAGCCCAGGAAAAGACAAGGGCTAATAAACTAATGGGATGACATGGAGATATCAAGTCAGAAGAGAATTTTTTCCACTGTGGGTAACAATGCCAGGTGAGAAAGGGAAAAAAGAAAAATCCTATTAAAAAAAGAGGCTTGACACTGAGTTTTTCATCCAGAAACCTGAGGGATAACCTCTAGGGTGGCAAGCTGTCTGGGAACACCAGATCCTCCCTATAGTTAAAGGATACGCTGGGAAACTGTTCAAAGGCAGTAGATAAGGTTCCTTTTCTAATACAAGTTATCTGATATATAATTGTGGAGCCTGAGTTTTTATCTTTATTTTCTGTGTAACTTGTCTGTTTCCTTTCCCTTGCTATTCCAGATTGGAATCTGTGGTGTTTCTATTAAATCTGCTTTTATTTTTATCCCAAGCAGGTGTCCGGTGTGCAGACTGTGGGGAGGGTGGATGCCAACATGAACTGACAACGGGGGAGCTTGTGCCATATCGTTGAGGGTGATGAACCAGAGGGGAACGGTCCGGGGGGTCTGGTACTTCAGAAGTAGGGGAGGACGGACGTGGGGAGGCATGGGACTGGAGGAGCTGTTGATGTCACCCTGCCAGGATCATGAGGCTACTGCCAGCTGCGGTGAGACTTTAGGCTTTCGGGCAGGGTACTGGTGCCCCGGATCTGAACCCGCAGCCGCCCACCACCAAGCCCCCCGCCGACATTACAAGGCCGGCGCCGGTCCCCAGCACGGGCGTCGCAATAACCCGTAGCCAGGGGCAGGGCAGGGGGTGGCTTAGGATGGTCTGGCTGGGAGAGGCACACCCTGAGCGCCCCGGGGAGCCGCGCGGGACGGCCCCGGGCACGTATCCTCCTGCCAGGGCGCGAGCCGTGGGTTTTGCCGGAGTCTCAGGGCCATGGGTTCCGGAGGGGTAGCTGTGTCCGTCTGCATGCAGCAAACCAGCCGCAGGCCGGGGGCGCCTTCAACGCTTGCAAACTGCCGCCCAGGCCGGCAGAAACGGGTTCCAGGGCCCGGACGCGCCGGGTTTTGGGGTTGGTTTAATGATAATGAGGGTCTCTGTTAAGGAGGGGGGTCGGGCAAAGGGGGGCAAGGAGGGGCGCCCCATGGGGCAGGGACAAACTGGGGGGGCTGCCCCACGGGATGGGCTATGGGGGGCTGCCCCCCCCGAGCCCCTAGGCCCGCCCAATCTCCTGCTCCCCTTTGCACCTCCGCATAGCAGCCCCCTTGTGCCCCCGTCTCCCCCCTCAACTCCCTGCCCCCCCCCCGGCGCCTGTCACCGTCACCCCTCCCTCACCCCCACCCAAGAGCCTGGAATGGTTTCTTCCAACCCCCCCCAACACACAATGTTTCCTCCCGCGCGCACGCGAGCCCGGCTGATCCAATTGTTTCCCAGGGAGCCTCACGGGACGGGATTTGGTGGCTTCTCGCGAGAGCGCGCGGCCCCCAGCCTGCCCCGCTTTCGAAGATGGCGGCTGCCGGCGTTGCCTCGGGGGCTCCGGCCGAGCCCCGGATCCGCACGCGGGACGTGTTGATCCGCGGGGGCCCGGCCGACTTCGGGTCGCTGCTGCTGTCGGCCCCGGTGCTGGCGGGGCTGGAGGCCGCCGGCTTCCTGCGGCCCTCCCCGGTACAGGTCAAGGCCATCCCGCTGGGGCGCTGCGGCCTCGGTGAGGGGCGCTCGGGGCGGATGGCGCTGACGGGGGTGGTTTGAGGGGGGCTGTGCTGGGGTTGGAGTGGCTGAGCCGGGTGGTGTCGGTGGGGGTTGGGGGCTGTGTTGGTGGGGCTGTTGGGGCTGGTGTTTGTCCCCCACAGGGCAGGCGAGCCTGGTCGGGACTTGGCCTCTGTCCGTGTGCGGGGAGCCCTCAGGACTGGAGCCAAGTCCCTAACGACAGCGCCGCGGCTTTCCCATGGCGATGCTGCAGTCTGGACGCTGCCTGACCTGTGCCCTTCTTCAAATCCTTTCAGATCTCATTGTGCAGGCGAAATCTGGCACCGGCAAAACCTGCGTGTTCGCCACCATCGCCCTCGATTCCCTCGTGCTGGAAAACCCGGCAACCCAGGTGAGAGCCCTGAGCCGAAGACGTGGCAGTTAGTTGGTTTGTTGTGGACTGGGGCCGTGTGCAGGCCCTTCTCCAAGACATTTCAACATCCAGAGAAACCATCACCCAGACCCCAAGTTTTACCCTGAGCGCCATATGCAAGGACAGGATGTTGGTGAATTTAGGCGGTGCTGTGTGGTTCCCTACATGCTGAATGAAGCTCATTGTATATTTCACCATTAAATCTCAGTGCCTTGATATCAAAGGCACCTAGCAAGAATGCAGTGCTGCAGAGCTGTTGATTTATTTTGTGATCTGTGTTACTAGTAGATGGCTTGATAGGTTATAATGAAGTAAAGTTGGGAGGGCCATAAGGAAAACATCCACCTGATCCTTGTTTGTCGTTTTTAGGATTTACAAGCACAAAAGAGCATCTTGCTGGCTTGACAATCTTAGTGATAGATTATTATGCACTGTGATGATCTGTGCCACCTGTACCAACCTATCAGTATGCCTCAAGCCTAGTTTATAGGGAGACATTTTATAGGGGCCAAGGGAATTCAGTCTCAATTTATTGATAGGGTGAGGGGACCTGTCTAGCAAGAACTGGACTTGACTCCCAACAGGTGTTACACAAGGTATGAAACAAACTTTGTCACTGGCAGCCTAAGCTGTAATTATAGCGTGATCTAGAGGTGAAAGACTGCATCCAATCCAGTGAGCCATCTCCATTCCTTCAAAACTGAATTATTTATTATTTCAGATCCTGGTCTTAGCGCCTACAAGAGAAATTGCAGTGCAGATTCATGCTGTTATCACAACTATTGGAATCAAAATGGAAGGCTTGGAATGTCATGTCTTCATTGGAGGGACCCCTTTGAACCAAGACAAAATGAGACTAAAAAAGTGTCACATAGCTGTAGGCTCCCCAGGTAAGAGCACACTTCATTCATTGTGGTTTAGTCACAATCCAGTGACACAGTTTTCAACTGTACAGTAATTGGTACCTAAATATGTTCTTGATTCTTGTCTCATAGTCAGAGGGAACAGTTTCAAAGCCTGAAGGTAAAGAAAATTAGACCAGAGAAGTATTTTCAGGGAGAGATTATTTTAAATATGCTTTTTAGAAAAGGTTTATTAAATAAGTGGGTTAGCTAGCAAGTCTTTGGTTTGCAAAAGATGGAGTGTCTTGATTCAGGTAGATTTTTTTCCTTAAATATTTGTGGAGCTCAGGTATCTCTCTTATCATGTAGGTCGAATAAAGCAACTCATAGAATTGGATTGTCTGAATACAGCCAGCATCCGCCTTTTCATTCTTGATGAAGCTGACAAGCTTCTGGAAGAAGGCAGCTTCCAGGAGCAAGTCAAGTAAGGAAAATACTAGCGTTTCTCTCATACACCTAGTAGTAATTTAACATGCAGAATCTTTCAGCTCTAAAACAAGCATTATGTGAAACATTCACTTTCAATGTCTGTCTTTATCTTAGCTGGATTTATTCTTCTCTGCCAGCCAATAAACAGATGCTGGCTGTTTCTGCCACCTACCCTGAATCATTGGCTAATGCTTTGACCAGGTACATGAGAGACCCTACTTTTGTGAGGTTGAACTCCACTGACCCAAGCCTTATTGGTATGTATAAGGTGCACATCTGTAACTTTCGTGTTTTTAGACAAATAAAATCTGAATTTACTTAACATTCAGTTAGGAGTATAATTAATAAAAACAAAACATTTAAAATTTGTTTATCACTTTTATTTATAGATTACTTGGTTTGTTAAAACAAGCGCTTATACTCAAACTTTTCTTAGTTAAAGTATCTATGATAAGAGTGTGGTTATTTCTTTCCCTGTTGAGAGTTATCTTTTTTCCATAGCTTCAAGAAAAGATTCTAAACTTTAAAGACAAATAGCCTTCCAGATTCCACTTCAGCATATGTGGCCATTTCCCAGTTTTTTTGGAAGTCATTATTTCTAGCTACAACTACGTATTTGAATCAGTGTTTTTAATACCAATTCATTGCTAGTTTTGTGTCATTATTTTGGTATTGTTAACCTATTATGCTTTGATTTCTTGCACAGGGCTGAAGCAATATTACAAAATTGTGAATTCTCATTCACTTCCTCATAAGACTTTTGAGGAGAAGGCGCAGCACTTGCATGACCTCTTCAGCAAGATTCCATTTAATCAGGCCTTGGTTTTCTCAAATCTGCATAGCAGGTAAAGAATTTCTTAAAACTAAGAGTATGTGTTTGCAGATCCCTGTGAACAGTGGACATAATATATTCCAGTTTTATAGCTCCTTTCGTAAAGAACCCAAAGTACTACATTAACTGCATGCAAACTTCAACTCCGAAATACTGCTATTTCTGAAATGGAGTGCTGCAGGTTGGTCATGTGGTACACAGTACTAAGTGTGTATGTGGGGAGAATTATGACATCAGGGCAATTTCTATGTTTACCAGAGTGCTGTGGGAACTAGTGTTAGTGTATGCTTGATTTTTGAAGTCTATGCTGAAAGATCCACTAGTTGCAATATAGCTAGATGTCATTGCATCTTATGTAACACGATGAACAGCTGAGGAAATCCTGCTGGAATTTTAATCTTTGGCTGTAAAGGGATCAAAGTTCAAATATGATGTTTAGGCTGCTAAACCATCTTCAGTCTGTCATCTTGAAGAAATTGTGGAAATACATAATTTTATTTACCGCCTTTATGTATATGTTGTATTAGGGCTCAACACCTGGCTGAAGTACTGACATCCAAAGGTTTTCCTGCTGAGTGCATTTCAGGCAAGTACATTTGGAACTTACTGCTTTTGTTAATTGGAATTCTGTATGAAACTGACGTAAAATCACAGCAGAAAGGTAGCCCGTTGGAGTATTCAGGACATAAGCAGGGATTTGGGGGAAGTTACATGGATAATTTATAGATAACATTTGACTGTTCATCTTTCTTGCAGGTTCATTGAGAATCTTTAAATATTAGGTTAACTTTTGTTTCCTATTGGTTGGATGGTTCAGTTAGTTGATTTTGTTTTCCAGCCGTGCTAGGGAATCCCATTTATGCTTTGGAGTACTGTAACAGGTTGGAGTATTTGGAAGGAAAGTCTTATTGTGTTTGCAGTTTTAAGCAGTGTGTCTGGAACATCTTGATTCATTTGGGCACTGATTAAGAATATCTCACAATTAGAAGCGAATAAAACAAAGCTCAGCACTATTATATTAAAACCATCCTTTTTTATTAAGTTTGTAATTAACACTAGTCCCTTTTCCTGTAGTCTCCCTTTGCTGTAAGAATATTTGCATCTTTATAGTAGCCAGTAAATCAACCTTATCTGCATTCCATATTACCCAAGTTATCGAGAAACATAAGGAATAATTTCTTTTTAAAAAAGGGTTAATTTTGTATACCACTTGGTTAATCATGTTTTCAAATTGGTCTCCATTCCAGCCACCCCTCATTTCCTGGGGTAGATAAACCAGGCCTTAGAATTAGTGCCTGAAGGATGGATGCCCCTTCACTAGGTTTCAGGGATAGAATTTACTGAGCCATGTTTTCCTTGGGTTTGAGCAGCACAAGGCTAAATAACCTAAATACTCTTTCAGTTTCTAAATGTTCATTTTTGTTTCTTCAGGTGGTATGAATCAGAACCAGCGTCTTGATGCTATGGCTAAATTGAAGCAGTTCCATTGTAGAGTCCTGATTTCCACAGACTTAGTGAGTTTTTTGTTGTTAATTAGTAGTTCTCTGGAATATAAATTCAAGTACTGTAGACCTGACTTAGATCTGACTTAGTAGTGTTGACAGAGCATCATTCTGAAAATAGCAACATTCTGTCTCTGGGGAGCATACAAATTGCTATCCAACTTTCATCTTCAGAAAAGAAAACCAATTTTCGAAGTATTTAAAACATAGAAAGTTTAGACACTATTTCATTTTAATTATCTTTATTATAGTTAGGCTCTGGGAAGCCATGTGAATTTCAGTGACTTTTTTTTTTTTTTTTTTTTTTGGTGTGGTGGTGGTGGTATGGGGGAACCGAGGTTACCTTTCTCCTTAGTGTGATACCAACACAGCACCTTTTTCACACTTTAAGGAGAGCAGCAACAATATATTTTTGTCTGCGGCACATAAGCATTGGCTATCGTACAATTTTTTTCTTTACACTTAACTATGAAAAGTTGGGGCAGGGTTATTCCTCCCTGCTGTATTCAGTTGAACGCTTGAAGTTCTACCATCTAAAAATATTACTGTCCTGTATGTTCCTCCTAAGCTGGGAGCATATGTGCTCTTTTGGTACCCAGACATCTGCTTATTCTTCCTGCACAGCAATACAAATGATCTTCAAGTTGCACATCTCAATTTAGAGTGCTTATAGACTCATTTCTAGCTAACATAAGCAAGCCAGGAAATTGTAGCTTTCACATACAGTGTATTGTAATACGGGAATTTGCAGATGGGACTCCTGAATTGATTGGTGAACTGAAATCCCTTAAGCTACTCGTCACCATTACATCTGGGTTTTTTTCCCTCTCCCTCAAGACTTCTCGTGGAATTGATGCTGAAAAGGTGAATCTGGTCATCAACCTGGATGTGCCTTTGGACTGGGAAACATACATGCATCGGATTGGCAGAGCTGGACGCTTCGGTAAGACGTTCTTGTGGGGTTGTGCAGCTGGAAGTGGTGCATCTGTGGAACCGTCTGGCTAATTCTTCCCTCACTCCCTGTACTGTAGGAACGTTAGGCCTAGCTGTGACATACTGTTGCCGTGGGGAGGAAGAGAATTTGATGATGAAAATTGCACAGAAATGTAATCTTAATCTCCTTCCTTTACCAGGTATGAATTGTCTCTTGAATGTTTCTACATTATATTCTCTTGGTTTTTTAGGTTTTAATCTGCCAGTTGAATTCACAAGTAGTCATGATGAACTGTGATTTAATATACAGATGCTATGCAGAGTCTAATAGCTGTATATATGTCTTGTAGCATGTTGGTACTGTACATAAATTGCTCTTAGGTATGTGGCCTGTACCTTTATTTTAGATCATTGCAATTATACAAAACAATACAAAATGAAAACTTAGTGTACACTTAGGTATAGATTTTCATAAGAAGGCAGTGGGAACTACAGAATAGAGTGTTGAGCTCTTGCGGTCTCTTTGGGTACAATACTGGAGAAGGGGAGAAAGGAATTGGGAAATCTCAATGGATTTACCGTCATCACTGTTCCCCACCAACACAATTTACCTGTTAGTAATGCCTTGCATTGCCTTTCCATACCCTGCTTTAACATTGGTATATATATTTTAAAACTGATCTTTTTAATTAGGATGTATGCTATAGTAGAGAGAGAACACTATATTATGTTTGACATGGTTAGCCATAAATACAGCCTCCAAAAAGCTGAGCTATTTTTCTTCTCTAAGGTTACCCCTGGAACAATAGGCATAGTTTACCATGAATAACTATGAAAAGAAGGATGGAGTTCTAACAGAGAACTGCATCTGTTTTGTTTTGTTTTAAAATCCAACCAATCAAACAAATAAAAACTTCCCCCAGAAATACTGGTAATTTTTTTTAGAAAGAAGAGCAAATTGACAAGTGTCACTTTAAAATCCATTATGATTTGGAATTTTGTTATATAGCATGCAAAACAAACTTGTTTCCTTGGGCTCAAGATCAAGAATAGCTGCTTTTCTTTCTTTGTGCAGAACCTGTACCCCCTGGATTGATGAAACAATTTGCAGACTGGGATGTAGAGGTCACAGCTCTTACCCATGCAGATGCTTCAGTGAGTGCTCATAGCTTGCCCCATAAAAGACCTGAAGAGTCAGTGCAGCATACAACCGTAAATAGCTGTGCTCAGATACCGCAGTGTGATCGTATTGTTGTAGGTGAAAATTATTCCATGTCTAAGCCAAGAAGGGTTTCCAAGCAAAAGCATACATTAAAAGGCTGCTCAGATCAAGTAAATGCAGAAAAAACTAGCAAGAGTCCAAAGACATTCAACTGCACTACACATCAGAGAAATCAAATGGCAACAGCCTGCAAAACCCCTGAACAAAATGTTGATCAGCATCTGGACAAGGAAACCTTAAAAAATACACTTCCCAAAATTCCTTGCTTGTCGTCATTTAAGAACCAACAGTCGGCCAGTCCGTGGAGCTTTGCGGAGTTTGTTGAAGACTATGAATGCTTCATTAAAGAAGGGTTGGAGAGAAGGGTTGAAATCATAAGCAGCTACACAGGCCCTGGAGACGGGTTCCAGTACCCTAAAAATGGTGCTTTTGAGAGGAAAGGGATGGACGAGACCATACACTCAGTAGCAGACAGTTTCTCATTTGGGGACACTGATAGTCATAGCAACTCCTACAGTTCCAGGGATTCCTCTCCTAGCAGGGAAAACAAGTCATACTTTGCCTCTTCAGATACGCAAGAGAGAGAAAGTGATGTGCTCATTCTGGATCAGGCTCCTCTGAACAATTTACAAAGCGCGAGCTGCTCCTTGAGCCCAGAGGAGCACCAGCAGATGCCACAAATCCAAAAGCGCAGTCCGGTGAGAAAGAAGGTGGTGAAGCAAAATTCCAGACGATGTAAAAAAAGCCGCCACCAACAATCTCGCAGTCCTTCAAAGAAAGAAGCCCAGGATGACTGTTCATCCAGTCCGCAGGAGGGGAGCACTTCTGGCTTTCCCTATGAGGCTCAGAGTTACGAAGAATACTGGAAGTCCTATTACCGAGCATGGCAGAGTTGTTATGCTGCAGCGTCTCATTCTTACTATAGGAGATTTCATGGGCATTTTAACTGGATGACTGCTTATCATGTCAACTCTGTCTATCTTCAAGAGCTGATGAAGTGATTGGTGACAGGAGAGCACTTCTCTTGCAAAAGGACTGAAATTTACAAAGATCTATCATCTAAGCTTAAAAATTGACTTACAAAAATAAACAGGCATTGCCTGTTTTTAGACGGAAATAAAAATGTTTTTTTTTGTAAGTAAAATATTTCTAGATAAATGTTTTAGATGCATTCCACTGTGTTGGCACTAGTGCAACAACAAATACTTGCCAATAAATAGAAATGGCTTGTCTAGTACATCTGGATGTTCAGTTTCAATCTTTTAAGTGAACGAAAATGCAGAACCAGATTATAGACAACTTGGATGTAAGAAACCACATTTTAAAAAAACCCCTCAGCGAAGCATACTGTCATCTATAATTTTGTCTGCTATTCACTGTTTTGTGTTATTCCTTGAGTGAGGTTGCATTTGTCCTTAAAACCTACTGAAGTTATTATTCATGGGCAGCTGTCATCCCCGTTTTCATAGTGCCGCCTTAAACAGAGCAAAAAGAGTCTCTGCTATTTAAGAGTGGCAGATTGAAACCTGCTTATCTCAATTAATACATGTATTGCTAATTTAAATTGAATTAATTAAAACTGTATAAATAACACTTCCACAACTAGGTATGGTAGGCTATGTGATAGATGAGGTTTTAATTATATAAAAAAAATGCAACTGTCATAATTGGCTTGTCCCCCTGGGTGCTGCAGTATCAGACTTGCCACGCTTAAGGGAAAACTTTAATTAGAAATGAAATTACCTATTAGCCCTGAAACTAATTGGGATTCTTTGTTTAGGTCTTGCTGCTGTTTTGTGTCTGTCTTAACCTGGAAAAGCCGGGGTATTGGGCAGTTTAGGACATTGATAATGGATACAGAATCTTTCCACTCTAGCTTCTTAATTCAAATCTAGCCTCTGTTGAATGTTTGAACGCTTGTTCTGAGTCCTCTGTGAAGTGATTTGGGTCTCACGCCAGTTCCTAGTGCACAAGTGCTGCTTTCTCAACCATCCATAGTTGATCCGATTCTTGGCAGTCTCAGGGAGATGCTAGGATGTAGCCTAAACCCCATTTAGTGGTACGGTTGCTTCCTATCTATATATTTTTTGGGGGGAAACTTTCTGTTTCTATGCGTACAAAACTTGGATAGAAGACTTTAAATAGAAGGGTGCTCAGTTTCACCACCTTGCAGTTCATTTTGAGAAATGGTAAATTGGTCCTCACTCAATGTAATTAAATATAAATCCTTTGTTACTTTAAAAATAGTGTTGCTAATATTTAAAAATATGTATGTACTAGAAGACCCAGCATGCAAGTCCTGTGTTGTGTGTGGCTGTACGTCTGGTGCAATAATCACGCTGAATTGTACAGGCACACATTTCCAAGATATATCATATCTTACATTAATGTTAAACAATCACAAAATACCTGTGCCTTTGCTTGGTAGCAAAGCTCCATTCCTTACTATTTAAACAATCCAAAGCTCCTTAAAAGGCTTCAAAGAGCTCTTTCACAGTGCAGTGAAGTTCTTTTAAACATAAGATATAGCAGATCTCTGGACAAAGTGACTTGTAGAGAGGCATGCTCTCCACCAAGAATGCCCCCTGTTGGCTTTGGATAGTTCTATATAGCACATTTCTAACCTGTGCTCGTGAGCATGCCAGATTTTAGTAACTGAAATCTCTTATTTCAGCTTTGACTATTTGCTAATCCAAATATCTTTAGGATGTGCTAGGTAGCTAGACACATTTAGTATTACTAAATGGAGCCAGCTTGTCAAGGTTTGTGGTGCAAACTTAATTTTCTTTTCAGTCTGCAGTAAAAGTACAAAATAGATAATATAGCCCATGAAAATGGCACTTACTTGCCTCTTTACCATCAATTCAGGCTATATGCTTTCACTTTTTGTGAAAAGGAAAAACAATGGCATCTAGTGGGTGCTGGGGTTTATAGCAAGTGGGAAAAGGAATGAGCTTAACAATCTTGAGCTGTGACTTGCTCTGTGTTAAAATGGGGTTGTTTAATTAGTAGTTTTTAATTAGACTGTTTTTAGGAGAGAGACATTTTGACCTGGGATTTTGCTGTTAACTCTTAGAAGTTTTTGGGGTGAGATTTTATATTGATGGCTAAGATATTTTTCCCCCTATAGCATCAGGCTAAATCAATACTACAGGAAGACTGCAATTCTGAGTGCTTTCCTATTAGTTGAAAAGACTATGATGTGATTTTTGTTTCTAAAGGCAATAAATTCTGTTCCAGTTCCAATAAGCTGGAAAAGAGGATGCAGAGTTGGGCTGCGGCTTGTTTTGTCTGCATTACTGTTCCCTTGCAAAGGCTGCCTCAGCATGTCTCGCCATTTCATGTGTTCTTCAGTCCTACACCAGTCAACACTAAAAGGGTGGGTCTATTTTTGAACAGCATAAGTGCTTTTAAATAAAAGGGAACTTCATAAGCATTTCCTTCATATAGCTATTTCCCTGTGTCTTTGTCATATCTACTGGCTTTTACTGCTAAACTTCTTTTGTAAGTGCTACCCTCACATAGCTGAGAAAGCAAATTGGCTTATATTTTGTTTTGCCTAGTGATGTCTGACTTCAAGCGGCAGAATTTTAGTATGGGTAATGCTGTCAGAGGCACCAGGCACACTGAAGTTTCAAGTTTGCGTGGAGTTTGCAGTAGTGGCCATTAGGAAATTTCTTCTTTGACTTGTAATTTTAGGTCTTAAATCAGTGGGAGGGAGTTGTAATGAAATCCCACAATGCTGTTGGAACAGGATGTATTTTCAGGATATGTATAAATGCACTTGAACCAGATTTTTCTCTTGTAGAGGAGACATTTTGTAACCAGTATTTTTTTACTATGGCCCAGTCTACACTTACCTTTGCGATTCGGCAGCAGTCGACGGGAGATACGCAAGTGACATAAATCACTTGCGTATCTCCCGTCGACTTTGCAGCGTCTCCTCTGCGCAGCGTCCATGCTGCGCTGTGTGGAAGGGAACAGCGCTCCCTTCGACACAGCACTACGCCACTTACCGGGGTGGTTTTCCTGCGTCGCTTCCTGGATCGACTGAGCACGTCTATACAGAGCAATTGATGTGATGGTGGCGAATTTGCCGCCGCCAGTGTAGACCCAGCCTCTGAAACCTTTCTGCACCCTGATCAGTAATATACATCAATGGCTAGATTTGTTCATGTGCATCCTGTAGCCCCAGGGGTTCTCCGTTTTTTTCTGGGACCCCCTTTGAAAATATTTTAGGCTGACGACTCTCCTCAAAGTGACGACCCCCTGCCATGCCATGCCACCTTTATTTCTGCGCTGCTGCTGGTGGGGGGTTGCCTTTAGAGCACCCGGCCAGCAGCTGCCACTGCTCTCTGGCCACCCAGCTCTGAAGGCCTCTGGCTGTCAGCCATGCATGGGGCTGACAGTAGCAGCTATGACATGCCTGGGGCTGACACCTCATGACCCCCCCCATAATAACCTTGTGATCCCTTGAGGGGTCCTGCCCTGGAGTTAGGACTACAGCAGAGGGTCTCAATCTGCTTTTCCACTCTTTGCACCAGCTTCAGCCTTACAAGAGCACAAGCAACTATTGTACTTCTAGATTTTTTTGCTTGGTTGGTTTTTTTTTTGTTTTGTTTTTGTTTTGTGGGGTTCTGCTGTGCTTTTTGTTGTCTGTTTTTGGGATGCTGTATTTTCTTTGTATGGGTATGAGGGCAGACTGCATCTAACCTATGGTGAAATAAATTTCTCCATTTGAACCAGCAGCTTTTGTTTAGAAAGGAAGATTGAGAAATTCTGTGCACACAATACACTATTTCCCCCTAGTCCTTGGACAATTAAGTTGTTCACATGAATTAATTTGCTATTTTCATAGAGACTGGATATGCCACCTCTCATTTCCATTGAAAATTAAGCTGCAAACAAGCCCTTGCCCAAAACAAAAAATATACTTGGTCTTCTTTAAAATGACCTATTAGGCAAATTCTCACTGCTCTGATAAGGATGGGAAGAGCATGGGAATGGTATTGTGCTGTTGTGAGGCTGTATTTCTCTAAACTGATGCTTAGAGTGGAAAGATAGAAGAAAAACACTGGATGTGTGCACGCACAGAGGAGTGGTGTGTTTTTTTTGTTTTTTTAAGGGTTAAGGGCCTGAGCCAGTGCCCTCTGCAGTTAATGGAAAGAATCTGTTCGACCTCCATGGTGGTGGGTCAGGTCCGAAATAAGGGAGAGGAGTTTCTTGAAGAGTTCTGTGATTGAGAAGTTTCCTAGACTGAGAGAAAAGGAAGCTTGTCTGGGCTTTGTGATACTTGTAACATTCTGACAACGTTTATGGTAGCTTAGACAAATCTTGTACTGGTGAATGTGGAATATAATGGAATAAAGTCTGAGAAGCTGATGATGCTACAATGTAGTTGACCAGAGAACTTAAGCCTTCCCTACCATCAAAGGGGAGGAAGAAATTCACTGTAGCTTCTTATGTCATTAGCAGATGTCCTTATACCTCCATAATTGGGGAAGCCAAAGTACCATATGCTTGAGAGTTGGTATGAACAGGTGAAGATAACGACTTAACAGAAGCTTTCTGGTAAAGTGACCACTCTGAGTTGCACAACAAAGATGGTGTAGACAGTAAGGATAGCCGTGGAGCGTAGCATGGCCTAAAATCTTAGGAAGCGTCTTTCATTGGCAATGAAAAGAATCAAAAGCTTTTCACTGTTTATGGGGAAGTAACTGTACAGAAGACAGGGCAGAGGGCATGCTAACAGTATTTTTGGTGCCAGTGTTTCCCTTGCTGTTCCCTGAAATACTGGATTTCTTTTCATGAAGTCAAAGGAAATTCTGCAATAACCTTGGCTCATCCACCCCCTTCACCACCTCTCCTCCCAAAAACATGCATGGGAAGGTTTCCAACACATCTTGTTCCCTATTTAGATCCATTGCCATCCATTAGTAGAAAAATACATAGCCATTCCTTGTTGGTCTGTAAGGAACACTGATCCTTGAAAGAAAAAGAATGCAAACTGGGATAGGGAAAAGCACTTCAGACCTCCAGTTTTCTTATATGAAAATTTCATTTCAAAAGCTATTCCTATTAAAACAAACTTTCTGGTTCGATGAACTCTGGCAATACAAAAAAAGGACCTGTGTTTAAAGTGACATTATTATGTATCATAAATCCCTTAGTGGTAGTAGTAATAAAAAAGACAAAATGCCTTAAAATACTTGTTCTAAAAGAAATCTACAGCATGATCTTAGTATTTGTGGCATATACTCTGTTTAATCCAGATCGGATACATCAGGTACAGCAGTGGCACAAGACTCAATACTGTAAATGATATACAAGTTTCAACATATGCACTACAGTTCAAAAAGAAGACAACAGAAACTTAGAGTTCTTTAGAAGGGTGTTCTCAAATGAATCTACCTGCTGTTTTGTACAGTACATTTTGTCTCTGTCATTTGTGATGTTTGTAAGCAAAGCCCATTTATAGTACGAAAATAGAAAATAATAAGGGTGAGAGTTTCTTTTAACATAAAACTCTAAAGAAAACACCATTGCATTGGAATGTCTCACTGATTATCAAAAATATACCATCACACCTGTTTTGTAAAATATTTCATTGGTCCAAGGAGCCAGCTGGAACTCCGGTTACGGTTGCAACAGGAAGTGAGAAGAGTATTGTATGGTTATTTATCTCTCACCCAAACAGCTATATAACTTGCTATGACTAGTGCCAGTCTAAAACTTAAGGAGAAGAAACACACAACACGCACATACAAAAATAACAGACTATTGACTGAAAACAAGACTATAGCAGGAATTTTTCACAAATGTCTCTGTGTGGTGTGGTTGACTGATCAAGCTTAAATCTTTCTGGCACAGTCTTGTATACCAAATGTAAATAATAAATCTTTTCACTGTCATGGGAGAATCTCTAAAGCACTTTGCAAACATCTATTAGTTAAACTTCACAACACCTCTGTGAGACAGGACAGTATTCTCATCCCTATTTTACAGATGTGTAAACTGAGGCATAGAGAGGCAAAGTGACTTGTCTGAGGTCACACACTGATTTAGGAATAGCTAGGAATAGAACCCAGGCAGCCTGATCTAAATCCAATTCCAATCACTACACCACATTGCATCTCATTAGTAATTTTAAGGATCTAGATGGAAATCCTAATTAGGAAGTTTAACCATTTATGGCATCATTAATTGTTAAGCCAGTAACCTCAGTTATGAAGTCACATATTCAGTGCAATTCAAAATGTCAGAGAAAACAATGAAAAATAAGTTTGCCAAACAATTAAAAAATGTTGCCAGCTACAGACTGTTCCAGCGTGGAAGAACAATCACTAATTATCCCCAAATACAATTGTTGTGAAAAAAAATAGTTGCAAATATTTTTCAACCAATTTTAAACCTAGCACATAAGGCCTTTTATTCAAAAACACCACTGCTTGAACCATTGCATGCTGACTTGTAACTCCACCTTAATCCAACATTTACCCCCATTTTAATCTCTTTCTTACAGGGAACACTGCAAGCTATCAGTTAAATATGATTTTTAAGGTTCCCAACCAGCATTAGAATATGTGTAATAGACAACATGAATACAAATGGATTTACATCTAAAATACTTGAAAACACACCACCTCCTTCATTGAGCCAACAATATCTGAGCTCATAACACCCTCCTGCCCAGTTATGTAAATCAGAGCAATAAGAGCTAGTTCATAATGGTATGGTGGTATCAGCTATTTCAAGGAAAACCTGCAACCTTTAAATAGGTTTTGGCAGCTCTAAACACTATAAAAAAGAAAGTGCTTTCCCAATGTTTAAAATAGAAATGCAGTTTTCAGCGGGTGGACTGCTTCTGTTAAGAATTTAGAATTGCAAACTTATTTTCCAATTTACCTTTAAATTGCTAATTCTTTGGTACCCGAAAGCAGCCTCCTGCATAAGAACTTGCTGTCCAAAGACAAGACTCTATTTTTCAGATGTATGGACATGGCTGACATTCAAGGAGGGGAGGAGTTTATTAAGCAGATGTCAGGGGATGTAATCAGGAGCAGTGGAATGAAAAATAAGAAAGGAAAAACTATGGCTGAGACACAGATCTGTTAGGCTGGAATAATTTCTTAAGTGAAGTGGTCGGAGCCCCGTCTCTGGGGAGGTTTATAGCTCATCTGAGCAAAGCAGTGGGAAATATTTTGTAGGGAAGAATCCTGTGTTGGCAAGGGTGAACTAAATGGTCTCTTTGATCTCTTCAGTGACTGCAAAGTGCTTTCACAGCAAGGGGACAGCCAAAGGGTATCGTTGCACTGTGCAACCCAGGAAATTCCGTACACTAGTATTGACAGGTGCAGAGATATGCCTTGGGAAACACACATCAGTCCTGTTCAGATGAGCATTAAAATGGGGCTAATGCCTTCATTGTAAACGCTATGTCTGTGTTAAACTACGGAGAGGAACCCTTTTTTATTTTTTCCCCCTTATTTCTCGTCATAGGAATCTTTGCTGAGCCACTGGTTGCTGATGGCAGCACATGCTAAGGTAATGATAGAAACGTCACGCTACGTACTTTGGATTAAGCAGAAAAATAATTTCTCCTATGCAGAACACAGCAAAGGGCAGGGTTACCCTGGCGGCCTGAACCCAAACACTAGTGAGGTGAACACCAAGCACTGGTTCTCCTGTTTGTTTTTACATCCCTGGCAATAAGGGTGAATGTCCAAGAATTACTTTGATCGGTAACAATCACTGCGCACACAGTCCGTTCCGCCGATGGGTGTCATTACCTCCATTTTAGAGAGGGGGAAACGGAGGCACAGAAACGAAGTGACTTGTTTAAGACTCGATAGCAAGTCAGGGCAGAGCTAAGAATACAAGGCAAGGACCTGGCTCTTTATCACCCTGCGGCTAGTCATTTAAACCCATGCAAATTAAGTGCACAGTGGGACTAATACATTCCCAACCGGCATGATAGCATTTCAGCCTTACTTTGCCCAGGTGTCAATGATGGCACAAGGTGCAAGGCAGTGGAGAATCAGGCTCCACTTAGGCCTGAAGGTGTTCAATAGGGCAGGAGTAGGATGAGACGTAATGGGGCTAAATGAAACGAAAGAAAGATTTAAATTAAGTGTCAAGAAAAACTGCTAATGGTGAAATCTGTTAAACTACAGAATATCCTCCCCAAGGAAGTAGCAAAAAAGCCACAGCACTTGCGTGATTTAAAACAGGACTGGACAATGTACAAATGTAAAACTGGAGAATGTACAACAGGGAGCTCCCCAGCACTGGAGCAAAGGGCCATCAGTTTATGACATTACTAAATGTTTAGCTGTAGCCTTATCATTCCTAGAATGGGATAAGTTTCTAAGTAGGTAACAACAGCTATCTGAGTGCCCATGATACAGAGTAATAGGTTAGGAATGGTGGCAAGGTGGGTTGATAGTGCATAATTTGGAGTCACATAACATCACTATGTATTTTGAGAGATGCAAAAAGTCCCTTCCCTTTGCTGTATCACCCAGGGTTACACTTTGAGTGGTGCTGTAGATAGTGCTGTGTTAGTAAAGTTACTATTTCCTGTTGTCAGAAGGGAAGCTTGAAATGCCTCCAAGCTGTCTGTTAGACTGTAATCTCTTTGAGGCAGGGTCGGTGTCCACTTCCGTGTCAGGGCTGTGAGCCTGATTGAGACATTTGGGCACTACCATGATAATAATTAATAGTACATCATACTGTGGATGGTGTGTGATATGTTTGATTAAGATGTGCTGTTGCTAATGAGTTGCACCTGTATGAAGAGGTGGTCTGAGGAATGTGTAGCTTGACAATAAGCAATTATTTCCCACTTACTTTTCTGAATGGAAAAAGGTCATATATAAATGAAACTGTGTCAGATTCTTGTACTTCAAGACAATATTGTTACTAGAAAAGGTCTCAGGGAGAACAGTCAGTATTCACCATGGAATTAGTCCACAATCTTAAGTTTGGTAGTACCACACAGAGATACAGTTTTTGGTTGACTAAAAGTGTGTGACTTTTCCCAGATGAAGAGTAGCGCTGAAAAGTAAAGTGTTGTCTGTACCACACCATATCCAGTGTATTCCAAGCCCCAGTATCCCTCCCCCTGCTCAGTTGGAAACACACACTGTAGGTCCCGTGCTAAAGTTGCCAAACTAGTTTACGCACCATGTCAGTGCAACCCAGAAGCCATCAGGAAGCCAGTAGGAGCCACAGGACTGTGTTAAAAAGCCAAGCAGCTGCTCAGTCCATGCCAACTGGCTGGCTTCAGTTTTAATTGTATCAAGTATAGATCCAGATGCTACTTGGCTACTATTTACAATGGGTTGCATGTCCAATATTAGCAAAGATATATATATATATATATAAAAGCATGGGCATAGATTACAGGGTACATTCTATCATACTTAGGATGATCTGGTGTGGTTAAGTTGAGTGGTTTCACATTCTTTGCCATTTGTGTGTACAGATTTTAAAAAAGTTTTCCTACATTTATTTTATTTCTTTTCCTTTTAAAAATACAGAACTGGTTATCTAGTCACATTCTTTACAAGTAAGTGATAACAAAAATAGAAAGCAGAAATCCATGTGGGACTAACACTCTACTAAAGCCTGTCTTTTTTTTCTTTTTTCCACAAATATGTTTTTACAGACAATAATTAGCAGACAAACACACTGTTTGCAGTTGCACTGTGTTGACTTAAAGGCGGTTACAAAATCATCTAAATAAAGAATGCCATCCAGGGTGAAAGATTTATTTGTGAGGGTGTGTGTCGGTGTTGCACACGCATGTGCCAGTGTGTTTGGGCAATCAGTTTGCTACTGTGCACCAAATCAGGAAAATGTGCTCAGACCTTTGTGTGTCGTTTCGATGTGGTTCTCTTTCACACATACACACACACTGAGGAACGGAAATAGATTTCTGTGACAGCTGTCTTCTTTGTCTATATCTTTCTCTATAAAAGAAAAAAAAAGATGTGTAATTTTGGTTGATTAAAGATTCTGCTCCATGAAGAAAAAAAATCACAAAATCCATTGTTTTTTCACCTTTTTCAGTCATTTCCTCATGAATAAATATTATCCATTAAAAACCTTTAAAAAGGTGCTGAGAATACACAGTGTTATATTTCTGTTTCTTTATTGACTTTCTTGTTGCCATGACAGTTCTTTTTCTCTAGCATCTAGAAACACTTTTCTGCTTCATATCCTGGAACAAGGCTCTCCGTGTGTACATGCACACGCAGACCCTTTGTCCAACCCACCTCTTCCTCCCTCTCCTCATCTGTTCCCAGTCCATGGCATGAATGCGAGTTTGAAGAAAGCTGCCTCGTTAGGTCTCCATCGCTAATTCTATGACAAAATGTCAGGTTGGTCCATCCAGGCACAATTTGCAGCAAGAAAGGAACGTGAAGGTGTGGAGGGGGAGGGACGCTGGCATTCCAGCTGCTTCCTTCAAACACCACCTTCTTACAAGGCAGAGACCTTGACCACATTGCTGGCTGTGGTGGAAATGTTCGTCGAGTGACGGGGGCTGCCCGGGGGAGGCCTGCTTTCTCCTTCTGGGGTCAGTGCCGGTGGGGTGGGGATACTGATGATGGCTGTCGTGAGCTGGGCGGTTTTGCAGTTCGGTCTCAGCCCATCGTCTGATTTCATATTGAGACTGGAACGACTAGGAAACAAAATGGATTTTATTTATTTACAAGCAGCAGTAACAAAGACAACAAATGCAGCTGCTTCCCCATGGTGTCATATGCCTCAGAAGAAAGAGCACTGAAAACCAGTTGCAGCAGAAACCGGCGCATAATCTCCTCAGCTCCTCATTACCTCTGGGCAGCCTTAATTGCCCCCTGATGAACACCAAGCCTTGTTAACTGCCCCTTGTTTGGTGTGCAGCTTTGCCTGTGGACAGGTTATTTCTTCCTTTAAGACGTCTCACGATTTCTTGCACCTTCCTCTGCAAATATGGAGCTGGCCACTGCCAGACATGGTATACTGGCCCAGATGTTGCTATGGATTGGATCTAGTACGCCAATTCCTGTTAACACCAGGCCGGCTTAATTGCCCCTTGGGTTATTCAAATGCATCCCAGTGTTATTTTCCTTGAAGGAAATGGTGGTGCTTTTCGGGGACTCTAACCGCTGGGAAAAGGGACCTCCAAAGCACCCCCCAGCGGAGGGCCCAGTACTGTCTGCAGCTGTTTCACAGCACGGAGCAGGTGAGGCGTTTGCTAGCATAAACATCTCTCAGCGTGGCCTTTTGTTACCTTCAGGCAGCTAAATTAACCAATCTCTTCCATGCTGGGGCATGCACAGGCGCTGTATGTGTTCCGTGCATTGTGCAGTGCTTGTGTTACAAGTGACTCGTGCAGTGAGTTTGCGTCTCTCCCATCTCCGTGTAGTCGGCTGCGGCCTCTGAGAATGGGGCTCAACACTCGTCGGAGTAGTTCACAACCGAAAAAATACACTGAAGCTGAACAATCATAGCTGCTTCAGGGGCGGGATACACTCATGAACGGTGGTGCTGCTGCACCTGTGAGGCATGCTGGCATTGGCACGGGGGGAGGAGTGGCAAAGGGATGGCCTGCAAAAGAGAAACCCCTCCCAAACAGTCTGGAGGTGGGGATGAGCATCTCTGCTTTCAGCAGCAGCCGTGCCTATAGTGAATGGACATTAGGTGGCAGCTCAGAGGTGGACATAGCACAAGTCTGAGCTCACCCTCCCTCACTGCTAGAAGAATGCTCCTGCAGACAGCGGCAAAGAAACTAGTCACAGTGCTGCATTCTCGGTTGCTGTATTTCTGGGTAAGTGCACTGATGCCAGGTGAGAGGCTAGCCCCATATAATGTTTTCAACAGAACCAGGATATCTTAGTTTGTTTCCTTTGACAACTGTTGCACCTGATTCTGGTCTCATTACGGATGGAAATCTGCTGTAACACCATTGGACCTACGGGGGTTATGCTGGTGTAAATCTGGTGTAAGTGAGAGGAGAACCAGGTCCAAAGTTTTCTTGAACCCATCAGGGCTCCCTGACCACAGGCTCAAACTTCAGTGCAGGTTTATTTCTTCTTTCAAATCCTCCATCCCTTTATCTTTTCTATTTTCCCCCCAGCAGTCGTCTTGAGGGTCTGGCAGCTGGGAGCATTGCTGTTAGATCTGCATCAGTTGCATTCTATAATTAATTACCAAGGAGAAATGATAGGTCTGCTTTCTGTGCATCTGCATAGCTGCAGGAATCTGCTGTTCCCAGCCTAACAGGCTTGCTTTAAACACAGGGCCTGTCCTTTCAATATATAAAGGGCTCCCCTGTTGGAAAGTCACCACTGTTATCACAGGCTGACTCACCAAGTGGCTCTTTCCCGATGTCTCAAGTGTCTGGGTGAAGTGATATCTTTTATTGGGCCAACTTCTGTTGGTGAGAGAAAGAAGCTTTTAAGCCACCTCCAGCTCCTCTTCAATTCTGGGAAAGGGATGCCCTGTGTCACAGCTAAATCCAAGCGGGAGCAGATTATTTAGCATAAGCAGTCAGCACATATTGTAAGGGACCATTCAAGGTACACCTCTGAAGTTATAGGGGAAAAAAGGGGTGGGCATTTACAGATTGTTGGAATAAGCCAGCCAGTGTAGATAAACCATTAACCCCACCCCGGCTATGTCTACACTGCCACTTCTGTTGATATAATTTATATCGTTCAGGGTGTGAATAAGCTGCCCTCTGAGCGACATAAGTTACACCGACCTAAGTGTCACTATGTCAGCGAGAGATCTTCTCCTGCCAACATAGCTGCCACAGCTCATTGGATGGTCCCTGCGGGAGACCCCTCTTCTTGTCTGAGTGGGTAGAAACTGCACCAAACGCACCCCAAATGGACACCACCCTCAGCAGGTTTGCACGCAACAGTCAGCAGCAAGGGCCTGCTTACCATACCTTGTTGTAAGTGAGGGCTGCTCGCTGCACTGGATGTGTATTGTGCTGAGTTCCTGCATGCTCCGTAGGCGAGTGGCTGGCACATTGGAGTTGGGAAGATGAGTGGTCTTCTTGTTGCGGCGCGAGCAACAGGAGGTGCTCACACCCTGGTGACTTGACAAGGAGGGGCTGCGAGTGGAGGGGTAATTCTGCATTGAGCTATCCATGCAATTCTGCTCAAACAGCTGCTCATCTATGAACTCATGATTCTGGCAGGGAAAAGAACAACACTGTCATTCTCCCCAGTAGCCACCCAAAGGCTTTTCCTTTTCAAGACCACCTTTTGCTATTCTTGTGGGACAGGTCTGCCCTTCACATGTTTAAGACGCTTTCAGTCCCTGTGCCTGGAACCATTTGCAGTAGACAGCTCCCAGATTTAAAAATCCAAGCAACAACGGGGAAGGAGATGGCTTCATCCCATTACTCAATGCAGCCAAGAGAACGTGTTCACTCCCCCACAAGGATATGGGAGTAAAAGAAGCTGTGGCGTAGGCAGGGCAGCCTGTCCATACCAGCTGACTTACACATTCCACAACCATGTTAGTTTGGGCCTGATTTTTCCTTTCACTAACACACCTGTATCCCTGAAGTGACCTTTGTGAAGTCTACGGTGGTGCCTCACTGTTCTAAAACTGTGCAGAAAGGAGAATCAGGCTTATTGTCTTCAGGGATAAAGCTTTGACCTGTGCTATTTGTGTTCGGAGGACTCAGTGGTCATCAAGTTGGAAAATTTAGGTCTGGTGTGCTGGTGAAGCTGATCCCTGACGGTATGTCACACCTAGAGTTCCATTCGAAGCTGGGATGGTAGCTGAGTTACACATGGAAGTAAAAGTGTCAAGATGGAAGCTGTCAGGGGGAAGGCTGAGGGGGAGAGAAACGACGATAAAGGGAGCCTAGAACTGCAAAATTGGTTAGCGTGGAGCTTTACAGCTGCATGGAAAAATTTAGTGCCTTTTGCACCAATGAACAGGTGACAGTGTAGGGAAGAGCCAAAGTATGCACCTAGGCACATACCTAAACATTCACAGATGCCTAATATACAAGCTTAACCGTTTCTCTGTCAGAACTGGAAAGGATGGAGCAAGGAGGGAGGCAGGGGGATGAGGGAGAGGGAAGGCGAGGACTGTAGATAAGGCAAACATCAATTTTCATTGGAACAGATACCAAGTCTTACAGCACATGAAGGCATCAGCTAGCGAAAAAGAACCACATGCACAAACTCCCAGGAACAGGACCAGTAACAAGAAAGGACACAAGCACTGTGGATGAATCACAGAGATAGTAGAAAACAGATTGAATTAAAGAGGAAATACCTTGATGGTGGAAGTTCGTACAGATAACAGGGGATCATCCACAAGATAGGACAATCCCTACAGGACAACATGCCAACAAAAAATAAAAACATGATTGATTGTCCATTCCTGCATTCCTAAATTTAGTCCCAGCATTCCATCCATTCAGTCTCAGCATTCCATCTGGCCCCCCAGGTTTGAATGGGCAATTGGGCCTTTCCTTTACCAAACTCATTTGCTACATCAGATTAGTCTTGCTTTCTTTCAAGAAAGTATTCTGGAGCCCTGTATTTTAATTGTTTGTGTCTCTTTCTAAAAAAGGAGGCAGCACCAGGCAATTTACAGCTGCTGCTCATTTTTTATTTTATTTATTTATTGAGTGCCAGAAGCAGTGGATAAAACAAATCTTCAGCCACCGAATCAGAGCTTGCTCCTACTCGGATTGTATTGTTTGTTATTGGATATAGGGTTACACAAGCAATGGGGCTGAGTTTTGGTTGACCTTTGTGGAAATATAGAAGGAAGGTTTTGGCTGAAGGATGTGGATCAACCCAGGCAGCAGCCAGAGAGAGTAGGATATGCATCTGGGGTAGGGAACAGACCTGAAAAATGTTGTGTTAACATAGCAAAGAATCTTTTGTTATGACTGTTGGAAGCATCTCAGGGCCACTTTGTCTTCTCACACACCAGATTTGTAGGCCATTCACAGCCGTTAAATTGTAGGACTTCATTCTAGTGACAACTGCAGATACTGTGAAAATAAAGCATGTGCTTTTAAGGAAAGGTGAATTGCCCTTTGAAACGTGTTGGTAACCATGGCACATGGACCATTCCTCATTCCATTCCACCTGAAAGTTCGAAACATTGCAAAATGACTCTTCAGTGTTTAAGAATTCATACGCTGTGATTTGATGGTTTTGCATAATATCTTAATAGATTAAGTATGCGAAAGGAGTACAGGAATTTCAGCACAAAACCTGATTGAGCTGTTTTGACTAATGCAGTGAGAACCACAATCTAAACATACTGCATCTGACTCCTTGAATGACAATCTCTTTTTGGAAAACTTCGATGCTCCAGGTCAGCAGTGCTCAGACTTCAAGAATTGAACAGCCACTTACTGCTGAGTAGACTTGCAGAGAGCCAAAAAAAACCCCAAAGCTAAATACACCTGCCTTAAACCAAATCCTGAAATTGCTGTTGTGGCGTTTGCATCATGATTAGAGCTGATTAATTGACTAGTGTGAACAGTTTGTTCAACAATTCAGAGATTCTATGGCCAGAAGGGACAATTATGAGAATTTAGTCTGACCTTCTGTATAACACAGGCTTTAGTCCTTCCCCAGAATAATTCCTTTTGAACAAGAGCATCTCTTTAAAACGAAATAAATCCAATCTTAATTTAAAAATTGCCCGTGATGAAGAATCCAGCATGCCACTTGGTAAATTATTCCAGTTGCTAATTATCTTCTCTGTTTCCCCATTACCCAACAAATAATGTATTCAGAATTAACTGGTTTCATTAATCAAACAGCTCTATGCATTTTCTGAAGACAGAAAATTTTTTGTTTTTGCTGCCATTCGCCAAGTTATTCATTCGCCAATAGTTATTCATTCACCTCAGTGCTTTTGTGGCTCTCCTTGGTGCTATTCAGTGCAGTATCTTCTCTATATTCCTGCTTCTATCCCTGCACTGGCATCTCGGCCAAATTAAACTGGGGCCAATACAGAAAAATACAAGAGAAAATACAAGGGACTCTACTCCTGCCCTGCATTCTCCACTCTCTGCTGGAGTCCCTTTGACCCCAGTGTCTGTTGTCACTCATTTGGGGCCAGGCAGCTACAGCAACTTATCCCAAAAGTCGTCTTACTGAAGTCAGTGGGAGTCTTTATGGAGATAAGCGAGGCTGTCATCATCTGGCCTGAAGTTTGTCTAAGGTAGGCCCCAACCCTACAACAATTTACAGAGGTGCTTAACTTTATTCCCTGCCAGTCAGTGGAACTACTCGCAGGTGTGTGCAAGCCGTGGCCAGTACTATTTAAAGGTTAAGGGTCAGCACAGAATTCTAAACAATGAAAGAGTCAGATTGTGAACTATCTGTTTGTAACGTAACATACAGAGTCATTCGAAACAAAGGCAAGCTAAGACTTATACTAGAAAATGAAACCAACAGTCACTGGTATAGTGCATCGGCACTGGAACTCATGAGGAGTTTCAGGACCTGCAGGATTTAGTTGCTATAAGTATTTAACCAATGGTCTTCTTCCAATGTGTCTTTGAAAGCTAGTTGGTGTTACCCTGGTAGGAACCAAACTGAAATTGAGACTATGTGTGTGGGTCAGAAATCACAGGCATGTCTGATGGTGGATGCAGATAAAAAAAAGGGATAAATCTTACCAGGTTTTAACCCACTGGTGTCTTTCCAGAGTGGGCCATGATATATTATATAGATAATATGTCCCTTTACCACAAATCACCTTTGAATATAAAGCTGGAAATGAAATGTACACAAGATAAAGAGCTGTTTGGCATTTTTCCAGGACTTCTGCTTACATAACCGTTCAATACTTAAAAAAATAGTACTTCCTCCGGTCTCAGTCCAGCACCATGCATTGCATGAGCAAAACATCACTAAGTAGAATCCACTTGAGTGGCCTCTAGATGAACTATCTGCCCCTTTAACTGGGGCTCCTTTAACAGGAAAATCAGGCATGGTGTCACTAAATCACATTAAAAAGGCTCCTGTGCTTCTTTTAAATGGCCCACTTGTTGTTTCTCCAGCCTATGTGCGGAAGGGAATATGTGTGGCTTGGAATTTGCTGGCATCGGCTTCCCACTGTAGCCCTCTCCATGCCAGCAATCTTATCCATCATGGTAGTGTGCGTGAGCAACGGGTGCAGAGGAACCAGAGATAGATGCAGTTTAACTGCAAGGGTAGCCAAAGACAAACTGAGTTTAGCCCTAGTTCAGAAACCACAGTTAAAGCCTACTCCTGCAAGTCTGTCTCTTTGGTCATTGCTTGAATAAATGTACTTAAACTAGCTGACTCCCTGTTGCCCTGCATTCTGTATTGTCATTTGCACAAGCTGCAAAATGAGTGCAAGGAGGCAGTGAAATGCTATCCAATCAGAACGATAGTGAGTTGCACTGTGCACTGGTGTAAATGTCTGCACAAGGCAATCCAGCCCTTCGTTCTTTTACTCAGATGTACACTGTTAGCGTTTTGCACAATGCTTATTTGTTAAGCAATTCACAAAAAGAAAGTGAATCTCTTCCTGTGTGGTATATTCCAGGGAACTTCTGAGATTCAGGACCAATTACTTCAGTGACACATATGTTAATGCCCACTGGGGATGTGTGTTCATGAGTGCATGCATTGGGTTAGAGGTGCATACTGTACCTACATCCTTTCCAAAGGAAGCCTGGATCCAGGAGCAAAGGATTTAGTCAGATTTAGAAAAGGTCCTTTTGCTACTTACAGTTGTTTTTTCCAAGCAGTGCAGCAGGTGGTGATGTTGGCTTTCGATCAGTGAGGTGGATTTGCTGATGTGCTGCTCATCATCAGTAGATCCCTAAACAACCAGAGAAAGAAGAATGAGGCATGAAATCACAGGGCTAAAGAGAACAACCGTGTCATTTTTTACAAGGGAGGAGGTGGAGGAAAGGGGACAAACCCAGTGTTGCCAACTCTCGTGTTTGTATCACAAGCCGTGGGAGCTGGTGTTTTCCTTAAAGCCCCAGCTCTTGGATTCAGGTCAGAATCTCAACTTCCATTCTTAAAAAAGTCAGGAAAAAGAACCCACAAAAATCATGATTTTTGAGGCCCTGCTCCTGATTTTTGAAAGCTTGGAATGGCAATGCTACAATTTTCGAAGAGGCTCCGTCTAACCCCTAGTGCCTCCAAGAAGGGGATGATTTGCTTGTTAGCGAGGAGTACGTTAGTCACCTTTCAAGTGAAGAATGAACCGGTGTCCCTAAAGACAGGTTGCTGGGGTGTAATTCAGGAGTCGAGTGGTAAGTGGCTTTATGAGCCTGTCTCTTGGATTGGGAATGTCACAAAACGGACAATGGGTTGAGATGAAGCATTGAAGACAAGGTGCAGGAAAAACTAGTCCATCACCAGCTCTGTGGAGTGTTACTGAATATACTGGTAGGGCTAACGGCCAGGATGCCTGGGGTTCTATTCCCAGCTGAGGTGTCATCTCTCTCTGTGCCTTCAGTCTACTAAAATGGAACTGATTGTCATCTGCTCTCCAGTGGTAGGGTGAGGCCTGAGTGCCACTCCACTTTTAATGAAAGCTGAGGGCGTCTGGCACCTCAGAAGATTAAGCCCTTTGTTTGAAAAGCAGCTTGGATAACAGGCACTGGAGATGTGCAAATTATTATCATTAATAAATCATCGCTGTTAGTGAGAAGTGAAGCAGAGTCTACCGGGAACCATGTAGCATTGGGATGAGAGTTTTGGGCAGAGGGAATTAGCAGCAGGCCTTGGGGAGCAAAAGTGCCATCTGACGGGGTAGCATCTCTGATTCATTACGATTGTATTACCCTTTCTCATTTGTATTGGGGTAGTACCTTTGAGCCCCATCATGGATCAGGGCCCCCTGGTGCTAAATGCTGTACATAAATTGGCCCAGAGAGTTTACAATCTAAATCAGACAGCAGGGTGGGTTTCTTGAGATAAAATTCCTGGCATAGGCTTTAGAGTCAGCTCAGGCAGGGCTCCCAGGTGGGGAGGAATCATGCACAGCTGAAAAGTGTTAAGATCAGAACCTTTAAAAGAGGGCTGGCTGCTAGCAAGGGTAGGTCTTTAGAAAGGTTTTGTCGACAGGTTCATCAGCAGGGCTGATGTTTAGGAGCAGGTGAAAGATAAGGATTCAAGCCCCATAGAAGAAAAATGGCTTGAGCTGATGATTTAGTTGTAGTTAGTGTGTGTGTGTGTGTGTGTGTGTACATGTTCTTTTGACTTTACAAGAAAGCAGTGACCCTACGGAAAGGGCTTTTTGTTTAACCTGGGCTCCTTGATAAGTTTTGTCTCAGTGGCTGAGAGCCTGGCCTTCCAAATCATGATCAGGTAGCAGCAGGAATACTACCTGCAAATCACTCTGTTCTTAGTTTCCTCAAAGCCCTGTCGTGGTGAGGATTTTATGCTGCTGCTGCTGAATGGTCTTTAGAGAGAGGCAGCAGGTATAAGACAAACTGAAAGCCTGGTTGTGTGAAGAGGAGTGCCTGGTGTACTGCAAATAACTAACATCCGAATGTGAAAGCAGTACAGGGTATGCATAATAACACTCAGTGCTTTGACAAAGCTTATTGTCTTTAAAGGCAGACCACACTCTATTGCATCTCTTGCCTAGGAAGGACTCTACAGAGTGATCAGAGCCCCATTGTGCTAGGCACTATATAAACAACCACAGGGAGCTCACAGTCTAATCTTCTGTTGTTCTTATTCACAATTCAATCATCCAGCAGAAAGACATAAGATCGATTTAATTATATAAAAACAATAGTTACTTAAATTCACTATTTACATGATTTTACTGTCAGGTAGGGAAGGAAGATGTTTGAAGGCACTTTCAGTTGCTTGCTCAACATGGTAAATATCTACTTAAAGAAAATAAATCTGCTCTAACATTTCTCTGGAGCCCCATGAAAATGGGCAGAGATTAAACATACATGGTAGAGAGGCTTTCCAATAAGCACATTTTTGAGCACCGCAGTCAAGGTTTCTGTATTACGGCATGTAACTCCTTGAATCTGTTCTCTGAGTGTCCTATACAAACACATGTTTCTCAAAGTACTGCCTACATCATTTGCTCTTTGATTTGAAAATCAGATATGCCCCAGAAACAGAGAGAAAGGAGATAAGAAGCTGTTTGGCAAGTCTCTCTGCTGTTCCAAAACAAGGATTATTTTAGTTTTTTCCTTGCATAGTTGCAATTTTAAGAATACTTTGCTAAGCATTTTTTCTTTAAACTTCCTGACCCTGAAATCCACCCCAATTTCATGGCATTTTTTCTGTGATCATACTCATCTTTATGTATATTCAGTGGCTAAAATTTTCAAAGACAATTAGACACATTAAAATGGCAATTAAATGTTTGCAAGTGGTCCCCTTAAGCTCTTTAGATGTCTCAGCAGCAGATGCCTGGCAGAGAGACTACTCTGCAATGCCTGAATCTGAAGACAAAAGTTCACACATGCGCATTGCATGCCTGTTTTTGGCACATAAATGCAGCATCCAAAAGTTTAAGAAAGAAAATGGGCAGACTGGGATAGAAAGCAGAACACTGTAACATAGATGTCCACCAGCTGACTTCATCTAGAGCTGTTAATCATTCAAATCACTCGTGCCTAACTCAGTTGATTTCCAACATACCAGTGTGGCTCTTGTGATACACTGAGCATTTGGCTGCATCTGTGAAAGTGCCTGAAGCCACACCCAGGATTGTACTATGATGTCTAATTTGGCCTCTCTGAAAATCCGGCAAAGTGACTGATGCTAAAACAAAGGCGCCTCGGTGCATAATTAGGGCTAACTGACTGTAAAAACCATTTATAGACTGATATGGGGGCAGCTCTCCTAGGCAGGGAGGCAGTTCCTCTTTGTTCCTTGGGAAATTGTTGTGCTGGGACATTGCCAGAAGGTATTTTCAGGATTGAGCTAAAAATCGCAAAACGCTTTAGATTTTTCTTACTAATAGTGACTCAAGTGAACTAAAGCATCAGATCGTTCCTGCGCGCACCCTGCAGCGTTCACTAGATAAACCTCTCCTCATTGAGAAGGAATAGAAACTGAGAAGAGCTTTGCATCTGAATATCTCCTGTTGAGGACGCTTTATGTGATAAAGCAAGTGCAGAAGTATAAAGCTAAATCTCCCTTAAAAGAAGAAAGGAACAGAGCATTGCAACCAGTAGCTTTAAGTAACGTTAATCTCTCTGAGAAGCAGAGGTGCTTTGTAGCATAAAGATAGAAACAAACTGACCTGAAGGTTTGTTACACTGATCCAGGGTATCTGTGCAGAGCGATTTGCGTGCTTTTTCACAGAAATTAGTAAAGGTTGGATAGTCAGGACATCCATGTTAAAAAGCCATTTGGAACAGCAACATGAAAGAAGTCAGAAATTGGCAGAGAACCATACATGAGTCTTTTATGATGAGGGGGCAGGACCCATTTTTTCCAAGTCCTAGGGACTGCCAGGTTATTGACTTGTAGCAGTAGCTGTATTGGGGCAAATGATGGTTTTGTGGTTAAAGCATTGGTGTGGGTCATCTTCAAGTCTGGTGTCTCTCTCCTGTTTATGTCTGACTCCAAAGCTAATGAAAAGTGGAAATCTTTTAAATGGCACAGACAGACAACATGCTGCAAATAGCCTGCTGCAGGGATTGCTACAGATATTTTTACAGGGTGCCTTTTCCCGGCCTTGCACTGGTTCTGAATATGTTCCATGAGATAAATTTGCCAGATGCTGTAGAAATCTAAGGATGGAAACTCTACCATTGGCACCCTGACTAAAGGCAGACATCTGTCACTTCCTGCAGAATACCCAGCACTTTAGAAATCTGCAGGAAATCCGCCTAACACAGCCAGTGAAACATTGGTTTAACTGCAGGAAGAAAACAGATTGCCCAGACAGCAGCAGGTGCCAACTTGTTGGAATTCTACATATGATGTGCCTAAGAGGCATACAGAACAACAAAACGCTTAACATGAGTAAATCAGAGAGCAGCCAATAAGAAAGAGACACTGTCCTTGCTTCCATCCATCAAAATTGTACTGTATCAGTGTGGCAACCCCCTCTGCCCATGCCAACGGATCACTTAGGAAAGTGGCACTGATGATACCAGCTCAGGTCAGGCAGAGGTTTGTTCCCACTTATCAGGTGCCTGCACACCATGCTGGAGAGCAAATATAAATGGAATTTGAAAGCGAAGGGAACAAGGCTTCACTGGCTCTGGCAGAAGACGTAAGCTCCAGGGCAGAATACATTAAATGTTGGTAACAAATTCCCTCCTCACCCCTCTGCCCCACTGAGGGCAGACTTGAAACTTATAGAAACACAAATCATGAGATGGATGTTATCAGAAAAGATAGCACGGAAGGTCTGACGCCTGCCTTATCATCCTTGCTCCTGCTTTTCCTCCAGCTCAGTACATTCAGAGACAGGCACTGTGAGAATTTCTGGGCCATCTCTGCATGCAAAAAAGAGTGGTGAAATGGCAGATGAGAGCAGCTGCACCAACAAATGCACATAGATAATGTGAGCAAACAAATGCCTGGCAGTGGCTGTTCTATTCTTGAGTGCATTCCAGTGGACAATGCATCAGTGACACCTGCGTTGCTCCGTGCAAAGGCAACCTATGTTCAACTGAAGAAGAATCTGTCTGCAATGAAAAGCCCAGGGGTGTGTTCAGAATTTGATCCGGGATCCTAGTTCGGCAAGGGTCTGGAGACTCTCCCCAGTTTGTGCTCGAAAGGCGCGCACTGAGCTGCCGATGGCCTTGTGAGAGACCAAAGACCTCTGCTTACTGTGTGTGCCACACATCTGAGGAACTCCAAGGGCTGTTTTATCTCTTGCTCCTTGGCCTTTCAGCCATCCTAGCTGGACACAGTTGACTAGAGAGGAATTGGCACAGAGGCTAATTGTACTCTTTCCATGTGGATGAGACTGCCCTTTATCAGCATTGTGGCTCTAGAGGGTTCTTGGGGGCAAGAAGGGACAGATCTCAAAACCGTCTTATTTCCAAATAAATACCTCCTGCCATTTCAAGCAGAAGTGACTCTCAGTTAGTGGAAGAGGAGATTAAGGCTCATGTATCCTGTATAGGCTGCAGCCACTAAAAGGCACATGCCTGCCAACTCTTGAACATATCTGACATTCCATCTATTAACTACATCCCATAAATGAAAGGATTCAAACCCTGCCTATTCAAAGTCTGCGTGGCAAAGGCACATTTCACTGAAAGGAAAGTCTGTGCCGCATTTGGGGGAGGAAGATTCTCTCTCTCACTGCTTTCCTTTGATCGTTCCTTCTGCTCCTCATTTACTTTGCACTGCAAGGCTCTAAGATGAAGAAGACATCTGGTTTGATTCTCCCCACACACAAGCTGGTGTAAATCAGGAGTAACTCCACTGGCATGAGAGGAGACTCAGGCCTGTGTTCCTACATGTCAAAAAGCTCCCTGGATGCTGAAGATGCAGTCAGAGTGTTACCCATGGTTCTAATTTCTTTGGATAACCCCTCAGAACACCTGATAATGTATTTTGGGACCCATAAATCCTAGCGCCTCCATTGTGGCTCTTCTCAAACTGTTAATACTGGGCATTTATAAAACAATTATGTATTGATTACATAGTAGTATACAATGAAAATTCCATGCTAATTGCTAATGAGGACTGCATAGTAATTACACTTGGAATTATTGCTAACCTTAAGGCAATCTTGTCACTAGATATACGCAGGAAAGTCCCATTAATGTTAACGTGCGTTCTGGGCCTGCTTCAAGAATAGGATATATCACTAAGTGAGCTACAATGCAATTAATGCTTATTTGCCCATGAGGATATATCCATTATCTAGAAACGAAAATATTACCTAACACAGCAACTATAGAAGATATATTTCTTTGTCCTGGACATTTTAAAATAATGTAAGACTGGCAAATCCCTGGCCAGATTCTGCAACTGTCCTGCACAGCTAGTACCTACCTCATGAGTACAGTCTCATTTATTGCAATGTAAGTAAAGAAGGGAAATCTGGCCCCGTAGGGTTAGTACTCTCAGATCTACTGTAGAAACTGGGGAACCTCCAAAGTGTTGCATTCTGTGTTAGATAATATTATCCAAAAGAGGGGCACCTGTCATGGCTTTGTGGTTCAGGTACTGGATTAGGACTCAAGAAATCTGGGCTCAATTCCTGGCTCTATCACAGACTCTCTCCGTGATCTGGAGCAAATAACTTCATGTCTTTGTGTCTCAGTTCTCCATGGGATAACAATCCTTCCTTTCTCCTACCCTCTCCTGGTTTTGGCTCTTTAGACAGCGAGCTCCTCAGGGCAGAGACGTTTTCTTACTATATATATGTACAATGGGGCCCATATCTTGTTTGGAGACAGACTCTAGGCACTACTGTAATATAAATAAATAAAAATAATTATTATAATCAATATTAATGAGAAAACAAACTCTCCAGAACCACTTCAGAAATGGTTTTATTGTCCTCATAACATCTGCAGTAGCCACAAAGCCAGAAAAATTACCTCCTTCCCAACTCTCTTTGGGCAAAAGCCAGGAAACGAACCCCACAGCCAAATATTACTCTCAAGCTAATATGTTCTGGACTTTTGCATCTGTGTCCCAGCTGCCATTCTGCGAGCTGTCTGGCAGAATGGCTTGGTTGACAAGAGAAGTGATGGCGTTCGTGTTGGGGAGACAGGCTGGAAAATGAAGTGAGAGCTGCACATCTGTGCTGAGCTGCCGTGGCATTTTTAAATAGTAGAATTAGAAGACCAACAAAACCCAGAGCATGATTTAAATTTGCCTATTGCCTCCTGATGAAAGAACAGAATCATATGAACTCATATGAGCTGGTTCTCAGAAGGCCAGGCCAAGTCATGACCATTCTGTGCCTTCTTCAAAGGTTTCACTGTCTACCTGGCAAGCTCAATTTAAAGTATGTGCTAAAAAAGTGCAGCCAGCTGTGAAGGTTTAATGCTCATTTTCAGAGCTGTCACTGGCATTGGGAGCTGCGGACCTTTGCAAAGCAAGAGAAAAACTGCCTGCCATGGTATCAAGACTGATGGTGAATTGGGTTCAGACATGGATGGCCAGTAGGCTGAGGTGGCAAAATGCCATATCTCCTGTTTGGTGGGTTGGGTTTTGACAAACATGGAAAATGAGACCTTTGCTCTGAGATTTGCTTAGTGACCCTAGAACTATGTTTATCCAGAGATCTCAGTGCAATATACAAAGGATGGTAAATCTCATTGGCCCTATTTTAGAGATGGAGAAACAGAGGCTCAGGGAAATAAAATGCCCCGGTGAGTGAGTGACAGAACCCAGCACCGTGCATCCCAATCCAGTGTCCAATGCAGTGTGCCTCTTTGGAATCAGTTTGGAAAGACGTCAGGGCAGCTGAGGGTCTGATTCAGAGTAAGGAGTAGCATCCTTACTCTGGAAGTCATTTCACTCCCACCAGTGGGACTACCTGCAGAATTGAAGGGTTGCATAGCATGTGCACAGCCTACAGGGCATGGCGACGCCTACGTCTCGTATCCAGCTCCCCCTGAACGCAAATGGCAGGTGGACCAGTATTTGCAGGATTAGGGCCAGAATACGGATGCCTGGACACAGCATTAGGCAGCTCTCAAGGCTCAATGATGCAATTTCTGTTCCCTGTGTGCACCGAGGATTGATTTATTTGAAATTAAACCCACAAAATGTGTTAATTCATACTCTGGTCTTGAGCAGGCTTTAATGTACCAACCTTCCCTCATTTCCTCTGATTCTGCCGAACAATCTGCCGCACTTAAAACATTCCTTTCTCGTGAATAGCTAATATTAGCCTCCAGATACCTTGCTGTTAAAAACAAAACCACCAAGCTGCACAGAGCAGGAGCTGCGATGCATTTTCTCTCCTGCTGGGCATAGTCTTAGGGTCCTCCTTCCTGCAGTCCGGTAATTCTGAGCCTTGTAGTAATTTCAGGGCTAATGCTGCCAGGAATCTTCCCCAGCCCCCTGATCGCATGCCAGTGACTCAGCAACTCCACTACTGCTGGCTTTTTCTCCTCCTGATGGTGACATAGCTACAGAGGAGCAGTATTGTCACGACCAACTGTTCCGAAACCGTGAGACAGGCTAAACATTGGTGAGATTTTTGAAAATAATAAATGTTGGGTGCTTTTTATTTGCCTACTAACTTTGGAGTCTTTAGTGCTCATGTTTCATAGCTTTTTTTTTGCAACCCGGAGGGCTAGAAATAAATGTTTAAATATAAGGTTCTAATGCATTCCCCTGACTCCAGGACCTGGGGCTTTAACAAAAACACAGAATTGCAAGATATTCAGTAAAATCACAAGAGTTGCCAACGCTGGAGAAGTGAAAGAATTTGTGTGTGTGTGTGGTGGTTTGGAGGCCACTTCCTGATGTATTTAGCATGTTACAATGTAAGAATAAATACAACGTGTGATTTCCCAGAGACAGCAGATCCTTGCTGATACACCCTGACTAAGAGAACCATTAGTGAGAGAGTAAAGGACTGTGACTTGAACTAAATGGCCATGCGGGGCAGTGGAGTCCCATTTACACCTTGTACAGGTGACCTAGAGCTTGGGTGTAGGTGTGCAAGAGTCTACAGTGCGGTTGGCTTCCTTAGTGCTCTCTGCCCAAGAGCGGGTGAGAGGGGATAGGCTCAGTCTCCCACTAGCGAGCTGTCATGCCAGAAGCAAATCACTAACCCCACTGCCAGAACAAGGAGGAAGCGTGAAGAAGTCATGCCCCAGAGAGGTGTGTCTCAGTCACACTGACTCCCAGGACTGCTCCTGACACGAGGTGGCTTTCAAGCCGTCTGTGGTTCAGGGCTGAACAGAATGGCTAAGCATGCTCAACTCATGTCAAGGACAAAAGGGGCTGACAGTCGCTGGCACGTTCCAGGGTCGAGCATCTGGGGAACAAATACGATTTTTTTTTTAAATAATCAATGCATTACCAATATATCTCATCCATTTGTTTTGGCAGCCGAGGATGGCTGTGATGATGAATGGCTTGTGATGTATCAGAGCATGCTGGGGAGTGTTCCACAGTACATTTTGTTAAATTATTGAAGCTGGTGGATTGCAATATGAAAACTCACTCCAGGGGTGTCTCTTGGCTGAGAAATGGGGTGAGAGTGAGTCCATTTTATGTGTGTGTATGGATGTGTGTGTATGCGTGCACACACAGGTGGTGGGTTGTGCATCCTTCAGTCTGTGGATTAGTAAAGTAAAAATTAGCAAGGTTTCACTGAGCTATTTGTGCACAGCATGGGACTTTTAAATAATGTATTGCATACTTAGAATATATAGCGAGATATTTTTTTGAAACAAGGAACTCTTTATTAAAGATTACAGAAATGTATTGTAGGGCCAGATCCTCCTCTGGTAGAAATGGGGACAGTTCCAGTGGCTTCAACACACAGAGGGCTTCAATGGGTTCATATCAACTGAGGATCTGATCGATTAATGCTCTTGGTCATTCTGTCATCTTTAGAAGGCTGGACTCTTTCCTAGCTGAAGATAGAGCCCCAGAATGTCCCTCCCTTTCTCTCCAATTTTGCAGCTGAATTCCAGCTGTCTCTACATATAGCATATACAGTAAATTATAGTGTAATTATAGCATAGCACAACTCAGCATGTGAAGCTGTCACACTGAATAACAAGCAGTTAGGTGTGTATGTGGGGAAACAACCAAAACAGAGTTTGATTGGGATGAAGAACTTTCCAAACTCCACTGGGAAAGGGATTATCATCTCAGCACGTACCGTCAACTCCAAGGCTTCGTTCAGCAGGCCGTTGCGTTTGCTGTGAAGATAAGCACTGGAACTGCCTGTTTTGGCCACTCGTATCCTTGCAAGCCGGGCTTTCTGTGAAGAGAAGCAAGATTTATTTACATATTTTTACTTTTACACAGCAAGCCAACTGTTCCGTGTCTACTAAAGAAGGGGAAAAGAAAATACAAAGTTTTCATGGCACCTGAAAAATCAGAGAGACAAAAATACAAGGAATTTATGGCTAGGAAAAAAAATCAGCATCCAGCACAACCTATGCACTTCCGACCCGCAACCGAGTTTTAAAACTCAATTGATAGAGATTAAGGAAATCTGAGGACTCAGGGCATTACCAGAGCTGACTTCCCACAACCTATTAAAGGCCTCCCCTTAAAATGCCTAGTGGTATTTTTTTGTGTATCTCCATAATTTGGGTGCCCAATGGGAGACACCAGCCTCTCACATGTTCCTTGCCTCTGTCATGGGAGGACACTGGCAGGGAAGACTATGCATGTTACATGTGTGCGTATGTATTTATCACGTGAAACGTGATGTGTGTGTGACAGAGAGCAAGATTTCAATGATTGGTACAGATTGTGCATGCAACTCATCTATGCTCCATTTCTCCCACTTGCTTGCATGTGAAATTCCTCTGTTATATCTTATCTTCTAGACTGTAAGTGCTTTGTGGCATAGAATGTCATTTACTATATGTTTGGGCAGCACCTAGAACAATAAGCCCTCACCTGGTTGAAGACTGTAGGTGTAACTACTATACAAATGGTTAATAATGGGAGAATGAGACAAGAAGAATATATAATGGGGCAGATCACTAACTTGCCCCACCTACAAGCTAATTGGCATACATTAATAATTGGAAATACTATCTATCTATCTATCTATCTATCTATCTATCTATCTATCTATCTA